>CM050168.1:273974857-274027357 GCA_027410445.1 Discoglossus pictus | reverse complement strand
ATACATATATTATATGCATTGAGTTAATGGCCTGAGAGACGCACTCAATTTTGTGCCAATTTATACTGTTGTTTGGTTGTTATTGCCTGTCATAGTTTTGCATATATATATATATATATATATATATATATATATATATATATATATATATATATATATATATATATATATATATATGTATATATATATATATATATATAATTATATATATTTAAATACAGTTTTATTAAAATGCAAATATGTGCCACTATCATCAAATATTTTTTCTATACGTTCTTTTGAATAACTGAACTTGTTAGTGAGCAAAATGTTCTTAGAAAGCAAATAAAATAAACACAGCCTTTATATTTTCATCTTTTATTGGCTGTTTTATTTACTGTGGGGTTCTATTTTCTTTTCTGTGTATTGGATCCATCTGCTGCTTTCTCAGGAGGGTGTGTCATTGTAAACTAATGAGATCTGTTGACAACACTGGCAGTTTAAGCTGCCACATTGTACAGATCGAAGTCTCAAAAGTCTTCTCCCAACCAAAATGATAGATTGCCTACTGCATAATTTAATATACATTAAATGCTTTATTATGTTTTTTTACATTACAAACACATCTATTTGCAGTTGTATTTTATTAAAATAATTTATTTTAATTATATATTAACAATATATATTGTAATTTGTACTCATTTCATACTCTGTGATAAAAAAAATCAATGCTGTTACTGTCCCTTTAAATATAATCCTAATTTTGCATAAAACACAGATCAATTAATTCCACCTCTAATTAGGTCTGGCTACACCTAGGAGGTTCCAAAATAAATATTTTACCAATTTATTAACTGTTCTAAGAAGAGGTCTCACCATGTGATATTTGATGCTGAGAATTTTAATATATTGTGAAAAGCTAATTTGTACGTTGTTAATTAAATTTAATATATTCACTATGATCTAAAAAAAGGGCAGAAAGTTGCGACTATAGCCTCTGAAGGAGATATTAACAGGAGAACTACTTCAAACAAAAGTAGAAATATTAAAGTTGTAATTGTTTTGCAGTCAATCACATGCTGCATGATATTCATTAACATCTGGTAGCATGGGGTAAACATGTGCAGCAAAATCAGAGGCTGCACAGCTGGATTTAAAGTATCTTCTTGTGCTGAGATATGTTATGGTCTGATAACAAATCCACTACTACCTTGATTAGACTCTGAGTTGTATATGGTTGCAGTCAATCACATACTGCATGATATTCATTAACATCTGGTAGCATGGGGTAAACTTGTGCAGCACAATCAGAGGCTGCAAAGCAGGATTTAAAGCATCTTATTGTGCAGAGCTATGTTATGATCTGGAAAGACCACAGATCAAATTCACTACTGCCTTGATTAGACTCTGAGTTGCATTTGGTTGCAGTCAATCACATGCTGCATGGTGTTATCTAGTAGTATGAGTCAGAGGCTGCACAGCAGGATTTAAAGCATCTTCTTGTGCAGAGCTATGTTATGATCTGGAAAGACCACAGATCAAATTCACTACTGCATTGATTAGACTCTGAGTTGCATTTGGTTGCAGTCAATCACATGCTGCATGATATTCCTGAAAATATGGTAGTATGGGGTAAACATATGCAGCACAATCAGAGGCTGAATAGCAAGATTTAAAGCATCTTATTTTGCTGAGTTAAGTTATGGTCTGGTAAGACTACAGTCCAAATCCACTACTGCCTTGATTAGGCTCTGAGTTGCATTTGGTTGCAGTCAGTCACATGCTGCATGATATTCATGAAAATCTGGTAGTATGGGGTTAATATATGCAGCACAATCAGAGGCTGCACAGAAGGATTTAAAGCATCTTCTTGTGCTGAGTTATGTTATGATCTTGTAAGACCACATACCAGATCGAAGACTGATATGATTAGACTCTAAGTTGCATATGGTTGCAGTCAATCACATGCTGCATGGTGTTATCTAGTAGTATGAGTCAGAGGCTGCACAGCAGGACTTGAAGCATCTTCTTGTGCTGAGCTATATTATGGCCTTGTAAGACCACATACCAAATCCACTACTGCCTTGATTAGACTCTAAGTTGCATATGGTTGCAGTCAATCGCATGCTGCATGGTGTTATCTAGTAGAATGAGCCAGAGGCTGCACAGCAGGATTTGAAGCATCTTCTTGTGCTGAGCTTTATTATGGTCTTGTAAGACTACAGTCCAAACCCACTACTGCCTTGATTAGGCTCTGATTTGCATTTGGTTGCAGTCAGTCAGATGCTGCATGATATTCATGAAAATCTGGTAGTATGGGGTACATATATGCATTACAATCAGAAGCTGCATAGCAGGATTTAAAGCATCTAATTGTCCTGAGTTATGTTATGATCTTATAAGACCTCATACCAGATCCAAGACTGCATTGATTAGACTCTAAGTTGCATATGGTTGCAGTCAATCACATGTTGCATGGTGTTATCTAGTAGAATAAGTCAGAGGCTGCACAGCAGGACTTGAAGCATCTTCTTGTGCTGAGCTATATTATGGCCTTGTAAGACCACATACCAAATCCACTACTGCCTTGATTAGTCTCTAAGTTGCATATGGTTGCAGTCAATCGCATGCTGCATGGTGTTATCTAGTAGAATGAGTCAGAGGCTGCACAGCAGGATTTGAAGCATCTTCTTGTGCTGAGCTTTATTATGGTCTTGTAAGACTACAGTCCAAACCCACTACTGCCTTGATTAGGCTCTGATTTGCATTTGGTTGCAGTCAGTCAGATGCTGCATGATATTCATGGAAATCTGGTAGTATGGGGTACATATATGCATTTCAATCAGAAGCTGCATAGCAGGATTTAAAGCATCTAATTGTCCTGAGTTATGTTATGATATTATAAGACCTCATACCAGATCCAAGACTGCATTGATTAGACTCTAAGTTGCATATGGTTGCAGTCAATCACATGCTGCATGGTGTTATCTAGTAGAATGAGTCAGAGGCTGCACAGCAGGATTTAAAGCATCTTCTTGTGCCGAGTTATATTATGGTCTTGTAAGACCACATACCACATCCACTACTGCCTTGATTAGACTCTAAGTTGTATATGATTGCAGTCAATCACATGCTGCACAACCAGAGAATGCACAGCAGGATTTAAAGCATCTTAATTTGCTGATTTAAGTTATGGCCTAGTAAGACTACAGTCCAAATCCACTACTGCATTGAATAGGCTCTGAGTTGCATTTGGTTGCAGTCAGTCGCATGCTGCATGATATTCCTGAAAATCTGGTAGTATGGGGTAAATATATGCATTACAATCAGAAGATGCATAGCAGGATTTAAAGCATCTTATTGTGCCAAGTTAAGTTATGGTAAGACTACAGTCCAAATCTACTACTGACTTGATTAGACTCTGAGTTGCATGTGGTTGCAGTAAATCACATGCTGGATTATATTCATACAAATCTGGTAGTATGGGGTAAACATATGCAGCATAATCAGAGGCTGCACAGTAGTATTTAAAACATCTGATTGTGCAGAGTTATGTCTTCTTAGACCATAGTCCAATTCCACTACTGCCTTGATTACACTCCGAGTTGCATATGGTTGCAGTCAATCACATGCTGCATGATTGGAATTAAAGTATTATCTAATGCACAGTTGTGTTTGAATAAAAATCCACTCACCCAGTGACCACACTCTGTGCTGCATACAGTTGTAGTCAATCACAGGCTGCAGGATAAGAATTTAGACCTTCATATGCAATTATTTATGTCGTTAAATGGGAGAACACACATATTTACAAACCCACGACCCAAATAACCAATGCATATGTTCCCCCATGCAGTCAATCAGAGGCTGAACTTTTAGATTTGAAGGACCATAGCAGAATAAAACAAATTATACTTCTGCAGATCCCTGGGGGGCATCCATCAACTATAAGGTATTTTAAATAACATGTTTTTATAAAGTATAAAATAAACATGGCAATTTTTCACTTTTATATGCAATTATTCTTTACTGCAGGCTTCCATTTTGTTTATTGAGCCTGCTTCTTGTAGCTAACTAATAAGCTTTCCATTAAGCCTAATGAATACACTGTCAGTTGTAGATGCAACATCCCCATTATATTCAAGGTCTCCTCTCACCTCGGAAAGTAGGTCATTGGGAATTAAAATGGCAGATCCTGCAGCGGCATAATTATATGTAAAAGTAACAAATTAGTGGCTGAATTATTTTTTTTTTAAGTGTAGTTCTTCAAAAATGGGTATGAAATCTGCTCCGATTACACCCTGGGGTAATCCATACCTTAAAGACCTTGCAAATGACTTGGAGACTCTCCTGCAGTCAGCAGTGTTTGTCATTTGCAGTGTTGCTGTTGCTAGAGGCCCTTGAGACGTGTGATGGTGCAGAGGGGCTGTCTATAAATACCCCGTCTCTATGTTACTCGCACACACTACACACGGCCTCACCCCCCTGCACACTCGCTGCTCGCACTGTGCAGGCTAAGAATAGATCACAGGGGGAGATAGTGGTGATGGCACAGCGTGTCTAGGTGTGTGATAGTGTTATGTGTGTGGGGCGAGCAACATCTATCTATCTATCTATCTATCTATCTATCTGTCTATCTATCTATCTATCTATCTATCTATCTATCTATCTATCTATAGCTCTATCTATCTATCTATCTATCTATCTATCTATCTATCTATCTATCTATCTATCTATCTATCTATCTGTCTGTCTGTCTGTCTGTCTGTCTGTCTGTCTATCTATCTATCTATCTATCTATCTATCTATTTATCTATCTATCTATCTATCTATCTATCTATCTATCTATTTATCTATGTATCTATCTATCTATTTATCTATCTATTTATCTATCTATCTATCTATCTATCTATCTATCTATCTATTTATCTATGTATCTATCTATCTATCTATCTATCTATCTATCTGTCTGTCTATCTATCTATCTATCTATCTATCTATCTGTCTGTCTGTCTGTCTATCTATCTATCTATCTATCTATCTATCTATCTATCTATCTATCTATCTGTCTGTCTGTCTGTCTGTCCATCTATCTGTCTGTCTGTCAGTCTATCTATCTATCTATCTATCTATCTATCTATCTATCTATCTATCTATCTATCTATAGCTCTATCTATCTATCTATCTATCTATCTATCTATCTATCTATCTATCTATCTATCTATCTATCTATCTATCCATCCATCCATCCATCCATCCATCCATCCATCTATCTATCTATCTATCTATCTATCTATCTATCTATCTATCCATCCTTCTATCTACCTAGGTATAGCTATATCTATCCATCTATACAAAATAAAATATTTGGTCCGTTGTACTCCTAAAATTGGAATGAGACCTTGACTGCAGATAAGAATTCAGCTGCACGTTTTGCCGCATCAACTAGCCTTTTTGTTAAGTGCTACCTCTGCAAATTGCTTTACTGTGCTCCAACTTCACAGCATGACTTCTTGTTCTTGTATGAGATTATGATATCTTCCTCTCTCCTAGTAAGTTACAGGAAACAGTAGGTAGTGAGCATTTTTGTGGTGCATTATTTTTAACATAAATCAGATAAGAAAGTGCAAATAACAGGGTCTCAGTGAGTCCTTGCTTCCATTTCTACCTTTAAAGCCATCTAGGAACAGTCGCATGTGGGATTGTCCTCATTTCTTCACGACTTGTTAAACACGGGTGGTCTAGTCCAGTCCTCGAGTACCAGTATCATAGATTGGCTGCATACACCGGAGGGCTGGAGTCAGACAAGGCAAAATCAAACAATTTAATGTAAAGAAAAAAATCAAGAATTCATTTTTCTTCATATTTTTCATGTCAGATATGATTGAAGTAGTTAAAAAAGGCAAATATTTAACATCCTGAAGCTTAAAGGACTCAAACAAGGTCCATATGTTGCAGAATAAATACTTTAATGTGATTACTAATTAGATGCATCTGCTCTGCTGCCCAGGTTATGTTTTCGGTATTATCATGAAGTTGGAGATAAAGATGAGATAAAGAATTAGGGAACGCCGCACGCCAGGCACATCTGTCAGACATCGCCCCCCCTGAGCTCCATCAAGCTCATGATTATTGCTTCAATGTCCTCATCTATCCATCTCCACCTCTGTCACCCCCTTCTTCTTCCCCAGCATCAGAATCTTTTCTAGGGAATCCTGACTTCTTATTAAATAGACAAAATATTTGAGCTTCAGCCTCATGATCAAACCTTCCAGTGAACAGTTTGTATTGATTTTGTGTAGAAGTACTTATTGGTTGGATCTTCTTGCAATTCACAGGATGCCACAAGGCATCAATTCTACGGTGCAGCTCTCACATCTGTATGTTAGTACTGGGAATACCATAGTTCTAACTATACGGACCTTTGTTGATAGTTTAATATCTTTACTTTTGAATAGCTTGTCCAGACTTGCCATAGACACCTTAGTAGCAGGCAGCAGTGTAACATGAGCTGCTAGCAATGTACACAAATACAGTTTCTTGTCACCTCCTGTAAGTACTGTATGTCTGTTTGGAGAGTATCCCCCTGGGCAGCTCCCACTCTAGAGACATAATTCAGGCTCATATTCCCGGGGGGTATGATTACAAAATAGTAATTAATTGCTTAAATGCACAGTAAAAGTTTGATAATGCTATTTTCTTATAAGTCCCTATTATTTAGAGAGCTCTTTATAAGAACGCTGTTATTATTATTATTATTATTATTATTAAAAAGTACAAGAAAATGGCTATACGTTGTAGTAACTATATTATGTCTAAAGTAAATAGTGCTTGAGGTATTCAGCATTGTTTGTACAGCATTTTTATGCAAATAAGTAGCTCTTAAATACTAACTAGCAGCCTGGTGTGCTTATTAATAGCATGGTTCCCTGGTGGTTAGGATTTGGTGCTTTCACCGCTGTGACCTGGGTTCGATTCCAGTCAGGGAACCAAGAGGTCACACACTTCTGAAGCCATGTAGGGTTGGGCCTGGTCAGTATTTGGATGGGAGACCACCTAGGAATACCAGAAGCTGTATGCTATGGTCCACTGGAGAAGGAACTGGCAACCCACTCCAGTATCTCTGGTATGAAGTGGATCAGCATAGTGTGTTATGGTACGTGAGGTCATGGAGAGTCAGAAACGACTGAATGATGCAAAAAGAAAAACATATGCCATGGTGTTATCCTGCCGTTTGATGTCCTCCTCTACCCTTATCAATAACTTAGAGGTACAAATTAGCATACTGAACCATGAATTAACATAAATGATTCACAAAAACTATATGTTGAATATCTCAATAATGATTTACTACAGAGAAAAAATGACTAGTACAATGTATAGGCAGGCAGTTGTTGTATTGTATTTAAGATAAAACCAGCTTGTTGTTGATGTGCCAGGGTCCCTTTAATGTTTAATATCTAAATTGTAAGTGTCAATCGGGAGCCAACAAACAAATCCCAATGGTCGTCGGTGCTTGTTTTATTCTGGATTTCGGAGATTCCTCATGTTCCCTGATTACATGGCGGGCTGGTCAGGCAGTATATTACATGGATGCCGATGTGACATGATTGGTGATTCTGTGCTGCACTGCCCTGCAGTCAGGCCTGGTCACTGGGATCTGGACACACAGCATGGTGGCCCCAGGGTACCCGAGTACTATTCCAGCATCAGCCGCCCTTGACAAGCGAATGTCTGTGTCATTTAACACAGCTTTGCTTCTTCAACCTTGTGTGTCTATCTAGTGATGAGCGCTGCACTGTGTGGGGGGCAGCACAGCCCAGTCATTTCATGGTGCAGTGCAAGGAGACCGACATGACGCACTGTCTAATAGTATCTAGAGTCTTTTGGTATAATATGGGTGCTCATTTTATGCTGTAATATCATACATAGGATCCGTATGTGTATGAGGATTTGCCATTTTCTGTGTGTTGGAAAAATTGTGTGTTTCAGTCATAACCTCACACATACAAGTATAATGATACACACTCCGTGTGAGTGGGCTTGCCTGGGCCTGTATGTCACCCTATGCCTGTGCTGGGGCCTGTATGTGAGTTCCCCAGGTCTGTATCTATGTGTTGTTGGGTGTATATTTGTGAACTTAAATCTGTGTCTAAGTAACATTATCAATGTGCCTGACTGTGTATACCTGAGTACAAATATGAATATGAATATGAATGGTTGAATCTGTAGTGCTTGGATCTGGGCTTAAGTACCTGAATATTTATATGAGTGCCTGGATCTATTTATGAGTGCCTATATATGTGCATGAGTGCCTGTATCTGTGCATGAGTGCCTGGATCTATGTATGAGTGCCTATATATGTGCATGAGTGTCTGTATCAGTGCATGAGTGCCTGGGTCTGTGTATGAGTGCCTATATATGTGCATGAGTGCCTGTATCTGTGCATGAGTGCCTGGATCTATGTATGAGTGCCTAGATATGTATATGGTTCGCTGAATCTGTATATAAGTGCCTGGATCTGTGCACAAGTGCCTAAATATAAATGCTGTGTCTTTATACAAGTGCCAGAATCTGTATATGCATGTCTGGGTCTATGCATAAGTGCCTGGATCTGTTCACAAGTCTTGATCTGTATATGAGGGCCAGAATACAAATGTTGAGTCTTTATACAAGTGCCTGGATCTGTATGTGGCTGTCTGTATCTGTGTATTAGTGCCTGTATCTTTATATCAGTGGCTTGAATCTGGGTATGAGTGCCTGGATCTGTATGTGACTATCTGGATCTGTGAATGAGTGCTTGGATCTGTAGGTGACTGCCTTGATTTGTATGTGACTAACCTTGATCTGTGTATACGGGCTTGGATCTGTGTATGAGTGCCTTGATCTTTGTATAAGTACCTGGATCTGTTGGTGACTGCCTTGATGTCTGGATCTGTGTATAAATTGCTAGATCTGTGTATAAGTGCCTGGATATGTGTATAAGTGCCTGGGTCTATTTATGAGTGCCTATATATGTGCATGAGTGCCTTTATCTGTGCATGAGTGCCTGGATCTATGTATGAGTGCCTAGATATGTGCTTGGGTGCCTTTATCTGTGCATGAGTGCCTGGATCTGTGTATTAGTGCCTAGATATGTGCATGAGTGTCTGTATCAGTGCATGAGTGCCTGGGTCTGTGTATGAGTGCCTATATATGTGCATGAGTGTCTGTATCAGTGCATGAGTGCCTGGGTCTGTGTATGAGTGCCTATATATGTGCATGAGTGCCTATATATGTGCATGAGTGCCTGTATCTGTGCATGAGTGCCTGGATCTATGTATGAGTGCCTAGATATGTGCATGAGTGCCTTTATCTGTGCATGAGTGCCTGGATATGTATATGGTTCGCTGAATCTGTATATAAGTGCCTGGATCTGTGCACAAGTGCCTGAAATGCTGTGTCTTTATACAAGTGCCAGAATCTGTATATGAATGTCTGGGTCTATGCATAAGTGCCTGGATCTGTTCACAAGTCTTGATCTGTATATGAGGGCCAGAACACAAATGTTGAGTCTTTATACAAGTGCCTGGATCTGTATGTGACTGTCTGTTTCTGTGTATTAGTGCCTGGATCTTTATATCAGTGGCTTGAGTCTGGGTATGAGTGCCTGGATCTGTATGTGACTATCTGGATCTGTTAATGAGTGCTTGGATCTGTCGGTGACTGCCTTGATTTGTATGTGACTGCCTTGATCTGTGTATACGTGCTTGGATCTGTGTATGAGTGCCTTGATCTTTGTATAAGTACCTGGATCTGTTGGTGACTGCCTTGATGTCTGGATCTGTGTATAAATTGCTAGATCTGTGCATAAGTGCCTGGATATGTGTATAAGTGCCTGGGTCTATGTATAATTGGCTGGATCTGTGTATAGGTGCTTGGATTTGTGTAGATGTGGCTGGGTCTGTGTATAAATGCCTGGATCTCTATATGAGTGCCTTGATCTGTGTATAAGTGCCTGGATCTGTGTATAAGTGCCTTGATCTGTGTATAAGTGCTTTGATCTGTGTATAAGTGCCTGGATCTATGTAAAAATGGCTGGATCTGTGTATTTGTACCTGGATCTATGTATAAATAGCTGGATCTCTATGTGAGTGCCTGTATCTATGTATGAGTGCCTAGATATGTGCATGAGTGTCTGTATCAGTGCATGAGTGCCTGGGTCTGTGTATGAGTGCCTATATATGTGCATGAGTGTCTGTATCAGTGCATGAGTGCCTGGGTCTGTGTATGAGTGCCTATATATGTGCATGAGTGCCTGTATCTGTGCATGAGTGCCTGGATCTATGTATGAGTGCCTAGATATGTGCATGAGTGCCTGGATCTATGTATGAGTGCCTGGATATGTATATGATTCGCTGAATCTGTATATAAGTGCCTGGATCTGTGCATAAGTGCCTGAATATAAATGCTGTGTCTTTATACAAGTGCCAGAATCTGTATATGCATGTCTGGGTCTATGCATAAGTGCCTGGATCTGTTCACAAGTCTTGATCTGTATATGAGGGCCAGAACACAAATGTTGAGTCTTTATACAAGTGCCTGGATCTGAATGTGACTGTCTGTATCTGTGTATTAGTGCCTGGATCTTTATATCAGTGGCTTGAATCTGGGTATGAGTGCCTGGATATGTGAATGAGTGCTTGGATCTGTAGGTGACTGCCTTGATTTGTATGTGACTGCCTTGATCTGTGTATACGTGCTTGGATCTGTGTATGAGTGCCTTGATCTTTGTATAAGTACCTGGATCTGTTGGTGACTGCCTTGATGTCTGGATCTGTGTATAAATTGCTAGATCTGTGTATAAGTGCCTGGATATGTGTATAAGTGCCTGGGTCTATGTATAAATGTCTGGATCTGTGTATAGGTGCTTGGATTTGTGTAGACATGGCTGGGTCTGTGTATAAATGCCTGGATCTCTATGTGAGTGCCTTGATCTGTGTATAAGTGCCTGGATCTGTGTATACGTGCCTGGATCTGTGTATAAGTGCCTTGATCTGTGTATAAGTGCCTTGATCTGTGTATAAGTGCCTGGATCTGTGTATAAATGGCTGGATCTGTGTATAAGTGCCCGGGTCTATGTAAAAATGGCTGGATCTGTGTATACGTGCCTTGATCTGTGTGTAAGTGCCTGCATCTGTGTATAAGTGCCTGAATCTGTGTATAAGTGCCTGGATCTGTGTATAAGTGCCTGGATCTATGTATAAATGGCTGGATCTGTGTATAAGTGCCTGGATCTGTGTATAAGTGCCTTGATCTGTGTATTAGTGGCTGGATCTGTGTTTAAGTGCCTGGATCTATGTATAAATGGCTGGATCTGTGTATAAGTGCCCAGGTCTATGTAAAAATGGCTGGATCTGTGTATACGTGCCTTGATCTGTGTATGAGTGTCTGTATCTGTGTGTAAGTGCCTGGATTTGTTTATACGTGCCTGGATCTGTGTATAAGTGCCTGGATCTATGTATAAATGGCTGGATCTGTGTATAAGTGCCTGGGTCTGTGTATAAGTGCCTGCATCTATGTATAAATAACTGGATCTCTATGTGAGTGCCTTGATCTGTGTATGAGTGCCTGGATCTATGTATAAGTAGCTGGATCTGTGTATAAGTGCCTGGAACGGTGTATAAGTGCCTGGATCTATGTATAAGTAGCTGGATCTGTGTATAAGTGCCTGGAACGGTGTATAAGTGCCTGGATCTATGTAAAAATGGCTGTATCTGTGTATTTGTACCTGTATCTGTGTATAAGTGCCTGGATCTCCATGTGAGTGCCTTGATCTGTGTATAAGTGCCTGGATCTGTGTATAAGTGCCTGGATCTGTGTATAAGTGCTTGGATTTCTACAAGAGTACCTCAATGTGTATAAAGCCATCTAGAACTGCATAACTGCTTTAAAGTACCTTTATTACCATTATAGAAGGAGCGCACAGTGCATACCATGAGAGGGCCATGCTAGGCTAAACGATGTATCCGCTTGCTATTTTAATAACCGTTAGATATTCTAATAATACCAACAATAAATAAAACAACATATTTAAAAAGGACGTTCTGAACCGTTACAAATAATTGATAACAAGGGACAAAAATGTCACAGTATTCAGTTAATAAATATTTAAAGGGCAATTTGCCTTTTATTGCCTGGGGTATAATGGTGATTTATATCTCCGAGCACCCTGTGTCCTTCAGGCTGTGTGATCTGTACTAGATGTTAGGCCCATACATTATGTCGAGGCAGCAGGAGAATCCCTGTGTGAGCAGTAATGTGTAAAAAGCATATGTTGTGCAGATGAATGGCTGGGGAGGGCGAGGACCCCCTGGTTGGATTACGGCTGTGTGCGCCGGCATTACATCAGCAGAGCCATGATGTACATACTGTACACTAAGCCGCCCACACAAAGACACCAGAGATGCTCCCTCTGAGACAGCCATCATTATCTCTGAAATAAAAATAACCTTTAACGTGACATGGAAACGATTTTTATTCTCGGTTGGATCTGAAAGAGTATATTTGTAAATGTGTCAGAGCACAATAAACTGATTAAAATATGTAATCGCTTTTGTCAGCCAATTTTTATTTCCAATGATATATAGTAAGACAGCCTACCTCCAGACAGTAGTGTCAGGGATAAAAGTAATAAGAAATCCTCCAGGCGTACTTATTCATTTAAGATTTGTAAAGGTAGATATAATTGGAAGACTAGGTACGTCTATTGGATCTTCAGTGTTTCTACGCTACGAAAAGGAGAATTTTTCAGAAGTGTTTGAAAATGAGTAACTGGAAAGTGTCTTTGAAGTGGTGACTTGAGATGAGTCTTCAAGATGGAATATGATAGTGCCAGCAAAAAGCTGTAGAGTGGGTTCTATATAAATATATATATATATATATATATATATATATATATATATATATATACACACACATATATATATATATATTTATACATACACATATATACACATATATTTATAAACATATATATAATGTACCCACACTGTCCCATACTGATTCCATCCTAAACTTGGGTCCCACCTATGTGTTTCTCCCCATTATATAGTAAGCTTATAAGGACAGGGGCTCCATTTCCTTCTTCAGTTTCATTGCTTCTGTGTAATATTTTTGTGTGTGTCGTTCGGTTGTTTCCGACTCTTTGTGACCTTATGGTCCATAACATACTAGGCACATCATCCTTCTCCAGTGGGCCACAGCATATAGCTCCTGGTATTCCTAGGTGGTCTCCCATCCAAGTACTGACCAGGCCCAACCTTAGATTCAGGGTGTTGTTACCTCTTGGTTCCCTGACTGGAATCGAACCCAGGTCACAGCGGTGAAAACACCAAATCCTAACCACTGGACCACCAGGGAACCCTAGTGTGTAATATATAAATAAAAATGAGATAATAGTAAATATTAATTAAAGAGCAGCTGCATTTTCTATATTTTCCATCCCTTATTGGGAAAAATGTTTTAGAAACCAAATTATTGTTGATTTTTTACGCAATTTTTCTTTACTGGGCGGTTCCATTTTCTTTTATGACCTGTGTCCTTTTAAACTGAGATTTCTATTAGTCATGTTGAAAGCACTCACAGATTTAGCTGCCACATTTCCATTGTATAGACAAAAGCTTCCTCTGCATTCCCATCTCAGAAACTTGATTCCATTGCAGTATAATTGCATATAATAGGTAATAAAGTTTACATTCTACATTTGCCTGTGTAGTGTAGTTCTTCACAATAAAACATCTTAGATACATTTATAGTGGTTGTTCTGTGCACTGTGAGACTCCATATTGCAATCTAAGTGCCGGTTGTCTAATCAGCCCTGAATTCATGCTGTGAAAAGACCTAAACCCGAAGCTTTACCCTAATCACATTGTATTTCTTCTATCACCTGAATACATTATTTTATGAATAGATGCTTTTTATTTTGTAAATCAAACTGTTATGATGGAAAAAAAAAATCACTATTTCTGGCCTTTCAAAAAACTGTTTATACATCAATTTTATCTAAAGCAAAAAAAAAAATGTATGTTAAGTGGTATGTTAGTTCCAGCTCTGCCAGGGCTGCGCGCTCTGATAGAGAAGCGGGGGGCTGCGTGGGCGTGGGGCGGGGGGTGTAATGTGCTGTATGCAGACGCTGCTGCTTTTTAATGCTGATTAATCTATAAAGTTACTGCTCTAAACTGGTTATCTCCTTGCATATTATAGACTTTGTTCAAATAAATGTATTAACCCGTAAAATATATTTGCTATATGATTTTTTAAGTAACTAAGATTGATAGTGTGTTACTTTCTCAGTTCTTGTAAACTAATGGGCTTTCCATTACTGAGAATGAGAGCATTGCCTGTTGTAGATACACATTTCCATATTGTGCAGATAGATTTTCCCCAATGAATTCAAAGTCTCCTCCAAACTGGGGCGGAACTACTGCCAGTGCAATGCAAAGGGGCCCTCCTCTGGGGGGCTAAGTTCCTGTTCTAATATATAAACTAGTAACTTGGCCGTCAAAAATGACGGGACAATATTTGATATGTCTCTTCCCCCTCTCCCTCCCCTGTGTCTCCTATCCCCCTCATCCTCCCCTTTGTCTCTCCCCCTCTGTCTCTCGCCCCTCTCCCTCCCCTGTGTCTCTTCCCCCTGTGTCTCTTTGCTTCCCCTCCCCTGGGTCTCTTTCCAGAGCCCTTCCTCCCCTGTGTCTCCTCCCCTCTCCCTCCCCTGTGTCTCTTTCCCCCTCTCCCTCCCCTGTGTCTCTTCCCTCCCCCTCTCCCTCCCCTGTGTCTCTTCCCCCTTCTCCCGCCACTATGTCTCTTCCCTCCCCCTCTCCCTACCCTGTGTCTCTTTCCCCTCTCTCCCTCCCATGTGTCTCCCCCCCCCTCTTCCTCCCATGTATCTCTTTACCTCCCCCTCTCCTCCAACCAGGGGTGGGACTAATGCCAGTGCAATGCAAAGGGGCCCTCCTCTGGGGGCTAAGTTCTGTCATATATATAAACTGGTAACTTGCCCATCAAAAAGCTTTCCCCCCTCGCCCTCCCCTGTGTCTCTCCCTCCTGTGTCTCTTCCCCCCTCCCCTGTGTCTCTTCCCACCCCCTCCCCTGTGTCTCTTTCCAGAGACCTCCCTCCCCTGTGTTTTCCCCCCTCTCTCCCTCCCCTGTGTCTCTTTTCCCCTCTCGCTCCCCTGTCTCTTCCCTCCCCCTCTCCCTCCCCTGTGTCACTTCCCCCCTCTCCTTACCCTGTGTCTCTTCCCCCCTCCCTCCCCTGTGTCTCTTCCCTCCCCCTCTCCTTCCCCTGTGTCTCTTCCCCCCTCTCCCTCCCCTGTGTCTCTTCCCCCTCTCCTTACCGTGTGTCTCTTTCCCCCCTCTCACTCCCATGCGCCTCTTCCCCTTTCCCTCCCATGTCTCTTCCCTCCCCTGTGTCTCTTCCCCCCATCTCCTATCTCTCTCCCACCCTCTCCCCTGTCTCTCTCCCCCCCATGTCTCTCTCTCCCCCATGTCTCCCCTCCCCCCATGTCTCTCTCTCTCCCCATGTCTCTCTCTCTCCCCATGTCTCTCTCCCCCTCATGTCTCTCCCCCCTTGGCTAGTGAGGAGCATTGCTCATGCGCGGCGTGAGCATTACACACTATGACAACTATTATATATATATATATATATATATACACACATACTCTCCCTTCCATGGTCACCCCAGTGGCATACACCTCTTCAAGTGTCCTTGGAGATGGTCCAGGGGCCCCATTGGTGGACAGCGGGGAGCATGAAATGGGCATCTGCCTCTTCCATCTGTGGCAGGCAATGGTCTCCTAATGTTGTATACAGCTGATCCGCTCTATATAGGTTGTGTCCGGCCTCTGCACCAGCTGAGTTAGTGCCTGTATTTTGATTTACTGCAACCAATCAGAACCTAGCATAGAGTCCAACCTGATAGTGCCAACAAGTTTTCCCTATTAAAAGCTCATTTTTATCCTTTATAGAACTTGTTTTATTAAAAGAAAAGGTAACTATAATTATAAAACTTGCCCTTTTTATGGTTTTCTGTGCCCATTAATCTGAATTCATTTTCTTAGTCACTGGCTCTGATTGGTTATGAGTTTTGTATATGGACTAATTCTATCAGACTTGCTCTTTTATGGTTTTCAATGCCCATTAATTTGAATATTTTTTCTCAGACACTGGCTCTTATGTACAGATTAATTATGAGTTTTGTACTCAGGGCTAATTTGATCAGTTGGCAAACTAAGCAGATGCCTGGGGTTCTTCACTCATAGGGGAGTCTGGGTAAAATCTGATAAATACACAACCACGGTTTTTATGTTCGGTACCACAAAAAACACACAAAAAGGCCCCAATATTAGCGCACAATGCTGCTCTTAGTAATTATCAGCAAGTGACAGCTGCTTGGGTGCTCTGCAAGATATCACACGTCTTCTCCTCTGACAGCCTGAGACACAGAACAAAAGATAATCTGGATGGGGGCTCTCGATAAGACATTTATGCAAATGACATTTTTTGTGTGGTTGTCATTTCCAATCAGACCAGATGCAATCAGTTCAATGGCGTTAAGAGGTTTCTCTCTGGAAACTTTTAGGAATGACCTGGGTTAACAAGCTGCATATATTATTTTGAAGAACTACACTTGAATGCACGCTGTTTTAGAATATCAAAAATAAAATAGCTCCGATTTTAATTTTTTTGAAGCAGTGGAATCTACCATTTTGGATTCTGCTGCTCAAGGAAGCTTGTTGTTGTTTAGTTATTCAGTCATGTCCGACTCTCAGTGATCCCATGAACCACAGTACGCCAGGCAAATATATCATTATGTCTTTGGTTGTGCTTATCCACAAGGCTTTCTTGGCAAAGATACTAGCGTGCCAGTTCCTTCTCCAGTGGACCAGGATTTGTCTGATCTTTCTGCTATGACCTACCCATCTTGGGTGACCCTACATGGTATAGCTCACAGCTTCATTGAAGTACACAAGCCCCTTTACCATGATAAGGTAGCAATCCAGAAGGGGAGAGGAATCTTATATCTGTACAGTGGGAATATGGCAGTTAAAAGTGAACATGGAATAGAAATAAAATAGATTTTTGGCATCAACTTTCATAGAAACCATCAAGATGTTGAGATATATATGGAATGTGTCATTTTAAAGGAATGCAACCCAATAATTAAATATATTTACGATTCATTCATCTATTTACTATCTATTATCCAAAAATGTGATTTTGAAGGAAAGGTGTTTCATTTCAATTCTTCTCTGCTTGTCCAAGCCCATACCTGAACCGCCATGTTGTCCTTGCCCCTTCCACTTCTGTTGTCCTTTCCCCTTCCAGGTCCAGAAAATGCTGTAAAGTGTTGCATGCTGGGACAGATCACTGTAGTTGAGTGATGCCCATCGGTAACGTTTTGGAGTCAAGACAGGAACCGATCATTTCTGGTTGACCTAAGATGGCAGCTGTGTCCTTTTAAACAAGAAATAATCAATAAACCTTGAAATCTCTGAAGGCATTGACATACCAGGGTAATCCCATCTTGAGAAAGGAAATAGGATCAAGGAGTTTCCTCCAGGGGTTATTAGACCTACATTTGTTGGGTTGCAACAGATGGAGAAAAGAGCTAGCAATCAGTCAGCCCATAATGGACAAGCACTTATAATTTAATTGGATATAATTAAAATAAGAATGGTTAATATTCTAGTGATGTACACTGTGGCACGTCTTATTTTATATGGGTTGGCTCTGTATATATTTGTTTTAATTTGAGATCTCTTAAATAAGAAGATGCCGGTATCCACTATTAACGTTCAATCTCATGAAATGGTTAATAAAAAAATATCTTTTTTTTTGGCCATAGGGGACAAGAAATGCTGAACTTGTAAATATAACTAGATGGAAATTCAAGGGCACTCAATCTTTAGGTCCCATAGCCCCAAGCACTCGTATAGGTACTGCACTTCATTTATATTTGTAATTGCTTCAAGATTTATGTCTTGAGATTTGTGGTTCACTTATAAACCTTGTAGTTTAGGAAATATTCAACATGTTTGTGAAGTGTGTAACAAGCTAAGAACTTTAGCAGCTATGTAAGCCATAAGAATACAATCATTTTTAGAGAAAATCATATTTTTTTTAAAATCCTATTTGTATACAGAAGGCTCCACCTTGTCTGCGCTTATCTTTATAAGTGAAGGGAGGAAATTAAATGATTGGGGCTATTTGTTATATTACTTCTAATTTGCAATACATAATGCTGCTCCTGCAGAAATATAAATACCCCCCTCTATTATTTATACATTTTTCAATTATTATTATTCATATAGAGGATTTGCTCACAGAATAAAACGTCTGACATGGAAAGTTGTGACTTCAAACCCAGCTGCTTCCCTTTTTTTAATATTTTTTTTTAATTATGATTTTTATTTAGGTCTTTGTTGCTCATTGATACGCGCATGCGCAAGCCCATAACTTTGCAAGCGTTACCGACAAACTCACAATTACGTCCTTGGTAATAGTGTATCTTTGACCTTGTATGGCATCTTTGGAAAATCCGTATGTGCTTGGTGGTGTTTTGCGTGCTTAGGGTCCTGTAGCCTCATTTTTTTTTTTTCGGCGGCCATTTTTTCTCTCGCTTAGGGGATTTTCGTGTGTCTAAACTCTTGAATTTGGACTTAAATTGAGGTGTAACTTCAGTTGCAGAGGTCCTGGGTGCCCCCCTTGGTGTGGGTGAGGTTTTTATGTATTTGGTGTGTGTATTTATTGTGTTTCTATTGTTTTCATGTGCGCGCGGGTCGGGCGTTAAGGTGTATTTTGGATCTCGTACGGCTTTTTCGGAAAATCCGTATGTGTTTCGTGGTGTTTTGCGTGTTTAGGGTCCTGTAGCCTCGTTTTCATTTTTTTCGTCAGGCATTTTTTCTCTTGCTTAGGGGATTTAAACTCTTGAATTTGGACTTTAATTGAGGTGTAACTTCACTTGCAGAGGTCCAGGGTGCCCCCCCCCCCTTGCTGTGGGTAAGCTTTTTATGTGTTTATTGTGTGTATTTATTGTGTTTTTAATGTTTTGATGTGCGCGGGGTCCGGGCGCTAAGGTCGTAAAGTCCCGCGGCTCGTATTTGTGGATGCTAACTCCGTTAATTTTGGTGTCGACGTGGGAGCCTCCACCTCCGCAAATGTGGGCCCCTCGCTTGCGAGGGTCCGCATTTGCCGGCCTAAAATCCGGAGTTGCTGGCAAGGAGCGCCATTGGCTATGCAAGCCCGCAACATTAGCAACGACCCGCTTGCTCACAACTCTATATGTGATTAGAACATCATTTCTCAAGGAGTCCTCAGTTTATTAGGGTGCTATACAGAATTACACCCTTTAACCCTTTCACCCCCAGACAAGGCACTTGCCTGATATACCCAAACAAAAACAAAAAAACGCAGATCACAATCTGTTGTCAGTGTGACTGACTGAAGGCCTGAAACAACCCAGTATCCCTCTGGTTAGACAAATGATCCTGCTAATTGCTTGTTAAAGAATCCTAATCTACACCGTGGGATTCTAAAAATGTTTATTTGATGTAAATTACCATTTCTTGCCTTAGACTGATATATGAAGCCATTGAAACCATAACTGCACAGTGTCTAATTATAAGATCCATCTTTATGTTGCAGCTCTCGGCTAATTACAGCGTTGGTCTTTTATACTCTCCAGAACAAATAACCCAGGAGTGTATCTGCATGTACCAAGATCTGCTGCGCGCACGCCATTGTCACGCTGTCAAATGTTTAAGATGCACTCAAGCATTGTGGGTAATTAGACAGTAGGGTTAAACAGCTGCTTTATGGCTAGAAGGTCAAAGGTGAGACGGTTGTCCAGTATAGGCTATTATCTTGACAGCACTATCACAAAGTACACAGCATGAGTTAGGAGCCAGTCCCACACGAATGAGGTCCAAAAGACTGAAACAGTAGTGTCTATGGGTATGTTTCCTTATTCATACAAATCCAAAATGTGCTGAGCTCAAAAGCTTATAACAGCAGGGATAGGCTATAAAGGAGCCATGTTTAAAATGATATTGGATTAAAGAGTGAAAATGCATCATTGGCTCCACTCAATTACGCAGAGTACACTGTATTTCTTTAGAATCTGTGCAGGAAATAAGTTGATTAACTTAATTTTAAGCATGCATATATGCACACAGATGCCTATGTTATTCTCCCCTGTTTAAAAAAGTAGGTCCAGCAAAGTAACATATGAAAAATAGAGATTTTAACTCCCTAGTAGGGTGTTTCTCCAAATGTATTTCTGTATTCCTCTCGGTTTCCAAAATAGCTCATGTGGATGCCCAGAAATGCCTCCCCTGTAATAAAAAATGAAACTGTGGTGCACCTTAAATCTCTCACTTGTACTTCAAAATGGCTGCTGTGAAATACCAGAAGTCTATTTATTGTTGCTCAAAATATCTCCTATAAAACACCGTACATATTTCCTCTGTACCTCAAAATGGCAGCAGTGGAGCACCATAAACCTCTTCCTTTTATTCTTGTCGAGCACCAAAACCTCTCCGCTGTACTTCAAAATGGCAGCTCTTCCCTGTATGTCAAAATGGCAGTTGTGGAAAACCAAAAGGCTCTTCCTTTTATTCTCATTGAACACCAAATCCTCTCCAATGTACTTCAAAATGGCTGCTCTTTTCTGTATGTTAAAATGGCAGTTGTGGAACACCAACAAGCTCTTCCTTTTACCTCTGTGGGACACCAAAATCTCTCCACTGTACTTCAAATGGCAGCTCTTTCCTGTATGTCAAAATGTCAATTGTGGAAAACAAAAAAGCTCTTCCTTTTATTCTCATGGAACACCAAAACCTCTCTCCTGTACTTCAAAATGGCTGCTCTTTTCTGTATGTCAAAATGGCAGTTGTGGAACACCAAAAAGCTCTTCCTTTTACCTCTGTGGGACACCAAAATCTCTCCACTGTACTTCAAAATAGTACCTCTCTCCTGTATGTCAAAATGGTAACTCCTGCAAGACTAGAAACCTCTTCCTTTTAAACCATGGAAGACTAAAATCTCTCCCCTGTACTTCAAAATAGCATCTCTCTCCTGTATGTCAAAATGGCAGCTGCAGAACACCAAAAAACATCCTTATTTCAACCCAAAAGTGCACCTCTCTTTTCTATGTCAAAATGGCACCTGTGGAGTATAGAAACCATTTCCTCTGTACCTCAAAATGGCTCCCCAGTGTCCAAAACCTGTCCGCCTAGAAATGTAAAAGGGCCTCAAATTTCCAAGTTACCACAAAACCTTTTGGGGTAACTCTTTTAAGGAATCCCTTGTCATACAAAATGGAGGCACAGGACATAGTTCAGGAAAGCGAGTCGGCTCTCACCTTAGTGAATATAGCCGTGTGTCAGATTCCAGTACATTATCAGTGCTTTGTACGTATTTAGCTCTTACGCAGCCAGTAGTTTAATATAAAATGAACGACATCAGCTAATCCCAGTGATGATAATGCAAATCCTGGTCAGATGAAGGTTTGCGCACATTGGTTGGAGGGATTGATGAAACGCTTGTCGTTACAGGTTTTTATCACTCACTCCGGTTGCCATGGGGACAGGCTTGTGAATCTCTATTACGCTAACAAAGTGATGATTTACCACCTCCCCCACTCCCCTCCCCTCTGAGATGCTTATTTTCTCCTGAGGAGAAGGAAAAAGACTGGAAAATAATCTTTGTGTTGCTGAGGGAGATGGAAAATGCTTTATATATAACAGGGTCAGCTGGGTGTGATGTAGGACGCATGTAGTGATTGTGTATCAAACAGGGGTGGGTTTCTGCCTAGGCCCACGAGGCCTACGAGGCTGCAGTACATTGAAATATGCACAGAAATGTCTATATGCAGTGATATTTATATATATATATATATATATATATATATATATATATATATATATATATATATATATATATAAATATCACTGCATATAGACATTTCTGTGCATATTTCAATATATATTTAAATAAAAATATATAGCGTAATGATATACACAGTATATATATATATATATATATATATATATATATATATATACATACAATCTGCTGTACATTGAAATATGTTTGTATATGCACGGGAATGTAAATATACAGTGATATTCGTTTCTGTATATATGTATATATATATATATATATATATATATATATATATATATATATATATATTTATATACATTAAATTCCCTGATATCTGGCATCTACGGGGACTCCCTGTTGCCGGATAACTGTAGTTGCAGGTTAATCGTGAGCCCCCTAATTTAAGTGTCTAAATGACCCTTAAAACCCCCAAAACCCCTCAAAATGCATTTAAAAAGGCAGTAGCACTTAAACTTGGCCATTTAGGGCCCCAAAAAACAATTAGAAAAAAAGTTAGCTTTTTTTTTCTTCCAGTCTCGAACTGCCGGATAGTGCCGGTTATGCCGGTTTAGAGGGGTTTCTTTAAAATGGGGAATTGATGCCGGTGCTGGTTGCTTAAAGGGCCGGTTGCTTAGGTGCCGCATAACAGAGAGTTTACATATATATATATATATATATGTATATATATATATATATATATATATATATAAATATATATATATATATATATATATATATATATATATATATATATATATATATA
Organism: Discoglossus pictus; assembly: GCA_027410445.1. Lineage (NCBI taxonomy): Eukaryota > Metazoa > Chordata > Amphibia > Anura > Alytidae > Discoglossus > Discoglossus pictus. The sequence goes on along the minus strand of CM050168.1, from coordinate 274,004,690 downwards.
TGTATATATTTCACCTTCTGGATCACTACCTTGTCGTGGTGAAGGGGCTTGTGTACTCCAATGTACCCAAGTGGGCAGTTCATAGCAGAGAGGTCAGACAAATCCCACTCCACTGGAGAAGGAAACGGCAACCCACTCCAGTATCATTCCCATGAAAACCAGATACAAGATTTGCCTAGAATATGGCGGTCCTTAAGGCCACGGAGAGTTGGACACAACTGACTGTAATAAGTTAGAGGCTGTAGTTTTGTATTTATTTTACATATTGCCTATTTTCAAGTGTAGTTCTTCAAATAGTATATTTTACGTATATAATCACAGCAACCTATTAGTTTAGCGGTTGTCCCATATTTACACTATACTATTTTGAAGAGCTGCACTTGGGCAAAATGTTTTTAGAAAGCAAGAAAGTGTCAACCTTTATTACATATTATTTGTAACTGTGCTACTATGGGAGCTTCCATTTTAGTTTCTGCTGATCTGCTTCTACAAAGACGGAACCTTGAGTCCAGAGTAATTTCAGCTTCTTGAAACGTGGTATTTCTCGTGCTTTTAAAAGATTTAATTGAAAACCCCTTGATTTTCAAGTAATTGCTGAGAAAGCAGTTCATAAAGAGAATAGCTTATAAATAATAAGAGAGGAACCTAGAAATGCTTTATTTTTGTTGCTTGATGGGCAAAATTGATTTTCCTTGTTAATTCTGCATCCCCTCCTAATTCCTTTTTCTCATTCTCTTATAAACAAATCAGAGGACTCTTCCAATTAGCTCTTAAAATTTGACATAATCCACGTGCCAGTTGATTGGTTTTGAGCCTTGTGATGTCATTTCCTGCCAGTGCAGCCATGTTCCCTCTTGGAATTCATGATGGCTACACATGGGTGTGCTGGTCTAGAGCAGTAGGTTCATTAACATTGATTTATAGCTACAGTTGGTTGCTGTATTGCCCAGTTCAGATGTCCATTTTCTTTATCTTAATGTGGTCAACAAGGATAATGTCTCTTTTACCCTAGGCCAGTTCAGGAGAGAGAAAGTAGTGAATCAAGGAAGGTGAAGGAGAGTAGAAAGTAGAGAAGGAGGTGGAGAGTGATAAGAGGATGAGAAGCTAAAGAGAGGTGGAAGGGGGAGATGAGGATGGGGAAAAATAAGAAAGTAGGAGAGAGATGGTAAGTAGAGAGACGAGGGGTGAAGCAGAGGAGAAAGGAGAGAAGGATGTAGTGAGTGATAGAAGCATGAGATAAAGAGAAGCGGAAGGGGAGAGAGGGAAGGGGAGATAAAGAAGGATGAGAGAGAGAGGAAAGATAAGGAAGCATATGAGAGACATGGGAAGAAGAGAAGAGAGAAGAAAGGGAAAGAAGTAAAGACATGGAGATAGAAGGAGGGAGAGAGAGAAAAGGAAAGAGGGAGAGATAAATAGGAAAGGAGAAGAGAGACATAGTGAGGAAGAGAGGGGAAGTAGGAAGGGAGGGAGAGAAAAGGGGAGAGACAGGGAAGGTGAAGATAGAGTAGGAAGGGGGAGGCAAGGACTTACAAGAGAGAGAAGAAAAGGAAGTTCGGAGTGATAGTAGGATGATGATATAACAAGAGGTGGAAGGGGAAAAAGACAAGGAAATGGGGCACAAAAAAGTATGAGAAAGAGAAGAAAGGGGGAGACAAGGAAGTATGAGAGACAAGAAAAGAAGGGGAGAAGGAGGGAGAGAGGGAGAAGAAAGGATGTAGAGAGAGAGGCACGAACGAGAGGGAGAATGAAGGATGTAGAGAGAGAGAGCAGGGGGGAAAGAGAGAGAAAGAGAGAAGTAAGTAGGCAGAGAGAGTAGGAAGGGGGGAGAGAACAATAAAAGGATGAGGATATAAAGAGAGGTGAATGGGGAGAGAGATAAGGAAGGGAGAGATAGAAGGAAGAGGGAAACAAGGAAGGATGTAGTGAGAGAAGGAGGGAAAGACAAAATGAGAGATGGAAGGAAACAGAGAGAAAAGGAAGGAGGGATCGTGACAAGGAGGGGACGGAGAGAAGAAATTGGAAAGACAAGCAAGGAGCAAAGAAAGAAAAAAAGAAGAGTGGAGAAAGAAAATGGAAATAGAGAGAAGATAGGGGGCACAAGGAAAGAGGAGAAAGGGAAGGAAGGTGGGAAGACAAGGAAAGAAGAGATAGAGAAGAAATTAAGGAGAGAAAAAATAAGAAATAGAGAGATAAAGAAGGGGAAGAGAAGGAATAGGGCAGAGAGAAAATAAAAACAGGGAAAAGGAAGAAGGGCGGAGAGAAGCCAAATGAAGAAGAGAGAGACGTAAGGAAGAAGAGAGAGACTGAAAGATAGAGACAGAGAGGAATAGGAGAGAGAAAACAACGAAGGAGAAGGAGTGTGGGAAGCCGAGCAGATCTGCAACTTTACTCTCAGGATGTGACCTTGTGCCCTTGACCTGCTGTCACCCTACTCAGCCATATCTAATCAGTGTATCCCCCACATCCTTCTCCAGGCTAATAGACTTCCCTGATATTTTTACCACTTTACAATAATTTCTGCCATGAATTATTTATTTAATGCAAAAAAAAAAAGCGATGGAAACAGCATCTTCCTATAATGTGAGCGAGTCCGGGCCTTGTTAGCGCGCGGAGCGGGTATCTGTCACTATCTGTGTAACTTCAGTACATCACAGAGCACAGTCCCAGGAGAGCGGCAGCGAGCACATAAACTGTTTACAGCTTGTTATTTAATGGATTCCCATTTCCACTCAATAAAGACTAATACTGATTTAAGGATTTGCCAGAAACAATGTCACATTAAAGACTAACGGTAGTGCTTATACAATGGGGTCTCATTTGTATTTTTATGTCACACAGCAAGTACTTTATCATTTAAATGTTATTAAAAATGCATTTTCTTCTAGTAAAATAACATTGAAGTTTGCAATATTTAGCTGTCAGTCACCCTTTCTGATCCACTCACAGAAACTCATATACAGGAGGTTACCGACGACCAGACTTACAGCAACTCCTCCCATATTCCAGGAGCAGCCTTAAATCAGGTCTGCCCAGGTGCAGCTAATCAACTGAGTAGGAAAGTTAACCCCTATAGTCCCACTGGGGCAAGAGAGTTTTGCAGGCTCAAATAAACCCATTGGATATATCTGTTACAGTCTGGTAGAAAAGTGATTGAAGTATTCTGTACGGAAATACAGCACGCCAGGGGAGCCGTTTCCCGCAGAATTACTACAGCTGCTAGGGATTCTGGTTAGTGACGTGCAAGGGAAGGTCAAAATGTAACACTTTTGTACCCCCAGCCCACTTTGCATGGGATACTTTTAGGTATATGTTTGCTGCTCTATGTCTATAAGGTCTCTAAAAACAACCCGACGCGCGTTTCACCAGCACATAAACAAGCAGATTTTTCAAGGATTTTTTTTTTTTTAATTCCCACAATTTATAATATTTGATTATTAAAAGTGTAAATAAACGTTTAGTTTTATTGGTGATTCAATACGTCTGAAAATAGAGTCCTATTGGTCAGTAGGGTCTGTCCTTTCCTTATGACTTTTCCTTTTGACCATCACTTATATAGTTTCTGTAGTGTGTAATGCTGTTTTAGCGCATGCGAAACTACGGGAATATATTAACAGTAATGAGCAGTGCAAGGAAGGTAAAGGGTGGGAGAGAGACACAAGGGGGGAGAGACACGGGGGGGGGGGAGAGGCAGGGGAGGGGGTGGGAGAGAGAGGAGGCAAGAGACCAGGGAGAGGGTGGGAGAGAAACATGGTGGGAGAGAGAAGGAGGGGGAAGAAAGAAGGAGGGATGGAGAGACAGAAGGAGGGAGAGACAGAAGGAAGGAGGGAAAGAGGGATGGAGAGAGATAGGGTACAGAGTGAGAGGGCATAAAGACAGAGAGAGGGCGCAGAGAGAGGCAGTGCACATCAAATATTATAACGTCATTTCTGACGGGCAAACGACTAGTTAGTATATATAATTATTATTCTATTATTCTCTGTGGGTTGTGTCGCTGGTCTTGATTTAGTACACAGATCCAGCTACTCATTCACAGACAGCTGTTTCGCCCTAATATGTGTGAGGTTGATTCTAGCAACTATGAAATGATCCTGGAGAGAGAAATATAATTTAAGACAGGAAGCAAGCCCCTTCTGGATCGCTACCTTGTCGTAGTCAAAGGGCTTGTGTACCTCAATGAAGCTGTGAGTTAAAACATGTACGTTCACCCAAGATGGGCAGATCATAGCAGATAGGTCAGACAAATCACGGTCCAATGGAGAAGGAACTGGCAACCCACTCCAGTATCTTTGCCAAGAAAACCATATGGATAAACACAACCAGAAACACAGAAAGCTGTGCCTGGCGTGCTGGATCCATATGGTCACCGAGATTCTGACACAACTGAAGAACTGAGAGGTACATATAATATATACAATATTACTGAGAAGTACGTCTTAGAACTGGTCCATGTCCCGCTCCTCCCAGGAAGCCGTCTCAGTTTAGAGCTAGACCTTAATCTGTAATTTATCCTATTAAGCGTATCACGTAAGAAAATACTTTATTCCGGTCCTAATTCAAACCCTCTTTTCCTGTAGATTTTTTAGGATTTTGCTACTAATTTAATGACTTGTGTACAATGAAAGGAATATGTTTAAAAACTTGAATAAAACATAATTAATCATGCTAAAAAATGTAATAATATTATTTTTATTTAAAAAAAAATCTGATGCCTCTGCTGGATCCTAGGGGTATCCATGATACTTTGGTAAAGCTATGTGTGTGAGAGGGGTGTTTATATTTCTGAGGAGCAATGCTTGCATTTCTGGATGCAAGCAGCTTGCTTCAGGAAAAAGTCACAAATGTATTTAAAGTAACTAACTTAATAAATAAACGTTAATGCCTCTGCTGGCCCCTGAAGGCATCCATGATACTTTGAAAATTAAATAAAAACTGAGTTTATCAGAAGGGCATTTATATTTCTGCAGGAGACAGGTTTGCAGTTATTGTTGCAAGCTGCTTGCTTCTAGGCATGTGCATGGAATGGATGGATTATTTGTCTCTGGAGGCATCCACTATGCATGGATGAAAGCTGAGTGTATCCGAGGGGTGTTTATTTCCTGCAGGAGACAAGCTTGCAGTTAATGGTGCAAACTGTCTGCTTCTAGGCATGTGCAAGGAGGGGTGTTTATATTTTATATGTTTATATTTCTGCAGGAGACCGGTTTGCAGTTATTGTTGCAAGCGGCTTGCTTCTTTGCATATGGAGAGAATCAATGGAATATGTGTCTAATTAATTGATTAATTACGGTAATTAATTAATTAATTAATTTATTACCTGACCGTGCTACACTTTGTATTGCATTCATAATAAACGCACTTGGAAATCTATGTTCCCTTTAAAGGACCGGTGTGGCTTTTTTTAACAATTACATTTGATAATGGGCAAAAAAAAGCTTTTCTATGCAATGCATAGAAAAATGCAGTTATTTATTGCAGGGTTCTATTTTCTTTCTGACTTGATTTCTCCTGTTACTTTCTTAGCAGAGGGTGTTCTTGTAAAGTAATTGAAAGCACTGAAAATTTTAGCTGCCACATTCATAATGTGCAGATAGTAGCTTCCTCTACATTCAAAGTCTCCTCCTCCCTCCTCAGAAAACTGATCAGCAGAAATCAAAATGGCAGATTCCACAGAGGCGTAATTGCATATAAATAGTAATAAATAAGACGCTATAATAGTTTTTTACATTTTATTTTCAAGTGTAGTTCTTCAATGCAGAATTTGTTAAATATCCGCTTACAAAATGGCTTATTTAACTGGATTGCGCAATGCTGCGTTCGCTGCTTTTTAATCCCCCTGAGGATTTGGAGGTGTTTTTGCCGCAGTGGCCGTATAATGGGACGTACCTGTAATTGGACGCAGTCACGATCTTTGCAAATAACACAATATAAAAACGATGAGCTCCCTGAGCTGGCAAGGAGAGATAAGATTGAAGGAGACAGAGACACAGGAAGGCCTGGGGGCTGCTGAGAAATACCCCCTCCTGCTGCATGCTGGATTTGCATCTTGTATATACAACATTCTTCAAGACAAGTCAAGGGGCTTTCTCAAAAGACACCCACGTAGAAAAATATTTACTACACTAGTAACTTTCCTGTCATAAATGACAGTATTATATTTTAAGTTCAGTTGTCAGTGCTGTCTCTCTCTGTGCGCCCTCTCCGTGTGCCTTCTCTCTCTGTGAGCCCTCTGTCTCACCCTGCACTGTGTCTCTCTGTGTGCGGTCTCTGTCCATGCTGTCTCTCTCTATTTGCGCCCTGTCTTTGTGTGTGTGCTCTCTCTCTGTGTCCTCTCTCTGCTCTCTACCTAATGCTGAATGATCACACTTAGCTTCACCTAATGCTGAATGTTTACACTTAGCTTCACCTAATGCTGAATGTTTACACTTAGCTTCTCCTAATGCTGAATGTTTACACTTAGCTTCTCCTAATGCTGAATGTTTACACTAAGCTTCTCCTAAGGCTGAATGTTTACACTTAGCTTCACCTAATGCTGAATGTTTACACTTAGCTTCTCCTAATGCTGAATGTTTACACTTAGCTTCTCCTAATGCTGAATGTTTACACTTAGCTTCACCTAATGCTGAATGTTTACACTTAGCTTCACCTAATGGTGGAGGCTCACCCTTAGCTTCACACAATGTAGATAATTCAGACTTAGCTTTACATAAAGCTGAACGTTCACACTTTATTACAAAATGTGGAGCATTCAAAATTATCTTCACACAATGCTGAATGCTCACATGTAACTTCACATAATGCTGAAAATTCACACAGTTTGAAACAATGTTGAATGCTCACATTTAGCTCAATACAATGTTGAGAATACATATAGTTTACCAAAAGCTAAATGCTTACACCTAGTTTCACACAGTGCTGAGCATTCGCATCTAGCTTCACACAGTGCTGAGCATTCACTCCTATCTTCACACAATGCTGAGCATTCACTCCTAGTTTCACACAGGCTGAGCATTCACTCCTAGGTTCACACAGTGCTGAGCATTCACTCCTAGCTTCATACAGGTCTGAGCATTCACACCTAGCTTCACGTATTGCTGAGAATTAACACCTAACTTTCCACAGTGCTGAGCTTACACAACTAACTTCACACAGTGCTGAGCTTTCCCTCCTAGCTTCACGCAGTGCTGAGCATTCACACCAACTTCACACAGTGCTGAGCATTACCTCCTAGCTTCATACAGTGCTGAGAATTCAGACCTAACTTCCCACAGTGCTGAGCATTCACATCTAGCTTCACGCAGTGCTGAGCATTCACACTTAGCTTCAAACAGTTCTGAGCATTCACACCTAGCTTCACACAGTGCTGAGTATTCACATCTAGCTTCATACAGTGCTGAGCAGTCACACCTAGCTTCATACAGTGCTGAGCATTCACTCCTAACTTCCCACAGTATTGAGTATTAACTCCTAAATTTCCACAGTGCTAAATATTCACTCCTAGCTTCACACAGTTCTGAGCATTCACTTCTAACTTCCCACAGTGCTGAGCATTCACTCGTAACTCCCCACAGTGCTGAGCATTCACTCTTACCTTCCCACAGTTCTGAGCCTTCACTCCTAGCTTCACACAGTGCTGAATATTCACACCTGCCTTCCCACAGTGCTGAGCATTCATTCATAGCTTCCCACAGTCCTGAGTACTCACTCTTAACTGCCCACAGTGCTAAGTTTAACTTTCCCACAGTGCTGAGCATTCACTCATAGCTTCCCACAGTCCTGAGCATTCACACCTAGCTTCACACAGTGCTGAGCATTCACTCTTAACTTCCCACAATGCTGATCATTCACTCCTAGCTTACACATGGCTGAGCTTTCACTCCTAGCTTCACACAGTGCTGAATATTCACACCTGACTTCCCACAGTACCGAGCATTCACTCCTAACTTCCCACAATGCTGATCATTTACTCCTAGCTTACACAGGGCTGAGCTTTCACTCCTAACTTCACACTGTGCTGAGTTTTCACACCTAGCTTCCCACAGTGCTGAGCATTTATACCTAGCTAACCACAGTGCTGACCATTCACTCCTAGCTTCCACAGTGCTGAGCATTTATACCTAGCTTCCAACAGTGCTGAGTTTTCACTCCTAACTTCCCACAGTGCGGAGCATTCACTCCTAGCGTCACAAAGTGCTGAGCATTCACTCCTAGCTTCACATAGTGCTGAGCATTCACTCTTAACTTCCCACAGTGCTGAGCTTTCACACCTAGCTTCCCATAGTGCTGAGCATTCACTCCTAACTTCCCACAGTGCTGAGCATTCACTCCTAGCTTCCCACAGTGCTGAGTATTCACACTTAGCTTCCCACAGTGCTGAGCATTCATATCTTCCCACAGTCCTGAGTACTCACTCTTAACTGCCCACAGTGCTAAGTTTAACTTTCCACAGTTCTGAGCCTTCACTCCTAGCTTCACACGGTGCTGAATATTCACACCTGACTTCCCACAGTACCGAGCATTCACTCCTAGCTTCCCACAGTGCTGAGCATTCACTCCTAGCTTCCCACAGTGCTGAGCCTTCACTCCTAGCTTCCCACAGTTCTGAGCCTGCACTCCTAACTTCCCACAATGCTGATCATTTACTCCTAGCTTACACAGGGCTGGGCTTTCACTCTTACCTTCCCACAGTTCTGAGCCTTCACTCCTAACTTCGCACAGTGCTGAATATCCACTCCTAGCTTCCACAGTGCTGAGCATTTATACCTAGCTTCCAACAGTGCTGAGTTTTCACTCCTAACTTCCCACAGTGCGGAGCATTCACTCCTAGCGTCACAAAGTGCTGAGCATTCACTCCTAGCTTCACATAGTGCTGAGCATTCACTCTTAACTTCCCACAGTGCTGAGCTTTCACACCTAGCTTCCCATAGTGCTGAGCATTCACTCCTAGCTTCTCACAGTGCTAAGCATTCACTCCTAACTTCCCACAATGCTGATCATTTACTCCTAGCTTACACAGGGCTCAGCTTTCACTCCTAGCTTCACACAGTGCTGAAAATTCACACCTAACTTCCCACAGTGCTGAACATTCACTCCTAGCTTCCCACAGTGCTGAGCATTCACTCCTAGCTTCACACAGTGCTGAGTATTCACTCCTAGCTTCACACAGTGCTGAGCATTTACTCCTAACTTCCCACAGTGCTGAGCATTCACTCCTAACTTCCAACAGTGTTGAGCATTCACTCCTAGCTTCCCACAGTGCTGAGCATTCACGCCTAGCTTCCCACAGCGCTGAGTATTCACTCCTAGCTTCCCACAGTGCTGAGCCTTCACTCCTAGCTTCCAACAGTGCTGAGTTTTCACTCCTAACTTCCCACAGTGCGGAGCATTCACTCCTAGCGTCACAAAGTGCTGAGCATTCACTCCTAGCTTCACATAGTGCTGAGCATTCACTCGTAGCTTCACATAGTGCTGAGCATTCACTCTTAACTTCCCACAGTGCTGAGCTTTCACACCTAGCTTCCCATAGTGCTGAGCATTCACTCCTAGCTTCTCACAGTGCTAAGCATTCACTCCTAGCTTCACATAGTGCTGAGCATTCACTCTTAACTTCCCACAGTGCTGAGCTTTCACACCTAGCTTCCCATAGTAAGGAGCATTCACTCCTAGCTTCACACAGTGCTGAGCATTCACTCTTAACTTCCCACAGTGCTGAGCTTTCACACCTAGCTTCCCATAGTGCTGAGCATTCACTCCTAGCTTCTCACAGTGCTGAGCATTCACTCCTAGCTTCACACAGTGCTGAGTATTCACTCCAATCTTCCCACAGTGCTGAGCTTTCACACCTAGCTTCCCATAGTGCTGAGCATTCACTCCTAACTTCCCACAGTGCTGAGCATTCACTCCTAGCTTCCCACAGTGCTGAGTATTCACACTTAGCTTCCCACAGTGCTGAGCATTCATATCTTCCCACAGTCCTGAGTACTCACTCTTAACTGCCCACAGTGCTAAGTTTAACTTTCCACAGTTCTGAGCCTTCACTCCTAGCTTCACACGGTGCTGAATATTCACACCTGACTTCCCACAGTACCGAGCATTCACTCCTAGCTTCCCACAGTGCTGAGCATTCACTCCTAGCTTCCCACAGTGCTGAGCCTTCACTCCTAGCTTCCCACAGTTCTGAGCCTGCACTCCTAACTTCCCACAATGCTGATCATTTACTCCTAGCTTACACAGGGCTGGGCTTTCACTCTTACCTTCCCACAGTTCTGAGCCTTCACTCCTAACTTCGCACAGTGCTGAATATCCACTCCTAGCTTCCACAGTGCTGAGCATTTATACCTAGCTTCCAACAGTGCTGAGTTTTCACTCCTAACTTCCCACAGTGCGGAGCATTCACTCCTAGCGTCACAAAGTGCTGAGCATTCACTCCTAGCTTCACATAGTGCTGAGCATTCACTCTTAACTTCCCACAGTGCTGAGCTTTCACACCTAGCTTCCCATAGTGCTGAGCATTCACTCCTAGCTTCTCACAGTGCTAAGCATTCACTCCTAACTTCCCACAATGCTGATCATTTACTCCTAGCTTACACAGGGCTCAGCTTTCACTCCTAGCTTCACACAGTGCTGAAAATTCACACCTAACTTCCCACAGTGCTGAACATTCACTCCTAGCTTCCCACAGTGCTGAGCATTCACTCCTAGCTTCACACAGTGCTGAGTATTCACTCCTAGCTTCACACAGTGCTGAGCATTTACTCCTAACTTCCCACAGTGCTGAGCATTCACTCCTAACTTCCAACAGTGTTGAGCATTCACTCCTAGCTTCCCACAGTGCTGAGCATTCACGCCTAGCTTCCCACAGCGCTGAGTATTCACTCCTAGCTTCCCACAGTGCTGAGCCTTCACTCCTAGCTTCATACAGTGCTGAGTTTTCACTCCTAACTTCCCACAGTGCGGAGCATTCACTCCTAGCGTCACAAAGTGCTGAGCATTCACTCCTAGCTTCACATAGTGCTGAGCATTCACTCGTAGCTTCACATAGTGCTGAGCATTCACTCTTAACTTCCCACAGTGCTGAGCTTTCACACCTAGCTTCCCATAGTGCTGAGCATTCACTCCTAGCTTCTCACAGTGCTAAGCATTCACTCCTAGCTTCACATAGTGCTGAGCATTCACTCTTAACTTCCCACAGTGCTGAGCTTTCACACCTAGCTTCCCATAGTAAGGAGCATTCACTCCTAGCTTCACACAGTGCTGAGCATTCACTCTTAACTTCCCACAGTGCTGAGCTTTCACACCTAGCTTCCCATAGTGCTGAGCATTCACTCCTAGCTTCTCACAGTGCTGAGCATTCACTCCTAGCTTCACACAGTGCTGAGTATTCACTCCAATCTTCCCACAGTGCTGAGCTTTCACACCTAGCTTCCCATAGTGCTGAGCATTCACTCCCAGCTTCTCACAGTGCTGAGCATTCACTCCTAGCTTCACATAGTGCTGAGCATTCACTCTTAACTTCCCACAGTGCTGAGCTTTCACACCTAGCTTCCCATAGTAAGGAGCATTCACTCCTAGCTTCACACAGTGCTGAGCATTCACTCTTAACTTCCCACAGTGCTGAGCTTTCACACCTAGCTTCCCATAGTGCTGAGCATTCACTCCTAGCTTCTCACAGTGCTGAGCATTCACTCCTAGCTTCACACAGTGCTGAGTATTCACTCCAATCTTCCCACAGTGCTGAGCTTTCACACCTAGCTTCCCATAGTGCTGAGCATTCACTCCCAGCTTCTCACAGTGCTGAGCATTCACTCCTAGCTTCACACAGTGCTGAGTATTCACTCCAATCTTCCCACAGTGCTGAGCTTTCACCCCTAACTTTCCACAGTGCTGAATATTCACACCTAGCTTCCCACAGTGCTGAGCATTCATTCCTAGCTTCCCACAGTGCTGAGCATTACTACCTAGCTTCCCCCAGTTCTGAGCCTTCACTCCTAGCTTCCCACAGTGCTGAGCATTCACTCCTAGCTTCCCACAGTGCTGAGCATTACTACCTAGCTTCCCACAGTTTTGAGCATTCACTCCTAGCTTCCAACAGTGCTGAGCTTTCACACCTAGCTTCTCACAGTGCTGAGCATTCACTCCTAGCTTCTCACAGTGCTGAACATTCACTTCTAGCTTCTCACAGTGCTGAGCATTTACTTCTAGTTTCTCACAGTGCTGATCATTCACTCCTAGCTTCTCACAGTGCTGAGCATTCACTCCTAGCTTCTCACAGTGCTGAACAATCACTTCTAGCTTCTCACAGTGCTGAACATTCACTTCTAGCTTCTCACAGTGCTGAACATTCACTTCTAGTTTCTCACAGTGCTGATCATTCACTCCTAGCTTCCCACAGTGCTGAGTTGTCACCCCTAACTTCCCATAGTTCGGATCATTCGCACCTAGCTTCCCACAGTGTTGAGCATTCACTCCTAGGTTCCCACAGTGCCAAGCATTTACTCCTAACTTCCCACAGTGCTGAGCATTCACTCCTAGCTTCCCACAGTGCTGAGCATTTATTCCTAGCTTCCCGCAGTGCTGAGCATTTACTCCTAGCTTCCCACAGTGCTGAGCTTTCACTCCTAGCTTCCCAAAATGCTGAGCATTCACTCCTAGCTTCCCACAATGCTGAGCTTTCACTCCTAGCTTCCCACAATGCTGAGCTTTCACTCCTAGCTTCTCACAGTGCTGAGCATTCACTCCTAGCTTCCCACAGTCCAGAGCATTCACTCCTAGCTTCCCACAGTTCTGAGCCTTCACTCCTAACTTCACACAGTGCTGAATATCCACTCCTAGCTTCCACAGTGCTGAGCATTTATACCTAGCTTCCAACAGTGCTGAGTTTTCACTCCTAACTTCCCACAGTGCGGAGCATTCACTCCTAACGTCACAAAGTGCTGAGCATTCACTCCTAGCTTCACATAGTGCTGAGCATTCACTCTTAACTTCCCACAGTGCTGAGCTTTCACACCTAGCTTCCCATAGTGCTGAGCATTCACTCCTAGCTTCTCACAGTGCTAAGCATTCACTCCTAACTTCCCACAATGCTGATCATTTACTCCTAGCTTACACAGGGCTGAGCTTTCACTCCTAGCTTCACACAGTGCTGATTATTCACTCCTAGCTTCACACAGTGCTGAGCATTTACTCCTAACTTCCCACAGTGCTGAGCATTCACTCCTAACTTCCAACAGTGTTGAGCATTCACTTCTAGCTTCCCACAGTGCTGAGCATTCATTCCTAGCTTCCCACAATGCTGAGCATTCACTCCTAGCTTCCCACAGTGCTGAGTATTCACTCCTAGCTTCCCACAGTGCTGAGCATTCACACCTAGCTTTCCACAGTGCTGAGTATTCACTCCTAGCTTCCCACAGTGCTGAGCCTTCATTCCTAACTTCCCACAGTGCGGAGCATTCACTCCTAGCGTCACAAAGTGCTGAGCATTCACTCCTAGCTTCACATAGTGCTGAGCATTCACTCCTAGCTTCACACAGTGCTGAGCATTCACTCTTAACTTCCCACAGTGCTGAGCTTTCACACCTAGCTTCCCATAGTGCTGAGCATTCACTCCTAGCTTCTCACAGTGCTGAGCATTCACTCCTAGCTTCACATAGTGCTGAGCATTCACTCTTAACTTCCCACAGTGCTGAGCTTTCACACCTAGCTTCCCATAGTGCGGAGCATTCACTCCTAGCTTCACACAGTGCTGAGCATTCACTCTTAACTTCCCACAGTGCTGAGCTTTCACACCTAGCTTCCCATAGTGCTGAGCATTCACTCCTAGCTTCTCACAGTGCTGAGCATTCACTCCTAGCTTCACACAGTGCTGAGTATTCACTCCAATCTTCCCACAGTGCTGAGCTTTCACCCCTAACTTTCCACAGTGCTGAATATTCATTCCTAGCTTCCCACAGTTCTGAGCCCTCACTCCTAGCTTCCCACAGTGCTGAGCATTCACTCCTAACTTCCCACAGTTCTGATCATTCGCACCTAGCTTCCCACAGTGCTGAGTATTCACTCCTAGCATCCCACAGTGCTGAGCCTGCACTCCTAACTTCCCACAATGCTGATCATTTACTCCTAGCTTACACAGGGCTGAGCTTTCACTCCTTACTTCACACAGTGCTGAGTATTCACACCTAGCTTCCCACAGTTTTGAGCATTACTACCTAGCTTCCCACAGTTCTGAGCCTGCACTCCTAACTTCCCACAATGCTGATCATTTACTCCTAGCTTACACAGGGCTGAGCTTTCACTCCTTACTTCACACAGTGCTGAGTATTCACACCTAGCTTCCCACAGTTTTGAGCATTTACTCCGAGCTTCTCACAGTGCTGATCATTCACTTCTAGTTTCTCACAGTGCTGATCATTCACTCCTAGCTTCCCACAGTGCTGAGTTGTCACCCCTAACTTCCCATAGTTCGGATCATTCACTCCTAACTTCCCACAGTGCTGAGCATTTACTCCTAACTTCCCACACTGCTGAGCATTCACTCCTAGCTTCCCACAGTGCTGAGCATTTACTCCTAGCTTCCCACAGTGCTGAGCATTTACTCCTAACTTCCCACAGTACCGAGCATTCACTCCTAGCTTCCCACAGTGCTGAGCATTTACTCCTAGCTTCCCACAGTGCTGAGCATTCACTCCTAACTTCCCACAATGCTGAGCTTTCACTCCTAGCTTCCCACAATGCTGAGCTTTCACTCCTAACTTCCCACAATGCTGAGCTTTCACTCCTAGCTTCCCACAATGCTGAGCATTTATTCCTAGCTTCCCGCAGTGCTGAGCATTTACTCCTAGCTTCCCACAGTGCTGAGCTTTCACTCCTAGCTTCCCAAAGTGCTGAGCATTCACTCCTAGCTTCCCACAATGCTGAGCTTTCACTCCTAGCTTCCCACAATGCTGAGCTTTCACTCCTAGCTTCTCACAGTGCTGAGCATTCACTCCTAGCTTCCCACAGTCCAGAGCATTCACTCCTAGCTTCCCACAGTTCTGAGCCTTCACTCCTAACTTCACACAGTGCTGAATATCCACTCCTAGCTTCCACAGTGCTGAGCATTTATACCTAGCTTCCAACAGTGCTGAGTTTTCACTCCTAACTTCCCACAGTGCGGAGCATTCACTCCTAACGTCACAAAGTGCTGAGCATTCACTCCTAGCTTCCCACAGTGCTGAGCATTCACTCCTAACTTCCCACAGTGCTGAGCTTTCACACCTAGCTTCCCATAGTGCTGAGCATTCACTCCTAGCTTCTCACAGTGCTAAGCATTCACTCCTAACTTCCCACAATGCTGATCATTTACTCCTAGCTTACACAGGGCTGAGCTTTCACTCCTAGCTTCACACAGTGCTGATTATTCACTCCTAGCTTCACACAGTGCTGAGCATTTACTCCTAACTTCCCACAGTGCTGAGCATTCACTCCTAACTTCCAACAGTGTTGAGCATTCACTTCTAGCTTCCCACAGTGCTGAGCATTCATTCCTAGCTTCCCACAATGCTGAGTATTCACTCCTAGCTTCCCACAATGCTGAGTATTCACTCCTAGCTTCCCACAGTGCTGAGCATTCACACCTAGCTTTCCACAGTGCTGAGTATTCACTCCTAGCTTCCCACAGTGCTGAGCCTTCATTCCTAACTTCCCACAGTGCGGAGCATTCACTCCTAGCGTCACAAAGTGCTGAGCATTCACTCCTAGCTTCACATAGTGCTGAGCATTCACTCCTAGCTTCACATAGTGCTGAGCATTCACTCTTAACTTCCCACAGTGCTGAGCTTTCACACCTAGCTTCCCATAGTGCTGAGCATTCACTCCTAGCTTCTCACAGTGCTAAGCATTCACTCCTAGCTTCACATAGTGCTGAGCATTC
The DNA here is from genome assembly GCA_027410445.1 of Discoglossus pictus. Taxonomy (NCBI): domain Eukaryota; kingdom Metazoa; phylum Chordata; class Amphibia; order Anura; family Alytidae; genus Discoglossus; species Discoglossus pictus. The sequence goes on along the minus strand of CM050168.1, from coordinate 273,988,786 downwards.
ACTCTTAACTTCCCACAGTGCTGAGCTTTCACACCTAGCTTCCCATAGTGCGGAGCATTCACTCCTAGCTTCACACAGTGCTGAGCATTCACTCTTAACTTCCCACAGTGCTGAGCTTTCACACCTAGCTTCCCACAGTGCTGAGCATTCACTCCTAGCTTCTCACAGTGCTGAGCATTCACTCCTAGCTTCACACAGTGCTGAGTATTCACTCCAAGCTTCCCACAGTGCTGAGCTTTCACCCCTAACTTTCCACAGTGCTGAATATTCATTCCTAGCTTCCCACAGTTCTGAGCCCTCACTCCTAGCTTCCCACAGTGCTGAGCATTCACTCCTAACTTCCCACAGTTCTGAGCATTCACACCTAGCTTCCCACAGTGCTGAGTATTCACTCCTAGCTTCACACAGTTCTGAGCCTGCACTCCTAACTTCCCACAATGCTGATCATTTACTCCTAGCTTACACAGGGCTGAGCTTTCACTCCTTACTTCACACAGTGCTGAGTATTCACACCTAGCTTCCCACAGTTTTGAGCATTACTACCTAGCTTCCCACAGTTCTGAGCCTGCACTCCTAACTTCCCACAATGCTGATCATTTACTCCTAGCTTACACAGGGCTGAGCTTTCACTCCTTACTTCACACAGTGCTGAGTATTCACACCTAGCTTCCCACAGTTTTGAGCATTTACTCCGAGCTTCTCACAGTGCTGATCATTCACTTCTAGTTTCTCACAGTGCTGATCATTCACTCCTAGCTTCCCACAGTGCTGAGTTGTCACCCCTAACTTCCCATAGTTCGGATCATTCACTCCTAACTTCCCACAGTGCTGAGCATTTACTCCTAACTTCCCACAGTTCTGAGCATTCACTCCTAGCTTCCCACAGTGCTGAGCATTTACTCCTAGCTTCCCACAGTGCTGAGCATTTACTCCTAACTTCCCACAGTACCGAGCATTCACTCCTAGCTTCCCACAGTGCTGAGCATTTACTCCTAGCTTCCCACAGTGCTGAGCATTCACTCCTAACTTCCCACAATGCTGAGCTTTCACTCCTAGCTTCCCACAATGCTGAGCTTTCACTCCTAACTTCCCACAATGCTGAGCTTTCACTCCTAGCTTCCCACAATGCTGAGCATTTATTCCTAGCTTCCCGCAGTGCTGAGCATTTACTCCTAGCTTCCCACAGTGCTGAGCTTTCACTCCTAGCTTCCCAAAATGCTGAGCATTCACTCCTAGCTTCCCACAATGCTGAGCTTTCACTCCTAGCTTCCCACAATGCTGAGCTTTCACTCCTAGCTTCTCACAGTGCTGAGCATTCACTCCTAGCTTCCCACAGTCCAGAGCATTCACTCCTAGCTTCCCACAGTTCTGAGCCTTCACTCCTAACTTCACACAGTGCTGAATATCCACTCCTAGCTTCCACAGTGCTGAGCATTTATACCTAGCTTCCAACAGTGCTGAGTTTTCACTCCTAACTTCCCACAGTGCGGAGCATTCACTCCTAACGTCACAAAGTGCTGAGCATTCACTCCTAGCTTCACATAGTGCTGAGCATTCACTCTTAACTTCCCACAGTGCTGAGCTTTCACACCTAGCTTCCCATAGTGCTGAGCATTCACTCCTAGCTTCTCACAGTGCTAAGCATTCACTCCTAACTTCCCACAATGCTGATCATTTACTCCTAGCTTACACAGGGCTGAGCTTTCACTCCTAGCTTCACACAGTGCTGATTATTCACTCCTAGCTTCACACAGTGCTGAGCATTTACTCCTAACTTCCCACAGTGCTGAGCATTCACTCCTAACTTCCAACAGTGTTGAGCATTCACTTCTAGCTTCCCACAGTGCTGAGCATTCATTCCTAGCTTCCCACAATGCTGAGTATTCACTCCTAGCTTCCCACAATGCTGAGTATTCACTCCTAGCTTCCCACAGTGCTGAGCATTCACACCTAGCTTTCCACAGTGCTGAGTATTCACTCCTAGCTTCCCACAGTGCTGAGCCTTCATTCCTAACTTCCCACAGTGCGGAGCATTCACTCCTAGCGTCACAAAGTGCTGAGCATTCACTCCTAGCTTCACACAGTGCTGAGCATTCACTCCTAGCTTCACATAGTGCTGAGCATTCACTCTTAACTTCCCACAGTGCTGAGCTTTCACACCTAGCTTCCCATAGTGCTGAGCATTCACTCCTAGCTTCTCACAGTGCTAAGCATTCACTCCTAGCTTCACATAGTGCTGAGCATTCACTCTTAACTTCCCACAGTGCTGAGCTTTCACACCTAGCTTCCCATAGTGCGGAGCATTCACTCCTAGCTTCACACAGTGCTGAGCATTCACTCTTAACTTCCCACAGTGCTGAGCTTTCACACCTAGCTTCCCATAGTGCTGAGCATTCACTCCTAGCTTCTCACAGTGCTGAGCATTCACTCCTAGCTTCACACAGTGCTGAGTATTCACTCCAATCTTCCCACAGTGCTGAGCTTTCACCCCTAACTTTCCACAGTGCTGAATATTCATTCCTAGCTTCCCACAGTTCTGAGCCCTCACTCCTAGCTTCCCACAGTGCTGAGCATTCACTCCTAACTTCCCACAGTTCTGATCATTCGCACCTAGCTTCCCACAGTGCTGAGTATTCACTCCTAGCATCCCACAGTGCTGAGCCTGCACTCCTAACTTCCCACAATGCTGATCATTTACTCCTAGCTTACACAGGGCTGAGCTTTCACTCCTTACTTCACACAGTGCTGAGTATTCACACCTAGCTTCCCACAGTTTTGAGCATTACTACCTAGCTTCCCACAGTTCTGAGCCTGCACTCCTAACTTCCCACAATGCTGATCATTTACTCCTAGCTTACACAGGGCTGAGCTTTCACTCCTTACTTCACACAGTGCTGAGTATTCACACCTAGCTTCCCACAGTTTTGAGCATTTACTCCGAGCTTCTCACAGTGCTGATCATTCACTTCTAGTTTCTCACAGTGCTGATCATTCACTCCTAGCTTCCCACAGTGCTGAGTTTTCACCCCTAACTTCCCATAGTTCGGATCATTCACTCCTAACTTCCCACAGTGCTGAGCATTTACTCCTAACTTCCCACAGTTCTGAGCATTCACTCCTAGCTTCCCACAGTGCTGAGCATTTACTCCTAGCTTCCCACAGTGCTGAGCATTTACTCCTAACTTCCCACAGTACCGAGCATTCACTCCTAGCTTCCCACAGTGCTGAGCATTCACTCCTAGCTTCCCACAGTGCTGAGCATTCACTCCTAACTTCCCACAATGCTGAGCTTTCACTCCTAGCTTCCCACAATGCTGAGCTTTCACTCCTAACTTCCCACAATGCTGAGCTTTCACTCCTAGCTTCCCACAATGCTGAGCATTCACTCCTAGCTTCCCACAATGCTGAGCTTTCACTCCTAGCTTCCCACAATGCTGAGCTTTCACTCCTAACTTCCCACAATGCTGAGCTTTCACTCCTAGCTTCACACAATGCTGAGCATTCACTCCTAGCTTCCCACAGTGCTGAGCTTTCACTCCTAGCTTCCCACAGTGCTGAGCTTTCACTCCTAGCTTCCCACAATGCTGAGCATTCACTCCTAGCTTCCCACAATGCTGAGCATTCACTCCTAGCTTCCCACAATGCTGAGCTTTCACTCCTAACTTCCCACAATGCTGAGCTTTCACTCATAGCTTCTCACAGTGCTGAGCATTCACTCCTAGCTTCCCACAATGCTGAGCTTTCACTCCTAGCTTCCCACAGTGCTGAGCTTTCACTCCTAGCTTCCCACAATGCTGAGCTTTCACTCCTAGCTTCTCACAGTGCTGAGCATTCACTCCTAACTTCCCACAGTGATGAGCATTCACTCCTAGCTTCCCACAGTCCAGAGCATTCACTCCTAACTTCCCACAGTCCTGAGCATTCACTCCTATCTTCACACAGTGCTGAGCATTCACTCCTAACTTCCCACAGTCCTGAGCATTCACTCCTAGCTTCCCACAATGCTGAGCATTCACTCCTAGCTTCCCACAATGCTGAGCTTTCACTCCTAGCTTCCCACAATGCTGAGCATTCACTCCTAGCTTCCCACAATGCTGAGCTTTCACTCCTAGCTTCCCACAATGCTGAGCATTCACTCCTAGCTTCCCACAATGCTGAGCTTTCACTCCTAGCTTCCCACAATGCTGAGCATTCACTCCTAACTTCCAACAGTGATGAGCATTCACTCCTAGCTTCCCACAGTCCAGAGCATTCACTCCTAGCTTCTCACAATGCTGAGCATTCACTCCTAGCTTCCCACAATGCTGAGCATTCACACCTAGCTTCCCACAGTCCAGAGCATTCACTCCTAGCTTCTCACAATGCTGAGCATTCACTCCTAGCTTCCCACAGTCCAGAGCATTCACTCCTAGCTTCTCACAATGCTGAGCATTCACTCCTAGCTTCCCACAGTGCTGAGCATTTATTCCTATCTTCTCACAGTCCTGAGCATTCACTCCTAGCTTCTCACAGTCCTGAGCATTCACTTCTAGCTTCACACATTCAAAATTAATGTTACATTATTTAAAAAAAATAAACATTAAACCTCAGACTCAGCTTCTGCCAGTCTCCGCTCAATCTAGCTGTTAAATTTTCGGACACAAAGTATAACAACACAATCAACACCATTGGCTGTTCTAGTTTTTCATATGTAAATCAATGATTATGTATTCTCTTCTATCTGAAACCCTTTAAGCCAGTCTCTCAGCCAACCTACCTCTAAATTACCTTACCAGGGTGGAGACAAACACTCATCTGGAGGCCATCTCTGAAAATGAATGTAATACTACTATTGCTATTATAAATGATCACATAGGGACTTTATTAATGACCATTGGATAAGTGAACTTGTGCATGCTTTGCTAGTGTATATTCTGCACACCGAGAGCCCACTTCACTTGCCGAGTGGGCACATAATGAAGTTTTCTGCCTATTCTGAGAGATTACATTTATTTGCCCCCCGGCTTTCCTGCAGACGCACTCTCAATAAATATTCTGCTCTTGGTCTCCATATTAATTTGTCTCTTTCCCGCCGCCGGTACTAAGAGATTAGAAGATCCAGTCGCATCAACTGAGTTATCTTTATTTTTCTGTATTTATGATACCTCTTCCTGTAAAGAGACACTTAGATAAGCAGAATAGGTCCTATCTACAATCTTAGTACCACTGATGGATCATATTTATAGAACTGCTTTTTGATTTGTGTTGGTACACTTTGTGTCTGAAAATTTAACAGCTAGATTGAGCGGAGACCGGCAGAAGCTGAGTCTGAATTTTAATGTTGATTTTTTTTATATAAATCATTGAATATTAATTGTACTAATTAAAACACCTAACTCAATCTGACTTGATTATGTACAAAATGATCTTAAATAAAAATTTAAATAGTATTTGGGGTTCCCTGGTGGTCCAGTGGTTAGGATTCAGTGGCGTGACCTGGGTTCGATTCCAATCAGGGAACCAAGAGGTCACTCCGCCCTGAAGCCAGGACAGTATTTCTCACTACATCACTAATATAGTTTCCGTAGTGTGTAACGCTGGCTAGCGCATGAACACTACAGAAACTGTATACAGCAATGTGTAGGCACGCGTGGGGGGTAGGGGGGTTATGAGACAGGGGATGGAGGGAGGAGGTGAAAGAGACACAGTGGAGGGAGGAAGGAGGAGGGGGCAAAAGAGACACAGGGAAGGGAGGGAGGAGGGGAAAGAGACACAGGGGAGGAAAGCGGGGCGAAAGAGACACAGGGGAGGAAGGGAGGAGGGGAAAGGGGCACAGGGGAGGGAGGAGGGGGGAAGAGACACAGGATGGAGGGAGGAGGGGGAAGAGACACAGGGGAGAGAGGAGGGGAAGAGACACGGGGGAGGGAGGAGGGGGTAGAGATACAGGAGAGGAAGCGATGGGGGAGGGAAGATGGGGGAACGAGACACTGGAAGGGGAAGAGACACAGAGGAGGGAGGAGTAGGGGAAAGAGTCACAGTGGAGGGAGGAGGGTCAAAAGAGACAGGAGCGAGGAGGGGAAAGAGACACAGGGGTGGGAGGGAAGAGGGGGGAAAGAGACACAGGGAAGGGAGGGAGGAGGGGAAAGAGACACAGGGGAGGAAGGAGGGGCAAAAGAGACACAGGGGAGGAAGGGAGGAGGGGAAAGGGACACAGGGGAGGAAGGGAGGAGGGGAAAGGGACACAGGGGAGGGAGGAGGGGGGGAAGAGACACAGGATGGAGGGAGGAGGGGGAAGAGACACAGGAGGGAGGAGGGAAGAGACACAGGATTCAGGAGGAGGCGAAAGAGACACAGTGGGGGGAGGAGGGAAGAAAGAGACACAGGGGAGGGAGGGAGGAGGGGGAAGAGATACAGGAGAGGAAGGGATGGGGGAAAGAGACACAGGGGAGGGAAGATGGGGGAAAGAGACACTGGAAGGAGGGAGGAAGGGGAAGAGACACAGAGGAGGGAGGGAGGAGGGGAAAGAGACACAGGGGTGGGAGGGAAGAGGGGGGAAAGAGACACAGGGGAGGGAGGGGGAAAGAGACACAGAGGAGGGAGGGGGGAAAGAGACACAGGAGAGGAAAGGAGGAGGGGGAAAGAGACACAAGGGAGGAAGGGAGGAGGGGAAAGAGACACAGGGGTGGGAGGGAAGATGGGGAAAGAGACCTGGTAGGGAGGGGGGGGGGAGAGACACAGGGGAGGAGGGGGGAAGAGACACAGGGGTGAGAGGGAAGAGGGGGGAAAGAGATACAGGGGAGTGAGGAGGGGGGGACGAGACACAGGGGAAGATGGGAGGAGGGGAAAGTGACACGGGTGGGAGGGAAGAGGGGGAAAGAGGGAGGGGGAACAGACACAGGGGAGGGAGGGAGGAGGGGGAAAGAGACACAGGGGAGAAAGGGAGGAGGGGGAAAGAGACACAGGGGAGGGAGGAGGGGGGAAGAGACATGAATATTATGTCATTTATGACAGGCAAACGACTTGTAAACATAATAATAATGGTCTTTTGTTACATACTTTACAAGTAGGTGTAATTTTTCCTAAATTACAGTAGTGAGAGAGTCTCATATTTACAGTACACTCAATTGAGGAACTACAATTGATAATGGGCAAAATAATAAACTTATAATATTCAACTTTAACTATTATATGCAACTATACACCATACTCAGCTTATCATTATATCACAAATAAATGAATATATTAATGGAACACTGAATTGGCATATTTATAGTATTCTCTTTTGAAGAAGTTGACTTAATTATATCAAAAGTGTCTTTACAATATTTAATATAAATCAATACAGCCATTCACTTTTAACTACTGTATTCAATTTTGTTTTAGGTGTGACAGACATTTTGTAGGTGTTCCTAAAAGGATTAGATACCTAGGAGGAGTGGTAAGAAGTGTGGATTCAGATAAGATTCATGAGTTCTTTTGACATTTGCACACTAGACAACAGAACTCTATAGAAGAGTAAGCCCCCATAGCATAACCCTCATCCTCAAGCTACAGACAGACTAACAGTCTTACATGGGATCCCCATGACACAGACAGACTGAGCTAAATACCCAGAGTCTTGAAAAATGTCGAATTTTCTAAATTTTTGTTTCTATTCTTAGCTTTTCTACGTGCTAATGGTGTTAGTTTGTTAAATTATGCATAAGCAAAAGGTTTTCCTTAAGTACAGTTGTCCCTCAAACAAAACTTGTCAAAGTGTAATATTTCCAATGCTTCTTACTCAGTTTGTTTTTCTGCTTTCTGTTTTTAGGAGCGTCAGGAATTGAATAATAAGCCTGGAAAGTTAATTTCCTGAAAAGCATGATATCGAGACACTTCAGTCATCTGAAGGTGTTATTTGCATTCTGAAGATTTCTTGAGTTAAAACCTTGCAGAATGTCTTCTATCTTCCTCCATCTTGTTTGTTACCATTAGTAGAACAGAGCTGTCCACTTGGAGTGGTGCTGAAACTGCAGCTTTAAGGAACACTACATTAACCTCACAGTTTAGAATAATAGTCTTCACAGCTTGAGATAAGTCAACGACTTGACCATGGATGAATCTTTCAGAGACCGGACTGCCTTTATACAAGGAGCTAAAGACATTGCAAAAGAAGTTAAGAAGCATGCAACAAAGAAAGTTGGGAAGGGTGTAGATAAGGTCCAGGATGAGTACACGAAACGATCCTACACGCGTTTTGAAGAAGATGATGATGATGACTATCAGCCACCTGATGGATATTATCGGGGAGATACTGTAGATGAGGAAGGAGCCTCCAGTGATGCCACTGAGGGCCATGATGAGGATGATGAGATCTATGAAGGGGAGTATCAGGGTATTCCACGGGCTGACTCGATGAAGGGCGACCACATGGCGGATAACCAACAGGTCGTTACAGTGATCAAGGACTCTGAGGACATGGAAGGACAAAAAAAGAAAGACAAGGAGGAGCTGGCCCAGCAGTATGAGATGATCCTACAAGAATGTGGGCATGGCCGCTTCCAGTGGACACTCTACTTTGTTCTTGGACTTGCCCTAATGGCTGACGGAGTAGAGATTTTTGTGGTGGGATTTGTGCTGCCCAGTGCCGAGAAGGACATGTGCTTATCTGATTCCAACAAAGGCATGCTGGGTAAGTTCTTTTTCCACTAATATACAATATAGAGCTGGTGGTAATGGTTGGCTTTGGGTGGAAAGATCTGCTTATCTGGGCTACCATTTGTATCAAAGTAACTGATTATCTAAAATCCCTGCTGGGTTTTGTGAAAATGTGGATGTGCAGAATATGGTTCCATACAAAGTTCAAAGTGCAACGTGTTACAAACTTACAAAGACGATGCAGGCGTCTATCCTCAACACAACGGATCGGTCCTGGGAAATCAATGGCTAGGTTCGTTTATGTTGAGGGAAAGATCTGTACATCTCCCTATGTCATGCTAATTAACAACTACTGCATAATATGAGAGTCTGTGGAGTGGACTGACTTGAAAAGAGAGTAGCACAGACCCCTCTCACCTTAGCTCTCACCTTTCCTGGTCTCAATAATAAGATCTTAGATAGAATGATCAAGAATTGAGTTATATGTTGTCATCTTAATTTAGCCCTTGAAGCCGTCCTTGAAGATTCTGCATAAATAATAAGGTTGAGGTCTGTAACTGTTATTCACTGAATTATTGATTTATACTTACTTGGTATTCAGACTACAATGGCGCTCATCGTGAGCCCCGCAATGAGCGGCTTTGTCACTGATTGCAGGCCTCGGGCAACCCGCCACTTTCATGCCTCGCAATGAGCACCTTCAGCTCTGATTGCGAGCCTCTCCCACCGTCTACTTTCCATGCCTCGCGATGAGGGCCTTGAGCTCTGATTGCGAGCCTCTCCCACCGTCTACTTTCCATGCCTCGCGATGAGCGCCTTGAGCTCTGATTGCGAGCCTCTCCCACCGTCTACTTTCCATGCCTCGCGATGATCGCCTTCAGCTCTGGTTGCAAGCCTCTCCCACCGTCTACTTTCCTTGCCTCGCAATGAGCGCAGAAGGCTTTGCCTCTCATTGCAAGCCTCGGGCAACCCACCAATTTTATGCCTCGCAATGAGCACCTTTGGCACTCATCGCGAGTCTCTACCCACTCTCTGACCCCTGCATCTGTTTCCCCCTCTCCCTGGCCTGTTTTTTCCCCTTATTTCCCTCATCTGTGTCTCTTTTCCCTCCTCTGTTACCCCTGTGTCTCTTTCCACTGTCTCCCCCCTCTGCCTCCCCTGTGTCTTTCTGCTCTCTGTCCCTGTGTAAATCTTGTGTGCCTCGCGATGAGCGCCGTTGGTTATTTTCAAAGTCTTGCGTTCTTTGCAAGGATCGTCTAAGTATTACGCTCTTCAGCCTAATTTTTGATCCTTTTTTCAAACAGTTACATTTTTTCGGCCGCCATTTTTTTCCTCGCTTAGCCGATTTTCTATCTCCTAAAAACGTGTAATTAAGACAAGCTCGTTTATACAGATATAATGGTACAGGAGGAAATGAGGGACTTCTTGTGAGAACTGAATTCTAAGAGGTAACTGGGATAGACAAGACATATGTTGAGAGAACTGCTTGACGGGTAGATGCTATAAGGAAAACCAGAGTAGTCAGACTTGCTTAAAATTATTATTGGTGTTATGGATGTAAGTGTTATGCTTCACTGAGCAGGTGGGTCTTCAGAAAACTTTTGATTATCTGATGACTAGAGGGGAGTCTGATTATATGAGGTAACAAGTTGCAAAGAGGGGGCTGCACAGGAGAAGTCCTGTAGGTGAGCATGTGAAGAGGTAATTAAAGGGGATGATAGGCACAGTGGAGACTGCGTCTCGGGGAGTATTAGGATACAAGAGTTGAGATATAGGGAGGTGTGCTGATTTTAGGGGCTTATTACAGGGGTAGTCATTTATTTATTTACAAGGTTCGCTTAGGTCCGAATTTGTGAAAATTAAGTCAATGTCTAGAATCAATATTTTTCTACAGGTACACACAAAAATATTTTAATATTATGCCATTCCAAAGGGTGCAGGATTGAAGATTTTATAATATAGGTGACCCAGGAATAAGACACCACTTAACGGATAGCTTATTTAAAAATTTAAAATCTTCATCATGTATTTATAACACATTTAACCATCAAGTGGAGGTCTTGATGTAAGAAGCTCAAGATTTGGACCCATGCCTGCCCTTCGACTACCATTGACTATGTAAGGTAGGCTCAGGATTTTGAATTTTATCCTATGGAACCAGTGTAGGAACTGGCAAGGGGGATAATTAGATGATGAACATTGGGTCAGGTGGATGAGTCTAGCAGAAGCATTCTTATGACTTGGAGTAAGAACTGGTGGCTGAGTAGAAGGCCATGAGTTAAGGTAGTGAAGCCAGGACATGATGAGATCTTGAATTAGGTTCTTTCTAGTGTCTTCATGACAATGGGGAGCATTTAAGGATGAACATTTGGTAGGCTAGATTGTAAGTCTGCGAGTTTCAATCCTGCGCGGTGCTTTAGGGAAAGCGCTATGGACACCGGATTCCAAGCTCAAAGACAGGGCCACCCACTCTTTGCAATGTGTGAATCTTGAACTTGTCATTGCCTGTAAATTAGCTTATGTATAGTGCTATTGAATATGTTGGCACGTTACAAATAAACGATGATAATAATAATAACATTAATAATCGGTGGATAAGTCTAGCAGAAGCAGTTATGATGACTTGGAGTGGGACTGATAGGTGAGTGGAAGGACAAAGGGGAGCATTAGATGATGAACATTTGGCGAAGGGGATAAGTTTAGCAGAAGCATCCATTAAGACTTGTAGTGGGTACAGGTGGGTGAGTGGAAGGCCATGGAGTTACAGTAGTTAAGCCATGGCATAATGAGAACTTGGTTTAGGGCCTTTTTATTGTCTTCACAACAATGGTGAGCATTTGGTAATAAATAATGAGTGAGGTGGATAAGTCTAGCAGAAGCATTCATGATGATGTACAGTGGGAACTGGTGGCTGAGTAGAAGGCCATGGAGTTAAGGTAGTGAAGCCAGGACATGATGAGATCTTGAATTATGTTTTTTCTTGTGTCTCTGCAACAGTGGGGAGCATTAGATGATGAACATTTGGTAGGTGGATAAGTCTAGCAGAAGCATTCATGATGACTTAAAGTGGGACTGATGGGTGAGTAGAAGGGCAACGGGGAACATTAGATTATAAACATTGGGTGAGGTGGATAAGTCTAGTAGGAGCATTCATTATAACTTGGAGTGGATACAGATGGGAGAGAGGAGGCCATGGAGATACAGTAGTCAAGCCATGACATAGAGATATCTTGGGTTAGGGCCTTTGTATTGTCTTCACAACAATGGTGAGCATTACGTAATGAACAATGGATAAGGTGGATACGTCCAGCAGAAGCATTCAAGAAGGCCATGGAGTTACAGTAGGTAAACCAGGACATGATAAGATCTTGAATGATGTTCTTTCTAGTGTCTTTACAACAATGGGGAGTATTAGATGATGAACATTTGGTAGGTGGATAAGTCTAGCAGAAGCATTCAGGTTGGAGCGAGACTGATTGGTGAGTAAAAGGCCACTGGGTTACAGTAATCAAGCCAGGACATGATGAGAGTTTGGATTAGTGTCTTTGTAGTGATTTATTACAATCACCTTCCTACCACCCATAACATATTTTGTGCCTGAAAAGAAAGAATGAGATCCATGTTTTCGTAATTGAGAACAATGCAAGCGACTATCTATGCAAATAGCCAGTTCCTCACTAGAATACTAATTTCTATGCAGCAGATGTTCTTCCCCGTCTGATTTTCAGGGCCATCACTGTCACCATTTATAGGGAGAATCAACTATATGTAAATAAACACTTTAGAACTAGGTGGGCCAGACACACACGACTTCCTGTTTAGTCATAGGTTGGAATCTCTTCCACCGTACGATTCATGTCCTTCAAATAACCTTCACATCCTTCCAGGGATATCTGCAAACGCAAGCTCAGTTCTTAGAGAAAAAAAAGCCCCATTGATCGGTCTGGCGTTAAACACCTTCGAGGCCAGAAAGCTCCGTTACAAACAATTGTACTCACCGATCCTTTTGTTTTTAAAACCCTGCTTCGTCCAGTAGACCTGGATTTATGTCCTTTGGATCATTTTGCGCATTCTTACGGATTACTGTGCTGCTCGTGTACATGCGGCAGATGAGAGATTAACCACTTCATTGCCTGCATGAGAGAGTCTTTGTGAGGATGATGGAGTGTGGATGTTTTTTTCCTAGCTGGCCTTGGGTGGAAGTTGGATGTTGACAGTTGAGTGAGCAATTACTTTGATGTGGAGATTGAGTTGTCAGGACGGAGTATAGTTATGCGTCTTGGGAGGATGTCTCTGTTAGAAAGCACTGGGAGCCGGCGCCCAGTTACCATATCGGCTGCACAGCGAATGGAGGGCAAAATTATTTGTCGCCCCCATTCCAACCTCTCTATCCACCCCTTTTGGTCAATAAAAAAGGGAACGATACATACAGATGATTAGATGATCACATCACCTTTCTATAAAGTATCTATCAGCCATCCTCATTTAATAAATGAATAGTCCTCGTTTTCTTCCAGTAGCAGAGGGCCCCTAACCTGTTGTGGACCCTGGTTCTTTGCATCTGCTGCACCAGCATTCACTCCACCACTGCTGCTGCATCCAGGCAACTCTAAAACTGGAGAGCGAGAAAATAACGAGAAATCTAGGCCAGGAGTGAGACTACTGAAAACGAGATCGACAAATAGGTTCTTAAAGAACCACTGTACAATAAAAACGTTGAATATGACCAAGGGCATAATTAGGCAGGAAAAAGTCATAAAGTTATTTTTTTAATACATATCATAAAATAAATGTTCATGTCTCTGCTGTTTCCTGGAGGCATTCACAATATGTAGGTGAAGGTTGTGTGTTCGAGGGGAGATTACATTTCTGCAGTAGCAGGATTTGCAGCTATTATTGCAAGTTGCATGCTTCTAAGCATGTGCGGGGGAAAGAAGTTGGTATCAAGTGCTCACAAATCAGTGTTTAACAAACCCACCTACATCTCCATCTTTCCTCCTCTTTCTACTGATAGATATGAATGTAAAAACATGTGTAGATGATTCCATCTTGTCTTTGTTTCATCACTCCCCAATAGGTGGAGTATAGTGTGTTTTTTTTTATCTGTCAGCGCAGGGAGAGAGTGAGATCAGTGGAGGATTTTTAATATAATTAGATTTCACTAAATTTGAAACCAACCCCCTCCTTGCACATGGTGAACAGCAGGCAGCTTCCGTCAATAAATGCAAGCAACGCTCCACCAAAAATGTAAATGCCTCTCTCACACATACACCATTCACCAACATATCATGGATGGCCCAAGGTCCCATGAAA
>CM050168.1:273952357-273972357 GCA_027410445.1 Discoglossus pictus | reverse complement strand
CAGCCCTCTTCAGATCACCCCACAGATTTTCAATCGGATTCAGGTCTGGGCTCTGGCTGGGCCATTCCAAAACTTTAATCTTCTTCTGGTGAAGCCATTCCTTTGTTGATTTGGATGTATGCTTTGGGTCGTTGTCATGCTGAAAGATGAAGTTCCTCTTCATGTTCAGCTTTCTAGCAGAAGCCTGAAGGTTTTGTGCCAATATTGACTGGTATTTGGAACTGTTCATAATTCCCTCTATCTTAACTTAGGCCCCAGTTCCAGCTGAAGAAAAACAGCCCCAAAGCATGATGCTGCCACCACCATGCTTCACTGTGGGTATGGTGTTCTTTTGGTGATGTGTAGTGTTGTTTTTGCGCCAAACATATCTTTTGGAATTATGGCCAAAAAGTTCAACCTTGGTTTCATCAGACCATAACACCTTTTCCCACATGCTTTTGGGAGACTTCAGATGTGTTTTTGCAAAATGTAGCCTGGCTTGGATGTTTTTCTTCGTAAGAAAAGGCTTTCGTCTTGCCACTCTACCCCATAGCCCAGACATATGAAGAATACGGGAGATTGTTGTCACATGTACCACACAGCCAGTACTTGCCAGATATTCCTGCAGCTCCTTTAATGTTGCTGTAGGCCTCTTGGTAGCCTCCCAGACCAGTTTTCTTCTCGTCTTTTCATCAATTTTGGAGGGAGCTCCAGTTCTTGGTAATGTCACTGTTGTGCCATATTTTCTCCACTTGATGATGACTGTCTTCACTGTATTCCATGGTATATCTAATGCCTTGGAAATTATTTTGTACCCTTCTCCTGACTGATACCTTTTAACAATGAGATCCCTCTGATGCTTTGGAAGCTCTCTGTGGACCATTGCTTTTGCTGTGGGATGTGACTAAGAACATTTCAGGAAAGACCAACTAGAGCAGCTGAACTTTATTTAGGGTTAATCAGAGGCACTTTAAATGATGGCAGGTGTATGCCGACTCCTATTTAACACGATTTGGAATGTGATTGCTTAATTCTGAACACATCTACATCCCCAGTTATAAGAGGGTGTGCAGACTTATGCAACCACATTATTTTTATTTTTTCTTCTCTTCACCTAAAAGATTTCAGTTTGTTTTTCAATTGAGTTGTACAGTTTATAGGTCACATTAAAGGTGGAAAAAGTTCTGAAATGATTTATCTTTGTCTCATTTTTTTAAAGCACAGAAACCTGACATTTTAACAGGGGTGGGTAGACTTTTTATATCCACTGTATATATCCTATATCTATCTATCTTTATATCTATCTATCTATCTTTCTATCATGTATCTATCTATCTATTCTATATCTATCTATCTATCTATCTATCTATCTATCTTTCTATCATGTATCTATCTATCTATTCTATATCTATCTATCTTTATATCTATCGGTCTATCTATCTATCTATCTATCTATCTATCTATCTTTCTATCTATCTATCTTATATCTATCTATCTGTCTATCTATCTATCTATCTCTCTATCTAACTATCTA
Organism: Discoglossus pictus; assembly: GCA_027410445.1. Taxonomy (NCBI): domain Eukaryota; kingdom Metazoa; phylum Chordata; class Amphibia; order Anura; family Alytidae; genus Discoglossus; species Discoglossus pictus. The sequence goes on along the minus strand of CM050168.1, from coordinate 273,970,844 downwards.
TCTATCTATCTGTCTATCTATCTATCTTTCTATCATCTGTCTATCCTATATCTATATAACTAAAATTTTTTCCATTAGCCATTCAAACACACAATATAGAAAAAAAAGACCACAGTGGCCCTTAAAAAAAATAATTAACCCTTCCATGCCAGAGGGACCAGCAATGCATTAGTACAGAAGGCTCATCCACTTTTTTTACTATCTTTTGAGTAAAGTAGAATTGTATAAAATATCCGGGTGCCAAACAATGATTGGAGGGCCCCGGTGCCCGCAACATCTGTTAACAAGTTACGTTTCTGTAGGAGTCAAAAATAAAAGCCAAAACGTGGAGGTGATCAGATCTATAACATTAATTATCTGTCCCGCTCCCCAAACAAATGAAAGGTCCCCTTTACTCCAGGTTGTCCCCTACCTTGTTGTGGCCATGGTGCTTTGCACAGGCAGTGGCTGCACCAAGGGTACCAATGGGCTACTATAACAGATCGTTCTGACGCTAGAGGCTGATAATGACAGATTGGTACAAATATCGATCCCACCGGGTAAGAAACACAATAAACACAAACAAACAAACAAACAATGAAGCCAATATCTGTGAGGGGCCCACTGTGCAGCCAGCAAGTGGCCAGGATGTTGGCTACCTGCACGACTATTAACTCATCGGGTAATTAGCTCGTACCCCGGAGGCATTGACTTGCTTTGTGTTTCAGCTGCTGCTGCAACCGGGCGAACAGACAAGGTGATTACTGGGCATTGATAGAACAACAAAATGGCAGCCGTGCCAATGGGCGTCTGGTTAGGGCTCATTACCTAAATAAGTGGGTGGCTGCTGTGAGGTTGATGTGTCATGAGAATAAGCATGTGGTAACTAAATATATATATGTGGATAGCGGATATTTATAATCTACTACACAAGCTAGGAACCGGCCCCACACTGATGGGAGGCAGTAACCTCAAAACAGCTGTACGCGGGTAGGTTTTCTGACTTGTGCATAATACATCCTAGGCTTTGCTTAAAGCTGTTTAATACAGCAGGCATATGCTTAAAAGGAGCCATGTTTGAAATGGTATTGGATTAAAGAACAAAGCCTTTGTGGGCATATTTGCATGTCCCTGCCCAGGTTCCCAGAATGAAGTGCAATAACTGTATTTCTCAGAATTCTGAGCAAGAAATATATTTTTTTAACTTGTTTTAGATGTTGAAATGTGTGTACAAATTTACTATAGATATATGTTTCAGGGACGAAAGTGTTTCAGAGATGCTTCTCTTCAACAATATTAAGTGTTCAGGATGTGTGCGAGAATCTGCCCTAGAGGCTACCCTAAAATTATTCTTAGCAGTCTTTGTTTGCCTTTAATGATAACTGCATTAAAGTCTGTCTTTATTAAAAAAATATTTTACAATAAACAGTTTTACAAAAGGGCAAAATATGGAATTAGAGTGATCCTGTAAATGCAGTGGAGAGAGGGTGAGGGAGACGAATGCTTTGTTAGTTAATTTGATCGGACTGAATTGACATCACACTCCTTACCTCTCACTGGCCCAGAAGAAGATAGCTTGCATCAGGAAATGCAAGCATTCCTCTGCATAAATGTAAAGCCCCTGTCATACACAAAACTTGCATCAATGTGTCATGGATGCCTCCATGGTCAGCATAGCCATCAAAATGTATTGTTTTCTAATTAGAAATAAGCTTAATAACCTCTTTTCTGCTTAATTAATTATAATTATTAAATTACTATATATATATATATATATATATATATATACACACACACATATATATATACAGATCATTTGTATCTTCTTTATAGTATGAAGACCAGAGGAGTTAATAGTGGCATTAACATGCTGAACACCACGCACGGCCAGTTTCTGCCCCCGAGGGTCTCGGCACGCTCTGAGTCAGCAGCAGACGGCTGTGAACTCTTACCCTGCTGCATCTTAAGACATACAGTAGCAATAGAAGATGTACTGGAGCCTGCAAAGACCTGTTCATAATAGAGAGCAATGGGGGGCCCAGCTGGGGAGGGGGCTGTAGTGATGTAGACTGGAGTCACATATATAAAATACACTTTTTTTGAAGAACTACACTTAAAAAGGAGCAAAATATTATTAGAATTTAATATAAAGCTAATTTTATTTTCAGAAGATTTCCTAAGGTAGGAAGAGACTGTACAGGAAGTTTGTATCTGCACAATTGGAATGTGGCAGCCACAACTGCAAGTGCATTGAGTACGGTTAATAGAAAGTTAATTAGTTGACAAGGAAACACCCTCCAAATCAGAGGCAGGGCTAGTAAATGGAGGCCCCTGTGCAAAATTATTTAGGTCCCCCCGTGCAACATGTACTGCATGTATATGTAGATGTCACATCGCCCCTATGGTGATCAGATCATCTTTCTATAATATAATTATCTGCCATCCTCAAGTAATATTCCTCATTTACTGCCAATAGCACAGGGTCCTTACCCAGTTGTGGGCCCCGGTGCGTTGCACCAGCAGTAGGTCCACCCCTGCTCCTGATAAAATAGAGGTTTGAATCAACACAGAAGAGAAAATGGAGCTTTACAGTAAATAAAAAAAATGTATAAAAAATGAAAATATTTTTGTCTATTGTGATATAAACCATAGCTACATGTGTCCTAGGTTCTGCTACCACCTCTGCTGGGTGAGTACTCCATGCATCCACCACCTCTTCAGTAATGTAGTACTCCCTCACCCTCCACTTACTCGCACTATTGCTCTGGGGCTGATGTACATTAAGAAGAAGCAAGAGACACTGTCTGTGTATTAGAAGAGAAGGGAGAGAAGAGAGAAGAGAGGGGGAGAGAGATTGGAAAGAGTGGGTAAAAGCAGGGGCAGGAGGAAAAGAAGCAAGTGGGGAAGAGAGGAGAAAAATGTGGGGAGAGAGAAGGGAAGGGGGTCAATGAGAGAGGGATGGGGAGAGAAAGAGAGGGAAGGGGGAATAAAAAGGGGAATGGGCAGAAAAGGAGGAAGAAGGACAGAGGAGGAAGGGGGAGAGAAAGAGAGTGAATGGGGAATAGAAAGAGGAATGGGCAGAGAAAGGAGGAAGAAGGACAGAGGAGGAAAGGGGAGAGAAAGAGAGGAAAGAGGGGTAGGGTGAGACAGATTGCTATGGAAAGAGAGAGATGGATAGGGAGAGAAACAGTAAGGGGGGAAGTGAGAGAGGGAAGAGAGGGAACGGAGGTAGGGGGAGAAATATTGATACAGAGAGAGAGAGATGAACAGGGAGAGAAAGAGGAAGGGGTAAAGTGAGAGAGGGAAGGAAGGGGAGAGAAAGAGAGGGAAGGGGAATAGAAAGTGAGATGGGCAGATGAAGAAGGACAGAGGAAGTAGGGGAGAGAAAAAGAGGGAAATGGGAATAGAAAGAGGAATGGGCAGACAAATGAGGAAGAAGGACCAGAGGAGGAAAGGGGAGAGAAAGAGAGAGAAGGGGGAATAGAAAGGGGAATGGGCAGAGAAAGGAGGAAGAAGGACAGAAGAGGAAGGGGAGAGAAAAAGAGGGAAATGGGAATAGAAAGAGGAATGGGCAGAGAAATGAGAAAGAAGGACAGAGGAGGAAAGGGGAGAGAAAGAGAGAGAAGGGGGAATAGAAAGGGGAATGGGCAGAGAAAGGAGGAAGAAGGACAGAAGAGGAAGGGTAGAGAAAGAGGGAAAGGGGGAATAGAAAGAGGAATGGGCAGAGAAAGGAGGAAGAAGGACAGAGGAGGAAGGGTAGAGAAAGAGAGAGAAGGGGGAATAGAAAGAGGAATGGGCAGAGAAAGGAGGAAGAAGGACAGAGGAGGAAGGGTAGAGAAAGAGAGAGAAGGGGGAATAGAAAGGGGAATGGGCAGAGAAAGGAGGAAGAAGGACAGAAGAGGAAGGGTAGAGAAAGAGGGAAAGGGGAATAGAAAGAGGAATGGGCAGAGAAAGGAGGAAGAAGGACAGAGGAGGAAGGGTAGAGAAAGAGAGAGAAGGGGGAATAGAAAGAGGAATGGGCAGAGAAAGGAGGAAGAAGGACAGAGGAGGAAGGGTAGAGAAAGAGGGAAAGGGGAATAGAAAGAGGAATGGGCAGAGAAAGGAGGAAGAAGGACAGAGGAGGAAGGGTAGAGAAAGAGGGAAAGGGGAATAGAAAGAGGAATGGGCAGAGAAATGAGGAAGAAGGACAGAGGAGGAAAGGGGAGAGAAAGAGAGAGAAGGGGGAATAGAAAGGGGAATGGGCAGAGAAAGGAGGAAGAAGGACAGAAGAGGAAGGGTAGAGAAAGAGGGAAAGGGGAATAGAAAGAGGAATGGGCAGAGAAAGGAGGAAGAAGGACAGAGGAGGAAGGGTAGAGAAAGAGAGAGAAGGGGGAATAGAAAGAGGAATGGGCAGAGAAAGGAGGAAGAAGGACAGAGGAGGAAGGGTAGAGAAAGAGGGAAAGGGGAATAGAAAGAGGAATGGGCAGAGAAAGGAGGAAGAAGGACAGAAGAGGAAGGGTAGAGAAAGAGAGGGAAGAGGGGTAGGGTGAGACAGATTGCTATGGAAAGAGAGAGATGGATAGGGAGAGAAACAGTAAGGGGGGAAGTGAGAGAGGGAAGAGAGGGAACGGAGGTAGGGGGAGAAATATTGATACAGAGAGAGAGAGATGAATAGGGAGAGAAATAGGAAGGGGTAAAGTGAGAGAGGGAAGGAAGGGGAGAGAAAGAGAGGCAAGGGGAATAGAAAGTGGGATGGGCATATAAAGAAGGACAGAGGAAGTAGGGGAGAGAAGGAGAGGGAAAGGGGAATAGAAAGAGAAATGGGCAGAGAAAGGAGGAAGAAGGACAGAGGAAGTAGGGGAGAGAAAGAGAGGGAAAGGGGAATAGAAAGAGAAATGGGCAGAGAAAGGAGGAAGAAGGACAGAAGAGGAAAGGGGAGAGAAAGAGAGAGAAGGGGGAATAGAAAGAGGAATGGGCAGAAGAGGAAGGCGAGAGAAAGAGAGGAAAAAGGGAATAGAAAGAGGAATGGGCAGAGAAAGGAGGAAGAAGGACAGAAGAGGAAAGGGGAGAGAAAGAGAGAGAAGGGGGAATAGAAAGAGGAATGGGCAGAAGAGGAAGGCGAGAGAAAGAGAGGAAAAAGGGAATAGAAAGAGGAATGGGCAGAGAAAGGAGGAAGAATGACAGAAGGGTTGGAGAGAAAGAGAGGGAAGAGGGGTAGGGAGAGAAAGATTGCTATGGAAAGGGAGAGATGGATATGGAGAGAAAGTACGGGGGAAATGAGAGAGAGGGAAGAGGGAGAGAAAGAGAAGGAAGGGGGAATAGAAAGGGGAATGGGCAGAGAAAGAAGGACAGAAGAGGAAGGGGAGAGAAAGAGAGGAAAGAGGGGTAGGGGGAGAAAGATTGCTATGGAGAGAGAGATGGATAGGGAGAGAAAGAGTAAGGGGGAACGTGAGAGAGGGAAGGGGAGAGAAAGAAAGGAAAGGGGAATATAAAGAGAAATGGGCAGAGAAGGAGAAAGAAAGACAGAAGAGGCAGGGGAGAGAAAGAGAGGGAAAGGGGAATTGAAAGAGTAATGGGCAGAGAAAGGAGGAAAAACGACAGAAGAGGAGGGCGAGAGAAAGAGAGGGAAAGGGGGTAGGGGCAAGATTGGTAGGGAGAGAGATGGGGAGAGAAAGAGGAATGAGGAAAGTAAAAGAGGGGAGGGGAGAGAGAAAAAGAGAGGAGAAGAGATGGGGAGAGGAAAGGAGGCATCGGGTAAGGAAGAGGAGAGAGGGAAGGAGAGGTATGAAGAGAAAGAGGAATTGGGAGAGAATGGATTATAGGCGGGAGAGAAGAGGAAGATGGGGGAGTGGGGTAGAAAGACATGACAGAAAGAGAATTGGGAGGGGGAAAGCGAGAGGAGAGGGGTAAAGAGAGAGGGATGATGAGAAAAGGGATGAAGGGGAGAGATGGAGAAGGGAGGAACAGGTGGGAGAAAGTAGGAAGGGGAAGAATAAGGGGAGGGAGGAGAGAACATGTTATTAAAACACATTTTCATACAGCATACTCACATTGAAGTTCGACATTTGTGTCTGTTATGGTCCAGACCCCAGGGGGTAAATATGCTCATTAGTTATACTTCTCCCTGGGGTCTTTGCATCGGGACAGGGCCTACATAATACAATTAATGCTAGAATAAGAGGTCAGGATATGAAGTTAGAGGTAGGGAGATTCAAGAAGTACCATGAGTGGTTGATATGTTGCCTAGCCTTCCAGCAGAAGGGGTAGGGCAGCTCCAACTGAGGAATAAGAAGATTCTGCTCAAGATTAAGCAAACCCAAGGTAGATATAATGGACATATTAGATGGGCCTATTTGCTATGTCTTTCTCCTGCACACTGCATTTAATGCTGAAGCTGCCTCATTAGTCCCTCCCGGTGAGATCCCCCTGCGGGTCTCTGCCTTGCAGCAAATATTTATGTTAAATGATATCTGGATGTTTTACTTGAGCTGTTTCCTGTCGTATCTTAATTGGGGGATTAATTAAAAAATTAAAAAGGAAAAACAATTTTGTGTGTCTCGGAGTTCCTCAATTCTTTGTCTACTGGTGACAGACAATAACGGCTCTTTATGTTTATAGTGGTTAGTGGGAAACATCTGTATAGAATGCAATAGGTTTAGTGTGCAGTATGTGATTGGCTGCATCTGATAACCCAAACTAGGTTTTTAAGTGCAACCAATCACATGTTGCACCAGTGGGGTTATTGAGTTTTATGCAGACAATTTTAAGAGGTTAAACTAGAGTAGGCAACATCTGCATGCATGCAATAGGTGAGGTGTGCAATATGTGATTGACTGCACCAGATAACTCAGAGTGGTAAGTGTAACCAATCACAGGCTGCACCAGTGGAGTTGTTGAGTTCTATGTGGGCACTTTGAGGTGGGCAACGTCTGTATGAACACAATAGGTTATATGTGCAGTATGTGATTGACTGCACTTGATAACCCAAATCAGAGTGTTGAGTATAACCAATCATAGGCTGCACCCATGGAGTTATTGAGGTATATGTGGACAAGTGTAAGAGGTTGAGTGGGCAACGGCTCTTTAGAATGCAATAGGTTGGTTGAGCAGTATGTGATTGACTGCACCTGACAACCCAAATCATAGTGTTAAGTGTAACCAATCACAGGCTGCACTAATTTAGTTTTTGAGTTCTATGGGGATAATTTAAAGCTGCTAGTGGGCAACATCTGTTTAGAATGCAATAGGTTGAATGTGCAGTATGGGATTGGCTGCATCTGATAACCCAAATCAGAGTGTTAAGGCTAATCAATCACAGGCTACACCAGTTGAGTTGTTGAGTTCTATGTGGACACTTTTAAGTGGGAAACATCTGTATGAACACAATAGGTTGGATGTGCAGTATGTGATTGACTGCACCTAATAACCAAAATCAGAGTGTTGAGTGTTACCAATCACAGGCTGCTCCAGTGGAGTTATTGAGGTCTATGTGGACAATGTTAAGAGGTTGAGTGGGCAACAGCTCTTTAGAATGCATTAGTTTGGTTGTGCAGTAAGTGATTGACTGCACCTGAGAACCCAAATGAGAGTGTTAAGTGTAACCAATCGCAAGCCGCGTCAGTGGAGTTATTGAGTTCTGTGGGGACAATTCTAAGAGGTTAAACTACAGTAGGCAACGTCTGTATGAATGCAATAGGTGAGACGTGCATTATGTGATTTACTGCATCTGATTACTCAAATCAGAATGTTAATTGTAACCAATCCCCGGCTGCACCAGTAAAGTTATTGAGGTCTATGTGAACAATCTTAAGAGGCTAAACATCAGTGGGGAATGTCTATATGAACACAATAGGTGGGATGTGCAGTATGTGATTGACTGCATATGATAATCCAAATGAGAGTGTTAAGTGTATCATAGGCTGCACCAGTGGAGTTATTGAGTTATATGTGGACAATTTTAGCATGTTGAATGCGCAATGTCTGTTTAGTACGCAATAGGTTGAATGCGCAGCATGTGATTGACTGCAGCTCTTAACCCAAATCTAACGTAAAACCTAATATTTTCAAAAGCTGCTTTTGCACAATAATTAAAAGTATTTTTCCCTTAAAGCAACATTACTAGCAATTCAATTCTGCATGATAGAAAATGTCAAATTATTTCTGGCAGTATAAGGACAGTGTACAGTAACTGGGACGCTCCCTGCGGCTGGATTTAGTTATAAAAGTGTTTTCACAAGAGCAGGTGGAAGAGTTGTGTTTATGGTTAATTAATTAAAAATCTTAATTAAGAGATGTAAGTGCATTATCCCTGAAGCCGCAGCTTCCAATATTGCATCTTTAAAACTAATATAGAGAAATTGCTTTTTAAATGGCGCGCTCCTCCCAAGGGGACGCCGCCTGCTTTATAATTATAAAATAAAGAATACAAGTAAAATGTTATAGGACACAATAAAGGACACAATAACAAATTTAATAACCAAAACATGGAAATATAACAGCTGAGACTAAAGGAAAACTGCGGCGGAATATGGGCAAAATGTTTTTTAGACCCCCCCTCAAAAAAAATAATAAACCCACCTTTACATTTGCATCTTTTATATTCATTCTATTCCATGTTGTTTGCTAGATTCTCAGAAGGGGTGTTCCTTTAATTCTGTTAAGCACACTGGCAGTTATAGCTGCCGCATACCCATTGTGCAGCCAAAAATTTCCTCTGTCTTTAAAGTTTCTCCTCCCCCCTCACCCCTTTCTCTCTTCACTCCTCATCCCTTACTCCCCCAATCATCATCCCTTTCTCCCCTTACTCCTCATCCCTTTCTCCCCTCACTCCTCATACCTTTCTCTCCTCTATCCTCATCCCTTGTTCTCCTAATTTCTCATCCCTTTCTCCCCCACTTCTCATCCCTTTCTTTTCTCCACTCCTCATCCCTTTCTCTACTCACTTCTCATCCTTTTCTCCCCCACTCCTCATGCCTTTGTCTCCGGACTCCTCATCCCTTTCTCTCTGCACTTCTCATCCTTTTCTCCCCACTCCTCATCCTTTTCTCCCCCACTCCTCATCCCTTTCTCTGATCATTCCTCATCCCTTTCTCCCCCCACTCCTCATCCCTTTCTCCCCCCACTCCTCATCCTTTTCTCCCCCACTCCTCATGCCTTTGTCTCGGGACTCCTCATCCCTTTCCCTCTGCACTCCTCATCCCTTTCTCCCACTCCTCATCCTTTTCTCCCCCACTCCTCATGCCTTTGTCTCGGGACTCCTCATCCCTTTCCCTCTGCACTCCTCATCCCTTTCTCTGATCACTCCTCATCCTTTTCTCCCCCACTCCTCATCCCTTTCTCTGATCACTCCTCATCCTTTTCTCCCCCCACTCCTCATCCCTTTCTCCCCACTCCTCATCCTTTTCTCCCCTACTCCTCATGCCTTTGTCTCGGGACTCCTCATCCCTTTCCCTCTGCACTCCTCATCCCTTTCTCCCACTCCTCATCCTTTTCTCCCCCACTCCTCATGCCTTTGTCTCAGGACTCCTCATCCCTTTCCCTCTGCACTCCTCATCCCTTTCTCCCACTCCTCATCCTTTTCTCCCCCACTCCTCATCCTTTTCTCCCCCCACTCCTCATCCTTTTCTCCCCCACTCCTCATGCCTTTCTTCCCCCACTCCTCATCCCTTTCTCCCACTCCTCATCCTTTTCTCCCCCACTCCTCATGCCTTTGTCTCGGGACTCCTCATCCCTTTCCCTCTGCACTCCTCATCCCTTTTCTCCCCACTCCCTCATCCTTTTCTCCCCCACTCCTCATCCTTTTCTCCCCCACTCCTCATCCCTTTCTTCTGTCACTCCTCATCCCTTTCTCCCGCCACTCCTCATCCCTTTCTCTGATCACTCCTCATCCCTTTCTCCCACTCCTCATCCCTTTCTCCCCCCCATCCCTCCCCCCTCACAGCCCCAGGCCCCCCAGACCACCACAGACATTCCTATCTCTCAGTACACTGTTTGGCCTCTCCCCTCCCTGTGACATGTATGGAGTGCACTCTTGGCTCCGGCCCTGCCTGCAGTTGCTATGCTGTGATTTAGTTGCTATGTCTTTTGTGAGTATTTGTTCCAGTCGCTTACACTGCAGGATGCTGAGATTTTGGGGGGATGCTAAGTACATGATTAACACCACAAAGGCACTCTCATGTTACTGTAATGTCATTGTAGAAAATGGCTATACATTGCACTAGCCATTTTCTCTACAGTACATTATTCCTATAACATTCAGCATTGTTTGTGCGACCCATTATTCTAATGTGCAACTGTGTGTGGTAATTTGTACCTTGAAAAGGGTAATGGAGGGGATCTAACTGCATGATGACAGTTGGGGTGCACCACTCTACGCTTTAGTGTTTAGTCTGGAAGGAGGGAGGAAGTTTTCTTCCAATCATAAGGCAGCATTGTAACACAGCAACAGGAGGCAGCCATTGCAAGGGATTCTGGGGCCTAGCGATAACTAGCTTGATTTTAAAAGCCACAACAGGCCTCTCAGTGCTGCCAAGATGCTTTTAATTTGCGTGTTTGTAACTACTAATTTGTTGTTATGTGGGACCGCGCCATAAGCGGAATTAGTTCTGGCTGAGTTGATCCTGAATTTTGTTAATTACTTTACAGAAAACAGGCAACAGGAATCAGTAAAAATAAATGGGTCTACTGGGGGCTCAAGTTCCTGGGGGAGGGCCTGAACATTAGTGCTTGGCAATGGCTTACATACCTCATGTACCAAACCACGGAGGTGGGAGCGAGCGAACATAAAGCGCTTCCTTGGATAGAGATCACTAACTACAGTTGAGAGATGGTGCTCCAAATCTTGCAATATTATCATTTATTTATATAACACACATTTTACTTTACCCTCTCTACATAAAATGTGGGAAATATTCACTTTATGACCATTTCGGCCAATCATAGTCTGATAAGGACTGAGCAGTTGTGATCTGCTGACTAAGGACTGAGCAGTTGTGATGTGCTGACTAAGGACTGAGCAGTTGTGATGTACTGACTAAGGACTGATCAGTTGTGATGTGCTGACTAAGGACTGAGCAGTTGTGATGTACTGACTAAGGACTGATCAGTTGTGATGTGCTGACTAAGGACTGAGCAGTTGTGATGTACTGACTAAGGACTGAGCAGTTGTGATGTACTGACTAAGGACTGAGCAGTTATGATGTACTGACTAAGGACTGAGCAGTTGTGATGCGCTGACTAAGGACTGAGTAGTTGTGATGTACTGACTAAGGACTGAGCAGGTGAGATGTACTGACTAAGGACTGATCAGTTGTGATGTGCTGACTAAGGACTGAGCAGTTGTGATGTACTGACTAAGGACTGAGCAGTTGTGATGTACTGACTAGGCACTGAGCAGTTGTGATGTACTGACTAAGGACTGAGCAGTTGTGATGTGCTGACTAAGGACTGAGTAGTTGTGATGTACTGACTAAGGACTGATCAGTTGTGATGTGCTGACTAAGGACTGAGCAGTTGTGATGTACTGACTAAGGACTGATCAGTTGTTATGTACTGACTAAGGACTGAGCAGTTGTGATGTGCTGACTAAGGACTGATCAGTTGTGATGTGCTGACTAAGGACTGAGCAGTTGTGATGTACCTGACCTAAGGACTGAGCAGTTGTGATAGTACTGACTAAGGACTGAGCAGTTTGTTATGTACTGACTAAGGACTGAGTAGTTGTGATTGTACTGACTAAGGACTGAGCAGTTGTGATGTACTGACTAAGGAGACTGAGCAGTTGTGATGTACTGACTAAGGACTGATCAGTTGTGATGTGCTGACCTAAGGAACTGAGCAGTTGTGATGCACTGACTAAAGGACTGATCAGTTGTTATGTACTGACCTAAGGACTGAGCAGTTGTGATGTACTGAACTAAGGACTGAGCAGGTGAGATGTACTGACTATGGACTGAGCAGTTGTGATGTACTGACTAAGGACTGAGCAGTTGTGAGTGTACTGACTAAGGACTGAGCAGTTGTGATGTACCTGACTAAGGACTGAGCAGTTGGGATGTACGGACTAAGGACTGAGCAGGTGAGATGTAGTGTCTAAGGACTGAGCAGGTGAGATGTACAGACTAAGGGACTGAGCAGTTATGATGTGCTGACTAAAGACTGAGCAGGTGAGATGTACAGACTAAGGACTGAGTGGTTGTGATGTACTGACTAGGGACTGAGCAGTTGTGCTGTACTGACTAAGGACTGAGCAGTTGCGATGTACTGACTAAGGACTGATCAGTTGTGATGTACTGACTAAGGACTGAGCAGTTGTGATGTACTGACTAAGGACTGAGCAGTTGTGATGTACTGACTAAGGACTGATCAGTTGTGATGTGCTGACTAAGGACTGAGCAGTTGTGATGCACTGACTAAGGACTGATCAGTTGTTATGTACTGACTAAGGACTGAGCAGTTGTGATGTACTGACTAAGGACTGAGCAGGTGAGATGTACTGACTATGGACTGAGCAGTTGTGATGTACTGACTAAGGACTGAGCAGTTGTGATGTACTGACTAAGGACTGAGCAGTTGTGATGTACTGACTAAGGACTGAGCAGTTGTGATGTACTGACTAAGGACTGAGCAGGTGAGATGTAGTGACTAAGGACTGAGCAGGTGAGATGTACAGACTAAGGACTGAGCAGTTATGATGTGCTGACTAAAGACTGAGCAGGTGAGATGTACAGACTAAGGACTGAGTGGTTGTGATGTACTGACTAGGGACTGAGCAGTTGTGCTGTACTGACTAAGGACTGAGCAGTTGCGATGTACTGACTAAGGACTGATCAGTTGTGATGTACTGACTAAGGACTGATCAGTTGTGATGTACTGACTATGGACTGAGCAGTTGTGATGTACTGACTAAGGACTGATCAGTTGTGATGTACTGACTAAGGACTGATCAGTTGTGATGTACTGACTAGGGACTGAGCAGTTGTGATGTACTGACTAGGGACTAAGGACTGAGCAGTTATGATGTGCTGATTAGGGACTGAGCAGTTGTGATGTACTGACTAGGGACTAAGGACTGAGCAGTTGTGATGTACTGACTAGGGACTGAGCAGTTGTGATGTGCTGACTAAGAACTGAGCAGTTGTGATGTACTGACTAAGGACTGAGCAGTTGTGATGTGCTGACTAGGGACTGAGCAGTTGTGATGTACTGACTAAGGACTGAGCAGTTGTGATGTACTGACTAAGGACTGAGCAGTTGTGATGTACTGACTAAGGACTGAGCAGTTGTGATGTGCTGACTAAGGACTGATCAGTTGTGATGTACTGACTAAGGACTGAGCAGTTGTGATGTGCTGACTAAGGACTGAGCAGGTGTGATGTACTGACTAAGGACTGAGCAGGTGAGATGTGCTGACTAGGGACTGAGCAGTTGTGATGTACTGACTAAGGACTGAGCAGTTGTGATGTGCTGACTAGGGACTGAGCAGTTGTGATGTACTGACTAAGGACTGAGCAGTTGTGATGTACTGACTAGGGACTGAGCAGTTGTGATGCGCTGACTAAGAACTGAGCAGTTGTGATGTGCTGACTAAGGACTGAGCAGTTGTGATGTGCTGACTAGGGACTGAGCAGTTGTGATGTACTGACTAAGGACTGAGCAGTTGTGATGTACTGACTAGGGACTGAGCAGTTGTGATGTGCTGACTAGGGACTGAGCAGTTATGATGTGCTGACTAGGGACTGAGCAGTTGTGATGCGCTGACTAAGGACTGAGCAGTTGTGATGTGCTGACTAAGGACTGAGCAGTTGTGATGTGCTGACTAGGGACTGAGCAGTTATGATGTGCTGACTAAGGACCGAGCAGTTATGATGCGCTGACTAAGGACCGAGCAGTTGTGATGCGCTGACTAAGGACCGAGCAGTTGTGATGTGCTGTCTAGGGACTGAGCAGTTGTGATGCGCTGACTAAGGACTGAGCAGTTGTGATGTGCTGACTAAGGACTAATTAGTTGTGATGTACTGACTAAGGACTGAGCAGTTGTGATGTACAGACTAAGGACTGAGTAGTTGTGATGTACCGACTAAGGACTGAGCAGTTGTGATGTGCTGACTAAGGACTGAGCAGTTGTGATGTACTGACTAAGGACTGAGCAGGTGAGATGTACTGACTAAGGACTGAGCAGTTGTGATGTACTGACTAGGGACTGAGCAGCTATGATGTGCTGACTAAGGACTGAGTAGTTGTGATGTACTGACTAAGGACTGATCGGTTGTGATGCACTGACTAAGGACTGATCAGTTGTGATGCACTGACTAAGGACTGAGCAGTTGTGATGTACTGACTAATGACTGAGCAGTTGTGATGTACAGACTAAGGACTGAGTAGTTGTGGTGTACTGACTAAGGACTGATCAGTTGTGATGCACTGACTAAGGACTGAGCAGTTGTGATGTACAGACTAAGGACTGAGCAGTTGTGATGAACTGGCTAAGGACTGGTCAGTTGTGATGTATGACTAAGGACTGAGCAGTTGTGATGTACAGACTAAGGGACTGAGCAGTTGTGATGTACTGACTAAGGACTGAGCAGTTGTGATGTACAGACTAAGGACTGAGCAGTTTGGGATGTACTGACTAGGGACTGAGCAGTTATGATGTACTGACTAAGGACTGATCAGTTGTGATGTACATGACTAAGGACTGGGCAAGTTGTGATGTACAGACTAAGGACTGAGTAGTTGTGATGTACTGACTAAGGACTGAGCAGTTGTGATGTGCTGACTAGGGACTGAGCAGTTATGATGTGCTGACTAAGGACTGAGCAGTTGTGATGTACTGACTAAGGACTGAGCAGTTGTGATGTACTGACTAGGGACTGAGCAGCTGTGATGTGCTGACTAAGGACTGAGCAGTTGTGATGTACTGACTAAGGACTGAGCAGGTGTGATGTACTGACTAAGGACTGAGTAGTTTGTGATGTACTGACTAGGGACTGAGCAGCTATGATGTGCTGACTAAGGGACTGGAGCAGTTGTGATGTACTGACTAAGGGACTGAGCAGGTCGTGATGTGCTGACTAAGGACTGAGCAGTTGTGATGTACTGACTAAGGACTGAGCAGGTGAGATGTACTGACTATGGACTGAGCAGTTGTGATGTACTGACTAAGGACTGAGCAGTTGTGATGTACTGACTAAGGACTGAGCAGTTGTGATGTACTGACTAAGGACTGAGCAGTTGTGATGTACTGACTAAGGACTGAGCAGGTGTGATGTACTGACTAAGGACTAATCAGTTGTGATGTACTGACTAAGGACTGATCAGTTGTGATGTGCTGACTAAGGACTGAGCAGTTGTGATGTACTGACTAAGGACTGAGCAGTTGTGATGTACTGACTAAGGACTGAGCAGTTATGATGTACTGACTAAGGACTGAGCAGTTGTGATGTGCTGACTAAGGACTGAGTAGTTGTGATGTACTGACTAGGGACTGAGCAGCTATGATGTGCTGACTAGGGGACTGAGCAGTTGTGATGTACTGACTAGGGACTGAGCAGCTGTGATGTGCTGACTAAGGGACTGAGCAGTTGTGATGTACTGACTAGGGACTGAGCAGCTATGATGTGCTGACTAGGGACTGAGCAGTTGTGATGTACTGACTAGGGACTGAGCAGCTGTGATGTGCTGACTAAGGACTGAGCAGTTGTGATGTACTGACTAGGGACTGAGCAGCTGTGATGTGCTGACTAAGGACTGAGCAGTTGTGATGTACTGACTAGGGACTGAGCAGGTGTGATGTACTGACTAGGGACTGAGCAGTTGTGATGTACTGACTAAGGACTGAGTAGTTGTCATGTACTGACTAGGGACTGAGCAGCTATGATGTGCTGACTAAGGACTGAGTAGTTGTGATGTACTGACTAAGGACTGAGCAGTTGTGATGTACTGACTAAGGACTGAGCAGTTGTGATGTACTGACTAAGGACTGAGCAGTTGTCATGTACTGACTAAGGACTGAGCAGTTGTGATGTACTGACTAGGGACTGAGCAGTTGTCATGTGCTGACTAAGGACTGAGTAGTTGTGATGTACTGACTAGGGACTGAGCAGCTATGATTGTGCTGACTAAGGACTGAGTAGTTGTGATGTACTGACTAAGGACTGAGCAGTTGTGATGTACTGACTAAGACTGAGCAGTTGTGATGTACTGACTAAGGACTGAGCAGTTGTCATGTACTGACTAAGGACTGAGCAGTTGTGATGTACTGACTAAGGACTGAGCAGTTGTCATGTGCTGACTAAGGACTGAGTAGTTGTGATGTACTGACTAGGGACTGAGCAGCTATGATGTGCTGACTAAGGACTGAGTAGTTGTGATGTACTGACTAAGGACTGAGCAGTTGTGATGTACTGACTAAGGACTGAGCAGTTGTGATGTACTGTCTAAGGACTGAGCAGTTGTCATGTACTGACTAAGGACTGAGCAGTTGTGATGTACTGACTAGGGACTGAGCAGTTGTCATGTGCTGACTAAGGACTGAGTAGTTGTCATGTACTGACTAGGGACTGAGCAGCTATGATGTGCTGACTAAGGACTGAGTAGTTGTGATGTACTGACTAAGGGACTGAGCAGTTGTGATGTACTGACTAAGGACTGAGCAGTTGTGATGTACTGACTAAGGACTGAGCAGTTGTGATGTACTGACTAAGGACTGAGCAGTTGTGATGTACTGACTAGGGACTGAGCAGGTGTGATGTACTGACTAAGGACTGAGCAGTTGTGATGTGCTTGACTAGGGACTCTGAGCAGTTGTCATGTACTGACTAAGGGACTGAGCAGTTGTGATGTACTGACTAGGACTGAGCAGTTGTGATGTACTGACTAAGGGACTGAGCAGTTGTAATGTACTGACTAAGGACTGAGCAGTTGTGATGTACTGGACTAAGGACTGAGCAGTTGTGATGTACTGACTAAGGACTGAGCAGGTGAGATGTAGTGACTAAGGACTGAGCAGGTGAGATGTACTGACTAAGGACTGAGCAGTTATGATGTGCTGACTAAAGACTGAGCAGGTGAGATGTACAGACTAAGGACTGAGTGGTTGTGATGTACAGACTAAGGACTGAGCAGTTGCGATTTACTGACTAAGGACTGATCAGTTGTGATGTACTGACTAAGGACTGATCAGTTGTGATGTACTGACTAAGGACCTGAGCAGTTGTGATGTACTGACTAAGGACTTGATCAGTTGTGATGTACTGACTAGGGACTGAGCAGTTGTGATGTACTGACTAGGGACTAAGGACTGAGCAGTTATGATGTGCTGATTAGGGACTGAGCAGTTGTGATGTACTGACTAGGGACTAAGGACTGAGCAGTTGTGATGTACTGACTAGGGACTGAGCAGTTGTGATGTAC
The DNA here is from genome assembly GCA_027410445.1 of Discoglossus pictus. Taxonomy (NCBI): domain Eukaryota; kingdom Metazoa; phylum Chordata; class Amphibia; order Anura; family Alytidae; genus Discoglossus; species Discoglossus pictus. Next base: position 273,953,474 of record CM050168.1, on the reverse strand, counting down.
TGACTAGGGACTGAGCAGTTATGATGTACTGAGCTAAGGACTGAGCAGATTGTGATGTACTGACTAGGGACTGAGCAGTTGTGATGTACTGACTAAGGGACTGAGCAGTTGTGATGTGCTGACTAGGGACTGAGCAGTTGTGATGTACTGACCTAGGACTGAGCAGTTGTGATGTACTGACTAGGGACTGAGGCAGTTGTGATGTACTGACTAGGGACTAAGGACTGAGGCAGTTGTGATGTAACTGACTAAGGACTGAGCAGTTGTGATGTACTGACTAGGGACTAAGGACTGAGCAGTTGTGATGTACTACTAGGGACTGAGCAGTTGTGATGTATGACTAAGGACTGAGCAGTTGTGATGTACTGACTAGGGACTGAGCAGTTGTGATGTAGACTAAGGACTGAGCAGTTGTGATGTGCTGACTAGGGACTGAGCAGTTGTGATGTACTGACTAAGGACTGAGCAGTTGTGATGTACTGACTAAGGACTGAGCAGTTGTGATGTGCTGACTAGGGACTGAGCAGTTTGTGATGTACTGACTAAGGACTGAGCAGTTGTGATGTGCTGACTAGGGACTGAGCAGTTGTGATGTACTGACTAAGGATGAGTAGTTGTGATGTGCTGACTAAGGACTGAGCAGTTGTGATGTGCTGACTAGGGACTGAGCAGTTGTGATGTACTGAACTAAGGACTGAGCAGTTGTGATGTACTGACTAGGGACTGAGCAGTTGTGATGTGCTGACTAGGGACTGAGCAGTTTTGATGTGCTGACTAGGGACTGAGCAGTTGTGATGCGCTGACTAAGGACTGAGCAGTTGTGATGTGCTGACTAAGGACTGAGCAGTTGTGATGCACTGACTAAGGACTGATCAGTTGTTATGTACTGACTAAGGACTGAGCAGTTGTGATGTACTGACTATGGACTGAGCAGTTGTGATGTACTGACTAAGGACTGAGCAGTTGTGATGTACTGACTAAGACTGAGCAGTTGTGATGTACTGACTAAGGGACTGAGCAGTTGTGATGTACTGACTAAGGACTGAGCAGGTGAGATGTAGTGACTAAGGACTGAGCAGGTGAGATGTACAGACTAAGGACTGAGCAGTTATGATGT
>CM050168.1:273825541-273880356 GCA_027410445.1 Discoglossus pictus | reverse complement strand
GAGGTTACCCCAAACACTGCAGATACGAGGTTACCCCAAACACTGCTGATACAAGGTTACCCCAAACACTTCTGATACAAGGTTACCCCAAACACTGCAGATACAATGTTACCCCAAACACTGCAGATACAATGTTACCCCAAACACTTCTGATACAAGGTTACCCCATATACTGCAGATACAAGGTTACCCCATACACTGCAGATACGAGGTTACCCCAAACACTGCTGATACAAGGTTACCCCAAACACTGCAGATACAAGGTTACCCCAAACACTGCTGATACAAGGTTACCCCAAACACTGCAGATACAAGGTTACCCCAAACACTGCAGATACAAGGTTACCCCATACACTGCAGATACAATGTTACCCCAAACACTGCAGATACAATGTTACCCCATACACGGCAGATACAAGGTTACCCCAAACACTTCTGATACAAGGTTACCCCAAACACTGCAGATACAAGGTTACCCCAAACACTTCTGATACAAGGTTACCCCAAACACTTCTGATACAAGGTTACCCCATACAGGGCAGATACAAGGTTACCCCAAACACTGCTGATACAAGGTTACCCCAAACACTGCAGATACAAGGTTACCCCAAACACTTCTGATACAAGGTTACCCCAAACACTTCTGATACAAGGTTACTCCATACAGGGCAGATACAATGTTATGTATATATAATTATAATTGTTTCATTATTTAGTGAGTTTGGGATTTCTATAGTTTTCCAACTTATGTCTAATGAAAATTTCATCTACCTGTATCTTTTCTATAGATATCTACCTTAATATATTCCCTTATCAACAACTTTGTTTTATCTATCTATCTATCTATCTATCTATCTATCTATCTATCTATCTATCTATTTTTCTATCTCTCCCTCTATCTCTCTATCTATTTATCCCTCTATCTATCTATCTCTCCCTCTATCTCTCTATCTATTTATCCCTCTATCTATCTATCTATCTATCTATCTATCTATCTATCTACCTATCTATCTCTATCTATCTATCTATCCCTCTATCTATCTATCTATCTATCTATCTATATCTATCTATCTATCCCTCTGTCTATCTATCTCTCCATCTATCTAACTATCTATCTATCTATCTATCTATCTATCTATCTATCTCTCCCTCTATCTATCTATCTATCTATATATCTATCTATCTATCTATCTATCTATCTATCTATCTATCTACCTATCTATCTATCTATCTATCTACCTATCTATCTATCTATCCATCTATCTATCTATCTATCTATCTATCTATCTATCTATCTATCTCTATCTATCTATCTATCCCTCTATCTATCTATCTATCTATCTATCTCTCTCTCCCTCTATCTATCTATCTATCTCTCCCTCTATCTATCTATCTATCTATCTATCTATCTATCTATCTATCTATCTATATCTATCTATCTATCCCTTTATCTATCTATCTATCTATCTATCTCTCTCTCCCTCTATCTATCTATCTATCTCTCCATCTATCTAACTATCTATCTATCTATCTATCTATCTATCTATCTATCTATCTATCTATCTATCTCTATCTATCTATCTATCCCTCTATCTATCTATCTATCTATCTATCTCTCTCTCCCTCTATCTATCTATCTATCTATCTATCTATCTATCTATCTATCTATATCTATCTATCTATCCCTCTGTCTATCTATCTCTCCATCTATCTAACTATCTATCTATCTATCTATCTATCTATCTATCTATCTATCTATCTATCTATCTATCTATCTATCTCTCCATCTATCTATCTCTCCATCTATCTATCTCTCCCTCTATCTATCTATCTATCTATATATCTATCTATCTATCTATCTATCTATCTATCTATCTATCTATCTATCTATCTATCTCTCCATCTATCTATCTCTCCATCTATCTATCTCTCCCTCTATCTATCTATCTATCTATCTATCTATCTATCTATCTATCTATCTATCTATCTATCTATCTATCTCTCCATCTATCTATCTCTCCCTCTATCTATCTCTCCCTCTATCTATCTATCTATCACGTTTTCTTTTTATAAGATTATTATTATTATTATTATTATTATTATTATTATTGCTGTTAATAATAATAATTATAATCACTATAATAGTTGTCAGTGTTCGTCCCATTGCGATGTTGGTCACGCATAGCGAGGGGCAGTTGACGCCCGACTGCGAGGCCCGTGGCTGCAATGAGCTATCCCTTTTTTTATAAGGTTATTATTGTTTATAATAATAATAATAATAATAACAGGATGCTATATTCACGTTGCAATGAGCAAAAACATGTAAGTAGAGGAACAAGTGCACTAAAAATAGCACCTTATAAGATACTATGAATGCACTTAATGGCCCATTTTATCAAACAAATAGAGCAATCTGGGAAACCTTTCGTGATCTCCTGACTGGCTGCACATGTGGCTTCAGATTTCCACTTTTGTTTTATACATCTATGTATAATATGCTATTTTAAATGAAAGCAATTGGAGGCTTTCTTAAAAAATGACAAGTGGGGGCTGCTCTCGTGTGTATGTCATGGTGTCCCCCGGGGCCGGCTCATATTAGAGGGTACCATGTGATGGACACCTGGCTGTACAAGGTGTGCAGGAGAGCACATTATATAGGAATGTCAGGTGTAATGATAGGGTGGGCAGGAGATAGATAGATAGATAGATAGATAGATAGATAGATAGATAGATAGATAGATAGATAGATAGATAGATAGATAGAAACAAGGATAGATAGATAGATAGATAGATAGATAGATAGATAGATAGATAGATAGATAGATAGATAGATAGATAGATATAGAATAGATAGATAGATAGATAGATAGATAGATAGATAGATAGATAGATAGATAGATAGATACATAGATAGATAGAAGTTTAGATAGATAGATAGATAGATAGATAGATAGATAGATAGATAGATAGATAGATAGATACAAGGATAGATAGATACATAGATAGATAGATAGATAGATAGATAGATAGATAGATAGATAGATAGATAGATAGATAGATAGAGGGAGAGATAGAGACATACATAGAGATAGATAGACAGATAGATAGATGGAGAGATAGATAGATAGATAGATACAAGGATAGATAGATAGATAGATAGATTGATAGATAGATAGATAGATAGATAGACAGACAGACAGATAGATCGATCGATAGATAGATAGATAGATAGATAGATAGATAGATAGATAGATAGATAGATAGATAGATAGATAGATAGATAGATAGATAGATAAACAGGGAGAGATAGATAGATAGATAGATAGATAGATAGATAGATAGATAGATAGATAGATAGATAGATAGGTACAAGGATAGATAGATAGATAGATAGATAGATAGATAGATAGATAGATAGATAGATAGATAGATAGATAAACAGGGAGAGATAGATAGATAGATAGATAGATAGATAGATAGATAGATAGATAGGTACAAGGATAGATAGATAGATAGATAGATAGATAGATAGATAGATAGAATCATCAATCCCAAACCAAAACTAAAGGAATCAGCATTATGAATGTTTAAATTGCTGCATATTTCCCAGCTAGTCCTCCATCATTGCTGGCTATATATTGTGTGCTTTTGCAGGTGCTGAAAGGACCAAAAACACAAGCTCCCATAGAAAATATCTGCTGTTTTCCTTTCAGGCACACTAACCAAAAGGAAAATAAAATATGAAAATTATTATTGTAGAGAAGAGGGTATATAAGCTTGTAGTTTATGTTTCTTTCAGGACCTGAGAGCTTGTTCCTATAAAGGATGACTATATGAAAGCTACCAGCTCCTGGTATTCCTAGGTGGTGTCCTATCCAAGTACTGACCAGGCTTAATCTTGCTCAGCTTCTGGGTGCGGGCCAGGTCAGAGCAGTGAAAGCACAGAATCCTAACCACTGGACCACCAGGGAACCCTGCCCATAACTTACACAGCTGCTAATGAGGTTAATTAATTACAGACATCACAAACATGTGAAGTTTTTCCCAGTCTCTCGGTGCTTATTTGTTACTTTGTTACTCTAGGACTGGAGCCGATCCCTGAGACATTCAGGGATTAGGAGAACCTGACACTTTATACAAAGCATCACCATTATGGTTCTATATGGGTAATAGAGAAATTTATAAGCATTTAAACAGCTCTCTATTCAACTCAGCTGAAAGCTATATGATAATTAAGTAAATTGCATGGTCTGGATCTCACAGCCATGTGTACGGATGGTGACCAGCCGGATCCCAGACCTTAAAAAGATATAGAACCAGTGGTCTAGGAGGCATCCATGTACATTATGGAGGGGGTTAGTGCACACTGTTCCTCCAGGCCCATAACCAGCAATATATACCCCATAATATACATGGAAGCCTCCTATAGTGACACAGCGGCAAAGGGGGACATGTAGTGCTTGATCAGAGCTGCTAGTGGAGTTACTATATATATATATATATATATATATATATATATATATATATATATATATATATATATATATATATATATATATATATATATATATATATATCATTTAATCAGGAAAAAGTCATTAAAATCATTTTTAATTACAAAATAAATGTTGATGCCTCTGCTGGACTCTGGAGGCATCCATGATACAGTGATGTTCAAAAGGGGAGTTTACATGTATGCAATGTTTGAGTTTCCTGATGCAAGCTGTCTGCTTCTGGGATAGTAAGAGGGAAGGGGTGTGGTGTCAATTTCAGTCTAATCCAATTATCTAACAAAGTCTTCTGGCCTCCCTCTGTTGCCTTTTCCCCACCACTCCACCCAATGTGGGTAAGGGACCGGAGACTATTTCTCACATTATAGTATTGAAAGGGATACAGGAAGGAAGACCATATAGGGAAAAAGATTATTTAGATTAAATAATAGAACATGTAATAATAATAATAATAATTTAAAGGAGATGAGAGCAAAAAAAGCCTAATAATGCAAAAAAAAAAAAAAAAACAACTCAGGAAATTAGTTCTAAAAACTACGCGTTTCACCCAAAGAGCACTTCTTCAGGGAAAATGGCTGATTCAGACCGACTGACCTAATGTATTCCAGTGGTTATATCTTCTGTAATAATGTAGGTAAGTAGCATTAATACTCATGCTAATACCTGTCCCTATACATACCCTTTAAAGGAGCTTATTTACTATATTAAAGGCATGCACGTGCCACTGTGCCAGATAATAACAAGAAAACTACTAAATGAAATGTATTAACAATGGGCCGCCATTTCTTGCTTGTTTGAGCTGCTTTCTCATCAGGGAGATACCTTGTAAATGAATGAAATTGCCATTAGGACTTTAAGTATTTCCATGTTTCAGCTGAGAGTCTCCTCTGCATCCAAGGTCTCCGACCAACTGAGAAGCAGCAATAATATGGGGGCTCCCACTGCCGCAGAGCTATAATAGGTAATACATTAGAGGCCGGATTATTATGAAGTGTTGTTCCTGAGGCCCGGTCTGGACATGGCACTATAGTGGTCATCCAGGCCCCTGCCCTCCGCTCTATGCCCGGCTGCCAGGTGAGGACTCTGCCAACAACCTGTTAGCAATCTGCACCCAGGGGGTACCTGAGATCTGCCCCCTCCTCAGTGATTAATGTGAAAACCTCAAGGAATGTGCCCTGTGCAGAGCTGCAATCATCTGTAATTAGGACTCAAGGAGCTGTCGGCCTGCGGCTGGTCTCACAAGGACTGACAGGGGTCGGGTCATGACCTTTGTGCTGGGGGGGGAGTAACATGAACCTAAACCAGGTGTATGCCCTGAGGATTAGCACCCGGCCCCTCCCTCGGTGCTGCTCTCCTCTGCCCCATCCTTCTCTCCTGTGTCTCTCTCTTCTTCTGATTCTTCTTCTCTGTCCATGACCTACTCGTCTTCCCTTCATAATTCACCTTACTTCCTCATAACTTCCTGTCCCTCCTCACTTTTCTACTTTTCCTCCTCACACCATCCTTTCTACATCACTCTTCCCTTTCCCCCTATTAGCCCCCTTCTCTCCTTGATTCTCTACTCCTTCCTTCTTTAATTCTTCCCTCCTTAATTCACTCTACTTCTTCCCTACTTCCCTGTCACGTCTCCCTTTTCTACTTCTTTCCTCCTCACTCCCTCCTTTCCTCAGAAGTACCTATATTTTCATGCCCTTATCCCACTTACTGCCCCCCTTCCCTCTTCAGTTCTCTACTCCTTCCATCTTCATACCTCCCCCTTCTCACTTATCTATTTCTCCCTCCCTCACTTCCTTTTTTCTTTACTACCCTCTTTCTTCCTCACTTCAATATATTCCTCTTCCACATTCATGTACATCTTCCTCCTCTCTCCCCTTTCCCTCCTTCATCCTCTATTCTTCCCCTCCACACTCTCCTTTCTCCCCTTACTCCTCTATTCCTCCCCTCCACACTCTCCTTTCTCCCCTTACTCCTCTATTCCTCCACTCCACACTCTCCTTTATCTCCTTACTCATCTATTCCTCCCCTCCACACTCTCCTTTCTCCCCTTACTCCTCTATTCCTCCCCTCCACACTCTCCTTTCTCTCCTTACTCCTCTATTCCTCCCCTCCACACTCCCCTTTCCCTCCTTACTATTCTATTCCTCCCCTCCACACTCTCCTTTCTCCCCTTACTCCTCTATTCCTCCCCTCCACACTCTCCATTCCCTCCTTACTCCTCTATTCCTCCCCTCCACACTCCCCATTCCCTCCTTACTCCTCTATTCCTCCCCACCACACTCCCCTTTCCCTCCTTACTCTTCTATTCCTCCCCTCCACACTCCCCTTTTCCTCCTTACTTTTCTATTCCTCCCCTCCAAACTCTCCTTTCCCTCCTTACTCTTCTATTCCTCCCCTCCACACTCCCCTTTTCCTCCTTACTCCTCTATTCCTCCCCTCCACAGTCCCATTTTCCTCCTTACTCCTCTATTCCTCTACACTCCCCTTTCCCTCCTCACTCTTCTATTCCTCCCCTCCACACTCCCCATTCACTCCTTACTCCTCTATTCCTCCCCTCCACAGTCCATTCCACTCCTTACTCCTCTATTCCTCCCCTCCACACTCTCCTTCCACTCCTTACTCGCCTATTCCTCCCCTCCACACTCCCCTTCCCCTCCTTACTCCTCTATCCCTCCCCTCCACATTCCCCTTCCCCTCCTTACTCCTCTATTCCTCCCCTCCACACTCCCCTTTCCATCCTTCCTCCTCTATTCCTCCCCTCCACACTCCCCTTTCCCTCCTTACTCCTCTATTCCTCCCCTCCACACTCCCCTTCCCCTCCTTACTCCTCTATTCCTCCCCTCCACACTCCCCTTTCCATCCTTCCTCCTCTATTCCTCCCCTCCACACTCCCCTTTCCCTCCTTACTCCTCTATTCCTCCCCTCCACACTCCCCTTCCCCTCCTTACTCCTCTATTCCTCCCCTCCACACTCCCCTTCCCCTCCTTACGCCTCAATTCCTCCCCTCCACACTCCCTTTCCCCTCCTTACTAGTCTATTCCTCTCCCCACACTCCCCTTTCCCTCCTTACTCCTGTATTCTTCCCCTCCACACTCCCCTTCCCCTCCTTACTCCTCTATTCCTCCCCTCCACACTCCCCTTTCCCTCCTTACTACTCTATTCCTCCCCTCCACACCCTTGTTCCCCTCCTTACTCCTCTATTCCTCTCCTCCACACTCCCCTTCCCCTCCTTACTCCTCTATTCCTCCCCTCCACACTCCCCTTTCCCTCCTTACTACTCTATTCCTCCCCTCCACACCCTTGTTCCCCTCCTTACTTCTCTTTCCTCCACACCCCCTTCCACTCCTCACTCACCTTTCTCCCCCTTCCCTCTCCTCCTCCTTATCTTCCCTTTCCTCCTTACCAAATTATGACATAAACCTCTATGTAAAGTGGAACATGGCAGCCAGCATCACACCTTAAAGAGAAAGGCGCGGGTTGTCACAGGCTCTTGGGGACTGAGGACATGAAAGTTATCTAAACTGTTTTTAGCTTGTTATCCCTGAGTCACATTATCATTTACAGGACTGAAAATCTCCTTTAAATATGGCAAGTTCCCGGTGGGAGGCTAACGACAAATACTACTGGTGGCTCACTTGGGCCGTATTTACTAAACTTCTCACTAGTTCCTGTTCCACTTATGAACCACCCTCCCTATAAATGGGAACTTAAAGAACCTGCTTATAACGTCTCTAGATAATGGGAAAACAAACAAAAAATAACCCCAACCTTAAATGTGGAATATGAAAATCCTGTTTTAACGGCAGCAGACATTTTGCCTTTGTTCCTAGCAGGATTAGACACCTTGGATGAACAGTGGTTTCAGATAAGATTTATATTCGGTTCTGATGAAAGAATGAGACTATGAATAGCAATTTGAAAACAGAACTAAATATAAGAGTAATCCCCAGTAGGATATCCTACCACTCAGGCTACAGGCCGGTTTGGAAGCCCCAAGATAAAATGACACAAACTACAGTGCTATTTATCTGGTATGAGATGGGCACACAGGGGGGTATCCTGATAGGAGTCTTTTTCTGCATCCTTCCCAGGCAACCCTATATCAATATCAGAATGCCTCCTGGGCAGATCCTCCACCACCCTATGGATTACTAACGGGATGGATTTTCCTGCAGTTTTATTGCATTGTTGGCCGACTTTTAAATCATTCCATATAATAACTTGTAAGTCGTATTGTCATCAAATGACCATTATATCTATTATTATATGTCCATTATATCTACTTTCTGCATCATACTGATGATCATGTCTTCAAGAAGAAGCTTCAAGTACCAGGTCCATGAGCTTCAAAAGTAACAACATTATTATTATTATTGTTATTATTTATTACACTGTATAATTATTACTACTATTGATATCATTATTACTACTGTTAATATTATTAATATAATTTTTATTATTAATGCTACTTTACACTCAATATACCCCGCTGAAATCACTTCCTTTCAGTAGTGCTCACGACAATGATAATTGATTTTATTATTACTACTGATATTATTGGTATTATTATTATTGCTATTATTATTAATATTATTGTTATTATGTTTTAAAAATAATATTAATACTAATAATAATCCTTTTTTTATAAATGTATACATTTTACGCCTATCTATAATATAGATAATTATTCTTATTCTTATTAATATTATAATTTCTTCTGGTATTATTGTTATTATTATTATTGCTATTATTATTAATATTATAATATTATTATGTTTTATTAATAATATCAATACTATTAATGACGTTTATTTTTTATAGATGTTTGTTGTTATTATTATTACAGTTTTTATTATTAACAATAATAATAATAATAATAATTTATTAATAAAGTAACATATTAATAATATAGAAAATTATTATTATTATTACTATCCGTATAATTGTTACTGCTATTATAAATATAATTATTATTAATTATATTAATACTAATAATTACCTTTTTTTATAAATTGATAGTTTTTGCGTATCTATATTATAGATAATTATTATTGAATTCATTATTATTATTATTATTATTATTATTAATAACCTTTATTTATAAGGTGACATATTTTACGCCCATCTATATACAAGAAATAAATACGTTGTGAGTAATTGAAACTACAGTACAGATGAAATATGTTGGCACAAGAGCTGACGCTTTTAAGCCATTACTTTCTCTGCTTTCAGTATTTTGAAGCCGATTCTAAATCCTAGACCCAGATATAACAAAGATGCTGTTTGGCCCGTGATGATAACATTCCTAATAAAATGACGAAGAGCTGACGCTCTAATCTGTAACCCCAGACCACAAGGTGCTGCACATGGCAGGTCTAGGCCCCACGTCCTGCCCTCGAGGGTTGTCATCTGTTACGCTCAGTAATTTTATTAACATTTTAGGTGAGCAAAGACCGCCAGAAGGCGACAGACGGGGGTCCGGGGTCAGGTGTGAGATCTCAGCGTCTTACACAGATCGGGTGTCTTGAGGCTGGTTTAGCAGATCTTGTCCTGCAGATATATAATTACTGTATATTAAAGGGCCATGGGAGGGTCCTGGGTGTCACTAGGTATATAATATCCTCTATGTACTTTTATATACTTTATTTTATTTAGAAGTGCGTATAAACTCTGTATTTACTGCCTAAAATCAAACAAATAGTCCCTGTATGGGTCTGCCCTCTGCAGCGTATGCAGACACAGACTCTGTATGGCTGGATGTGGAGTGGAGTGTCCTAGACCATGCAGCATGTTGCTGAGCGATGGTCACTGATTGGTTAGTATGAGGTACAGCATAGCAATACAGCTGAGTGTGTGTCTTTGTGAGCCGCAGATGGCAGACCAATACAGGGACCATTCATTTGATTTTAGATCTTCTAAGCGCTTCTTAAAATGAAGTACTTAAGAGTAAACAGATACACAGGGATATTATATACCTAGTAACACCCGGGAACCTTATAATAGGATTAGGCCCTTTTGATGTAGCCACGGGCTAGTGATGTATCACTGCGGGGCTGTGTGGACTAACGTGCCTCATACCTGGAGTACACAACCAGGCAAACATGTCACGGGGCACTGGGAAGAGATGGATTGGTGATTAGGAGGGTACTTTAAACCCAGCTTAATCTAAACCTACTCTTATCTGGAATTGTGGATCTGTTTGGTGTGTTTACAGGAGGGGAGGGGGCAAGTGAATGGCATTTAAAGACTAATGAAAGGAATTAGCCCCGAGAGGTGTTAATCTGTGACTCTTGAGGCTTTGATCTGCACAAAGAGGTTATTAATAGGGGAAGAGAATGTGCAGGGAATGAATGGAGATCTTTGTCCGGAGCACCTTGTTCAGCTAAGACATGATGGGAGCTGTAAGTGGCTATTGACAGGTCCACTCGCCTAGACCTCACCAAGACCCTCATCCAGACCCTTACCCAGACCCTCATCCAGACCCTCAGCCAGACCCTTATCCAGACCCTCACCTAGACCCTCATCCAGACCCTCACCCAGACCCTTACCCAAACCCTCATCCAGACCCTCAGCCAGACCCTTATCCAGACCCTCACCTAGACCCACACCCTCACCCTCATCCAGACATCACCCAGATCCTCATCCAGACACTGACCCAGATCCTCACTCAGACACTAATCCAGACCCTTACCCAGACTCCCACCCAGACCCTCAACCAGACCCTTATCCAGACCCTCACCTAGACCCACACCCTCATCCGAACCCTCACCCAGACCCTCATCCAACCCTCATCCAGACCCTCACACAGGCTCCCACCCAGACCCTCACCTAGACCCTCATCCAGACCCTCACCCAGACCCGTATCCAGACCCTAATCCAGACCCTCATCCAGACCCTCAGCCAGACCCTCAGTCAGACCCTTATCCAGACCCTAACCTAGACCCACACCCTCACCCTCATCCAGACATCACCCAGATCCTCCATACACTAACCCAGATCCTCACACAGACCCTTATCCAGACCCTCATCCAGACCCTTATCCAGACCCTCACCTAGACCCACACCCTCACCCTCATCCAGACCTCACTCAGACCCTCATCCAGACACTAACCCAGATCCTCACTCAGACCCTCATCCAGACCCTTACCCAGACCCTCATCCAGAGCCTCACCTAGACCCACACCCTCACCCTCATCCAGAACTCACCCAGACCCTTACCCAGATGCTCAACCACACCCTCATCCAGACACTCACCCAGACCCTCACCCAAACCCTCGTCAGACCCTCACCCAGACAGACCCTCATCCAGACCCTCATCCAGATCCTTACCCAAACCCTTATCAGACCCTCACCCAGGCAGACCCTCATCCAGTCCCTCACCCAGACCTCACCCAGACCTCACCTAGTCCCTCATCCAGACCCTCACCCAGACCATCACAAGACCCTCATCCAGACCCTCATTCAGACCATGCGTTATTTCAACATGTCATAAAATGAGAGCACTCAGCTCCTTGGCTCCTTGGGGAGTATGAATAACCAGGCAGGGAAAATGGCACCAGAGTTCCACGGTTTTTATCGCTCTCCAGGAATAATATAAACATTAAATTAGCTGTCTCTTTGATCTTGGTCACTGGCTGTCTCTTTCTTTTAGTACATCTCTTTGCTTATTTCCTCTGCCCTTGTCCTAGCTGTCTCTTTACGTTCTTTGCCTGGTCCTCTCTTCTTGTGGTTGTCTTCCCACTATCTTTCTCTGGCTGTCTCATTCTTCCACACTGTACTCTTTTGCTGGCTACCTCTGCCCTGCCCTGGCTGTCTCTCCTGGCTATCCCTCCCTCTCTCCTCTGTTCTGGCTCTCTCCCTCCTCCCTGATTGCAAGTCTTCTCCATTGTTCTGGCTATCCATCTCCTCTCTTCCTTTTGCTGTCTCTCCTCTATTCTGGACCTGGATGTCTCCTAGCCCTTTTCCATTTGCTCTCTTTCTCTTTTCCCTGACTGTCTTTCTTCTCTCGTTCTCTCTGATCTCTTTCCCAGTCTCTCTCATTTCTCTCCCTGGCTGTCTTATCTCTGTTCCCTCTATTCTCTCTCTATTCATCTGCTTGCCTCTGTCTGTCTCTCACCTCCTTATCCTTTTTGCTCTCTCTTTCTTTTCCCTGGCTGTCTCTCTCATCTGGCTGTCTCTTATCTGTTTCCCTGACTATCTATTACCTATAGTGTTAAATTAATCCATACTTGGAACCTTCTTTATGTCACTTTAAGTGTATCAGGCACTAGTGAGCTGCTTCTCTAGCAGCTATACAGAAGATCGGCCCAGGAGGCTGCCCTAAAATGTCTTCTAGAGCGGTCTTGATTTATCTGCAGTGGCCACTACAGGTAATGAGTCAAATAAAGACTACTGCCAGGACAGCTGATCCCTTCCCACACCTGATAGAGCATAGAGAGATGCATACGTGCTGAAATACTAAAGTCCAAATGTAAGTTTCAAAAGTTACATTGAATTTTTGTTCTTAAATTACAGATGTTTTTGCTATTAATTTATTAAATAAACAAAGGAAACCATCTTGTATAAGCACTACAGCCTTTAAGCTGACACAATATCACACTATGTCCCTGTAGATGTGGGTAACAATTAAATGCCATATAATATGTGATAGGTTTGTCATTGAGGGAGTTGTTGGTTGGATATGGGCGGCGCCCCAGTTAAAGATGGCCACAGTCATTCAATGGAATGTGAGTATCTCTGGCCAGTCTTTCTTCCTCCTGCAGAGCGCTGCATTGCTGTGACTGGCTCCCCGCTGTATGTCCTCAGTGGGATGCTGAGGATTCATAAATGTCCCCCTGACAGGCAGAACTGAACATCATAGTCAGCAGATGTCAGACATTTTATGGTCAAGTGGCTGCAAACAAAAGGAAACAGAAAGGGAAAAGGGGCGAGTGTGTGAGACGGACCGAGGGGCTGAAAGGAGATCCAAGGCGCAAAAATGGCCTTTGTCTTAGGGAATAACTGTACTATCTGCACTGAAATAGATAAATATGGTTTTGGATCATAAGACAGGGATACTGAGAACGTAAATTAGAGACACAATATGGCTGCTGAGGCACAATATGGCTGCTGAGGCACAATATGGCTGCTGACACACAACACGGCTACTGAGGCACAATATGGCTGCTGAGGCACAACATGGCTGCTGACACACAATATGGCTGCTGAGGCACAATATGGCTGCTGAGGCACAATATGGCTGCTGACACACAACACGGCTACTGAGACACAACATGGCTGCTGAGACACAATATGGCTGCTGACACACAACACGGCTACTGAGACACAACATGGCTGCTGAGGCACAATATGGCTGCTGACACACAACACGGCTACTGAGACACAACATGGCTGCTGAGACACAATATGGCTGCTGACATACAATATGGCTACTGAGACACAACCTGGCTGCTGACATACAATATGGCTGTTCAGACACAACAAGGCAGCGGAGACACAATATGGCTGCTAAGGCACAATATGGTTGCAGAAACACAACATGTCTGATGAAACACAACATGGCTGCTGAGACACAATATGGCTGCTGAGACACAATATGGCCGCTGACATACAATATGGCTGCTGAGACACAATATGGCTGTTCAGACACAACAAGGCAGCAGAGACACAATATGGCTGCTAAGGCACAATATGGTTGCAGAAACACAACATGTCTGATGAAACACAACATGGCTGCTGAGACACAACATGGCTGCTGAGACACAACAAGTCTGCTGAGAAACAACAAGGCTGCGGAGACACAATATGGCTGCAGAAACACAACTTGTCTGATGAAACACAACATGGCTGCTGAGACACAACCTGGCTGCTGACATACAATATGGCTGTTGAGACACAAAAAGGCTGTTCAGATACAACAAGGCAGCAGAGACACAATATGGCTGCTAAGGCACAATATGGTTGCAGAAACACAACATGTCTGATGAAACACAACATGGCTGCTGAGACACAATATGGCTGCTGAGACACAACAAGTCTGCTGAGAAACAACAAGGCTGCGGAGACACAATATGGCTGCAGAAACACAACTTGTCTGATGAAACACAACATGGCTAGCGAGACACAATATGGCTGCTGAGGCACAACATGGCTGCTCAGAGTGGAATAAGAGTGTATGTCAGGAATACCCCGTTCAAAAACGTATACTTTTAGGATATTTTTTAGGGATGGGAAGAGGAGGTACAAAAAAAGCAGGAAGAATTATAAAGAGAAAGGAGAGTGAAGGGAACAAAATGGCAAACAAGGTTATATTTTTATTTTTTTATTTGCTCAATCTATTTAGTGTTTTAGTCTAAAGCTCTTTAGAAAGGGGACATAGATAAAACAATAGAAAGGTAAGTCTGCAGCCTCCTTGATTTTCTACCACCCTAGGCCCGAGCCTTTTTTTAGGAGTTTAAGCCATAATATTGGTCAAAAATAGCAAATACCGTGCTCAGTTGCTTAATAGTGTGCAATGCGGGATGGTGACCATTCATGGGGCAGTCTAGACCACTTGTACAATTACAAATGAGAGATATTAGACTCTGCACAGCTGAAAGGACAGTCCAGAACCACAATGCCAGGCTAGTTTCTTCACTAAAAGAGATCCAGTAGCCCCCAAATGTATTAATCAGCCATAACTGTATTTAGTCAGTGAGGCTAATAACCATTGCCACCATGTTGGTCTACCAAAGATTTATTTGGTAATGAAGCAATGGACCCTGTGCTCACTGTGCCCCACTGATGAAGCCCAGGAGGGTCCAAACAGCTGTTTACCGTTAGCTGTTTCTCTTTCTCCTCCGATGTTGGATGAACATAGTGAGTGTAGGCTGATATACTTCAAGGTACCCACCCCCCATCTTATCCTTGGAATAATACCCATGGATATGAAGGCCAAATCACTTTTCATGTAATGAAATAGTTAAAGAGATGTTGTAATCTTATTATATATTTATTTGAACACTTGAGAGTAGCTTGAGAAAGTAAAAAAAAAAAAAATACTCCCATTTTTTACTATTTATATGCAATTATGCCGCAAAGGAATCTACAGTTTTGGTTTATGCTGACCAGCTTTGAATGCAAACATTGCTTCTATCTGCACAGTGGGATTGTGGCAGCTACAACTATCAGTGCTTTCCACAGGACTAATAGAGAGCTTGTTAGTTTTCAAGAACACATCACAGCAGCAGATGGAATCAGCTAAGAAAATACAATGGAGCAGCATAATAAATTATAATTATATATAAAAGTTAAAAAAAAAAAAAATTGTGTTTGTTTATTTATTTATTTATTTCTAATTAGTTATAAAAAAAATAATAATGGAAGCTTCCCTTCTCTGCTCAGATAGACCGTCCACCTCTGTTGGGTTGTGTCCACTACAAAAGTATTCACACCTCCAGCCATGAGATAAACAGAACCCACTGGCCACCTCCTGCCTGGATCTGCAATCTAACACCCCCTTAATGAGCACTGATTATGGTAAGTAATCATTAGGAACTAATGGCTCTTTGTGAATTAAAGAGGTACCCTGGGCCCAACAGTGTCAGCAGATAATTATTTGCATGATAAAGACCACCGTTAGCAGGAAAGTAGTAAACAAACAAGAGGGGCTTCCATAGAACATCACCAAGCCAAGAGCCGGGGGTATTACATCAGATAAATAGGTCTGTTCTGTATTTTTTGTTATTGTATATATATATATATATATATATATATATTTTTTTTTTTTTTTAACCTATATATATATTTTTTTTTTTTACTTAAACATAATAGATAACTACAAAATAGTTAAACATTGCTTTGCAATACATGACAAAATGTTATTCCCACCATATATGAATGTGTATGTGTTTAGTCATTCAGTCATGTCCGACTCTCTGTGACCCTATGGACTGCAGCATGCCAGGCACATCTTGTGTTTGGGTGTGCCAACCCATAAGATTTTCATGGCAAAGATACTGGAGTAGGTTGCCACTTTCTTTTCAAGTGAACTGCGATTTGTCTGTCCTCTCTGCTGTGACCTGCCCATCTTGGGTGACACTACATGGTATAGCTCAGTGCTTCATTGAAGTACCCAAGCCTATTTTATCCTCCTCTATGTAACTGTGATATACACTTTACTTTACATTGCTGTAGGAGCAGGGCTTGCAGTTATCCTGCTGAATAAATATAGGGAAAGTGGGTAGGTGACAAATACTAAATGTTCTGACCCCCTCCCCTCTCCATCCTCCCCAGGAAATATCAAAGCAAGACAATTAAGATTGACTCTAAAAATGTTTTTATGCTCATTGTGTACAAAGTCCCTAATGTTGTGAGTTTGTTACACAATTCACAAAACATGTGAAGTTTTTCTTTACTACACTGATCCACAAATAATATGGTGATTATTGCTTCTGGTCAGTTTCCTTATTGATTCAGAGTCTTTAAAGGGATATGGATTTTATTAAGTATATAATATACCTGTGTATCTATTTACTTTTATGTACTTTATTTTGTTAGGAAGTGATAAAATAAAACCAACAAATAGTCCCTGTATGGGTCTGCCCACTGTAGCATATGCAATACATTTTAAAACTAACAGTACAGTGTCCTTTGAGGCTTTGCCACACTTACTGGAAAGCCATGGCATGGATCTACTACTCTTTCCCCTTAGCCTATCTGCTTCCATCTTGACCATGTTTGGAGTCATCTCAATATAAGGCGGCTACCTTAGAATTGCACTGACCGGCTGTCATTTTTATCAGTTTTATGTCCAGTCTGTGTCCAGCTCAGGAATAAATCTGATACAAAAAGACAGAATATTCATTAATTCATGTAATTAGTGTAGTGTGTCTGATGCATCAGTCATTAGTGTCAAATGTGCTTAATTAAATGGACTTTTCCATCATATGGAATCTTATTATGACATATAGGAGAGTCTGGTGTTGTCTGGATTGCACCCAAGCAGTGGCTGCACGTGTGCCTGTGTATTCCTATGAGGCCTACATTCCAAGTCAGAGACCAATTTACACTTTAGTGAATAAGCCCCATTAAATTACAGAGGAATTGTGTCCTGCTCAGCCACCAAGAGCCAATCAGGACCCCTCACTTGTTTTTGGCGTTCAGTCATTTCCGACTCTCCGTGTAATACACCAGGAATATCTTTATGTCCATGGTCATGCTGATCCACTTGGCTTTCATGGCAGAGATACTGGAGTGGGTTGCCAGTTCCTTCTCTAGTGGACCACAGCATACAGCTCCTAGTATTCCTAGGTGGTCTCCCATCCAAGTACTGACCAGGTCCATGGCTTCAGGGTGGTGTGACCTCTTGGTTCCCTAAATGAAATCAAACACAGGTTGCAGCGGTGAAGCCCCAAATCCTAACCACTGGACCACCAGGGGACCCAATAGTAGGGTTATCGAGCCATTAAAATAATTGTAGGGACCTGGAACAGCTTTAGTCAAAATCAATGTTTCTCAAGAAAAAATATTAGTTAAAATCAGTTTAAAAGTCATCAAAACTAACAGGAAGTGCACAGAGCAGGTATATCTGTATGTATCTGCTCATTGGCTGACAGAGGCAAGCCCCAGATCTTTGAGAGCATCAGTTGAAAAAAGGACACCCAGTGGTACATTATCAATCACCTCATCAGATGAAACTAAGAAAAAATCGTACTTTCAGTGTCCCTGTAACTAAAAGTAACGGTATTATACAGAAATACAGAGTCGCAAGTGGATAAGAAACAATAAACCCCATTAAATGTGCCCATTCTATTTATTTAACCCTTAGAATGTCTGGCTTTCTCTCTCTGCCATTCCCTGGACATCACTCTTTCCTCAATCTCATCTCTTCAAATAGTACTTGGTGTGCAGTGCCTCATACTAACCAATCAGCGACCAGAGATCTCTCAGATACATGCAAAATACTGCTGAGACGTGGTTCCTGATAGGCTAGGACACTACACTGCACATCCAGCCCTACAGAGTATGTGTTTGCATACGCTGCAGAGGGCAGACACATAAATATATATCCTCTTCTGGATCGCGAAGCTGTCAGATAAACCATGTTACCCAGGATGGGCCGGTCATAGCAGAGAGGTCAGACAAATTGTGGTCAACTAGAGAAGGAGCTGGCAACCCACTTCAGTATCTTTGCCAAAATGTGCCACGGTCCATAGGGTCATGGAGAGCCAGACACGACTGAATGACTAAACAACAACTTGGCTTTTTTATTGAAAAGTTGTGATGGGGGGTCCCAAATTATTTTGCACTGGGGCCCTCCATACATTAGCTCTAACACTGCCCCGATCAATCGACTAGGCCTAGATTAACACAAACTAGTGTTTTTTGTAGTAATAATCTTTTTAATTGGGGGACCTATGTCATCCCCTTCCGGATCACTACCTTGTCGTGGTGAAGGGGCTTGTGTATGTGCATGACGCTGTGAGCTATACCGTGAAAGGTCACCTAAAATGGGCAGGTCATAGCAGAGAGGTCAGATACATCGTAGTCCACAGGAAAACCTTATGAATAAGCACAACCAGAGACATAATGATAGATGTACCTGGTGTGCTGCAGTCCTTAGGGTCCCGGAGAGTTGGACACAACTGAAAGACTAAACAACAACAACCTACGTCATATAGAGAAGTTAGGGCGGTGGCGCCTCCATTAATTAGCTCCACCACTGCCCCAAGCGATAGTTAGGCCTAGACTAGCACTAAACACAACCTAGTGTTTTTTAGTAGCCAAGAAAATTCCTTTGCTTGGTTACCCCGCAGTAGACCAGTAACCGCCCCGCTGAGACACGGGGAGCGGTCTCCTTTTAACTCAACTCTCCAAATGAAGAAATCCATGTCAGAGGCCTATTGTGTGGGGCTGGGTAGGGGGGCCGGTCTCCATGCTGTATCCAGCAGTTCGGTAACACTAGTGATATGGGGGAGGTGCGGAGACGCATCTCCCCATCGCTCCCCCAGCCCCATTCAACGCCGGTATTAGCCCCCAAACTGAGTGATCATCCCAGCAGTGGACGGACAGCTACTTTCACTGCTTGCGGCCTAATGTTGCTACTCAATTTACCGAACACAAAGTCCCAGCGGGGGGCCGGCCTGCCCCATACAAACACATTTCTATTAAACTAGTTAAAAAAAAAACCCTTTAAGAAAAAGGAACCACCATTGGTATTGTGACATTATAATGGGCCCTTAAATAAATCAACTTTTAACTGCTGGTAGATGGGCTTCTTCAGCAAATTGCAGTGAAGGATTAACCCATTCACGCTTGAAAGGCCTGTAAACATTTATCCGCAATGTTAGGCAGATCTATTGTGCGTTAAAATAGCGATTAGTTAATGCAGTTACATAATGACCCGGGGCGAGAAAATGCGGGAAAAGATAACGGGAGCTTGTAATGTTTGGTGGATACAGCAGGTCAAGACATTAAGGGGTCACTGCGGTCCTATCATTTCTAGCACCTATTTCAAGATCACATTATAAAAAGATTTTCTTTTTTTTTTTACACCCAATACTGATAAAAAAAGAGAGGGTTATTCTTGTATGCATATGTTTGTCCAATAAAAAATATATCACTATACACTGCAATACTCTGATTAATATAATATATAATCAGCCAAGTTTGTGTGTAACTCGCAAAAGTGCGAGTTGTGCAGGGACGCCGCGCGTTGTGAGGCGCGCATTGTGCAGCGAAGGGAGAGAGAAGGAGGGAAGGACAGAGAAGGAAGGAGAAGGGAGAGAGAGTAAGAAGGGAGGGAGAGCAAGAGAGAGAAGGAGAGGGAAAGAGAGAGAGAAGAATGGAGGGTGAGAGATAAATAATTGTGAGTTGTGCATGCGACCCGCACATTGCAAGCAAAGCTGCGCGGCCAAGCGAAGCTGACATTATGGAGAAAAGCCTTGCATTGCGCAGTGAAGGGGGAGGGAGGGAGAGAGAAGGAGAGAGAGGGAGAGAGAAGGAGATAAGAAGAGAGGAGGGGAGAGAGAAGGAGGGAGAGAGAGAGAGGAAGGGAAAGAGAGAGATGAAGGGAGAAAGAGAAGGAAGGAAGGAGGGAGAGAGAGAGGGAGAGAGATAGGGAAGGAGAGAGAGGGAGACAAGGAGAGGGAGGGAGAGAGGAGGGGGAGAGAGAGAGAGAGAGGGACGGAGGGAGAGAGGGACGGAGGGAGTGAGGGAGAGAGAGAGGGAGAGAGAGAGGGAGAGAGATAGAGAAGGAGAGAGAGAAGGGAGGGAGAGAGAGAAGAAAAGAGGGAGAGAGAGAGGGATGGAGAGAGAGAAGGAGGGAGAGAGAGAGGAAGGGAAAGAGAGAGAGAGATGAAGGATGAAAGAGAAGGAAGGAGGGAGGGAGAGAGAGAGGAAGAGAGAGAGAGATAGAGAAGGAGAGAGAGGGAGACAAGGAGAGGGAGGGAGAGAGGAGGGACGAGAGAGGGACAGAGGGAGAGAAGAAGGGAGAGAGAGGAAGGGAAAGAGAGAGAGAGATGAAGGATGAAAGAGAAGGAAGGAGGGAGGGAGAGAGAAGGAGGGAGAGAGATAGAGAAGGAGAGAGAGGGAGACAAGGAGAGGGAGAGAGGAGAGACGAGAGAGGGAGAGAGAAGGAGGGAGAGAGAGGAAGGGAGAGAGAGATGAAGGGAGAAAGAGAAGTTAGGAGGGAGGGAGAGAGAGAGAGGGAGAGAGACAGAGAAGGAGAGAGAGAAGGGAGGGAGAGAGAGAAGGAAAGAGGGAGAGAGAGAGGGCGCACAGAGAGACAGAGCACACAATATTTAATATAATATTATACCATCATTTTTGACAGGCCAGTGACTAGTATAGTTAATATTCTCTAAGAGCGACCATTAATATAACAGAAACTTAATCAAAGTGGGAACTTGCCTTTTCTCAAGGGATACAAGTTGTCCTCTAAGATATGGTTCAGTGGCAATACAGACAGAATACATCATGTCCATTTATGACTAAGAAAGAAGGAGACAGATAACATTTACTTCATCATGATCCTCCGACATCTCGAGACTAAAGAAATATGGCACCCAGAGATTGTATGTAAGTAAAATGGAAGGGGCATGTATGTGATAAATAACGGTATAGGCCGTCTAATTCTCTGTCACTTTTACAGTTTTATGGCCTGGAATCAGGGGGAGTTTGGGTGTTTTGTTTGACTAGGCCCCAACAGGCCCTGCTCCCCCCTTGCAAGGGATGTAGGGCCTTCAAAAGGAATTTAAATGAAAACCAAACAAATACACCCTGATCCCACAGAGCATCCCCTTTAGTGCCAGATCCCATAACAAGCTCTGGGGGTCTGTACTTTTAATTAGTCTGGCAGCTTTTGAAGCCCCTCCACAAATGCTCTGGTGTCTTGGCTGTGTTTTCCTTGCCACGCATGGATGGGCGAGAGCCGAGCAGGGAGAAGCAGCTGGGACCCCTCACATAAAAAGAGGAATGCCATGACAAAATGGGGGGGGGGGGAGGGGCTCTTTACTGCTACAGATGCCTAATGGCACTTCAGAGGTTAAAAAGAAAACACTTTATCGCAAAAAAAGTATATATGTTGGAACAATTTGGGGAAAATGTCGTGAAGTAATGTTTTATTGGAAAAATATAAATGTTGATGCCTCTTCTGGTCCCCGGAGGCAGCCATGATATTTTGGCGAAAGTTGCAGAGTGTTTACTTTTCTGCAGCAGCAGAGCTTGTAGTTATTCCCATGACTGCCTGCTTCTGAGTATGTGCGAGGGATTAGGGGTAGTGTCAATACTAAAATATCCTAATATGTAAGAAATCACCCCCCACTGATAAATAACAGCCAGCGAGCAGTACATGTTCAGGCCAGACAAAATGGAACCTTCTATATAGTCATCAAAACATATATGGTTTTCTCTAGAAATGATTTTATGCAGAATGCTTAGAATTAGTGGAGTAATTCTATGAGATTGTGGAATATGTTGGCGCGTTACAAATAATAAGGATAATAATATGAGACAAAGGGCTTATGGATCTTTTTGGGATAGGTAGATTTAATGAAAATGCTTTTTGTCTTCAATTTGAATTTATTATTTTTAGCAATTTAGTTTTGTGTTTTTCTGGAAAACTACACTTAAAAAGAGGCAGATTGTCTTTAAACTATAATAAAATAATAATTGTTGTTTAGTTGTTCAGTTGTGTACGACTCTCAGTGACCCTATGGACCGCAGGACGCTAATCACATATATCATTATATGTCTGGCTATGCCTATCCAAAAGGTTTTCTTGGCAAAGATACTGGAGTGGGTTGCCAGTTCCTTGTTCAGTGGACCAAGATTTGTCTGACCTCTCTGCTATGACATGCCCATCTTGGGTGAGCCTACACGGTATAGCTCACAGCTTCATTCATACACAAGCCCCTTCACCATGACAAGGTAGCGATCAAGAAGGGGAAAATAATAATACAGCCTCTAATTTATTACCTGTTACATGTAATTGTCTTGGTTTCTGCTTAGAAGGGAGAACACGGAATGCGGAGGAAGCTTCTATCAGCACAATGGGAATATGTCAACTACAACTGCCAGTGATTCCAGCAGATCTATTGGAAATCTTATTTTACAACAAAATGTCTTTCTGAGAAACTAACAGGTATAATCTGTCCAGATAAGAATGTAATCTCAAAACAACTGACCACAATTGTGCTTGAATAATATTTCTGTAATATACCCTGACCCCCCCTCAGCTGGTGCCAGCGGCCTAGGGGGGTTGTTACAGTATTTTGCCTGTCCGGGCTCCTCATTGAGCGCCCATCCATCACTCAGTCTATTTATTAAGGCGGGCAGGTCTGGAGAGGGTGTGATAGTGTGACATGAGGGACCCAGGGGGCCGACAAGCGTAATGATGTTACAGCACAAGAAGGGAAAACAGAGACCCCTCCTAATATAAACACCCTGTAAGGTGGGACACCCGGGGGCGGCTGAGCGCTTCCCCTTCTGTGCTTAACCCTTTCACTGAGTCTGTATCCCACCTAATCCATACCATTCACAAGCAGCAAATGGTTTAATGTTGAAAAATGCAACATGTTGGGTGCTTGCGACATCACAAATGACGGGATATTATTGTATATTTCTAATCTCCCCCCCATCCTTTTTCTCTTACCCCCTCTCTCCCCCCCCCCCCCCCGTGTCTCTCCCTACCTTCCCCCCTCTCACTCCCCTGTGTCTCTTTCCCCCTCTCCCTTCCCTGTGTCTCCCTGCTCCTTTGTCTCTTTTCCCTCTCCCTCCCTGTGTCTCTCCCCTCTCCCTCCCCTGTGTCTCTTCCCCCCTCTCCCTCCCCAGTGTTTGTTCCCCCCTCTCCCTCCCCTATGTCTCATTTCCCCTGTATCTCTTCCCTGTGTCTCTTTCCCCTCTCCCTCCCCTCTGTCTCTTTTCCCCCTCTCCCCCCTGTGTCTCTCCCCACCTTCCCCCCTCTCACTCCCCTGTGTCTCTTTCCCCCTCTCCCTTCCCTGTGTCTCCCCGCTCCTTTGTCTCTTTCCCCTCTCCCTCCCTGTGTCTCTGCCCCTCTCCCTCCCCTGTGTTTGTTTCCCCCTCTCCCTACCCTATGTCTCCTTTCCCCCTGTATCTCTTCCCGGTGTCTCTTTCCCCTCTCCCTCCACTGTGTATGTTTCCTCCCCCTCCCTCCCCTGTGTCTCTTTCCACCCTCTTCCTCCCCTGTGCCTCCTTTCCCCCTGTATCTCTTCCCCCGTGTCTCTCCCCACCTTCCCCCCTCTCACTCCCTTGTTTCTCTCTCCCCCTCTCCCTTCCTTGTGTCTCCCCGCTCCTTTGTCTCTTACCCCTCTCCCTCCCTGTGTCTCTCCCCCTCTCCCTTCCCTGTGCCTCCCCCTCTCCCTCCCCACTGTTTGTTCCCCCTCTCCCTCCCCTATGTCTCCTTTCCCCCTGTATCTCTTCCCCGTGTCTCTTTTCCCTCTCCCTCCACTGTGTCTGTTTCCTCCCTCTCCCTCCCCTGTTTCTCTTTCCCCCCTCTCCCTCCCCTGTGCCTCCTTTCCCCCTGTATCTCTTCCCCTGTGTCTCTTCCCCCCCTCTCCCTCCACTGTGTCTGTCTCCTCCCTCTCCCTCCCCTGTGTCTCTTTCCCCCCTCTCCCTCCCGTGTGTCTCTTTCCCCCTCCCCTGTGCCTCTTAACCCCTCTCCTTTGTCTCTCTCCCCCTCTCCTGTGTCTCTTCCCACTCTCCCCTATCTCTCTCCCCTTGTCTTTCTCCCACCCTCTGCCACCCTCTTTCCGCGCATTGCGCACTTTGCGATACATCCAGTAAGTAGTGTGTGGCTGGAGGGGTGCCCATGCCTTGTGATGCCATGTTCCAGGCATTGGTACATCCACGTATCTCTGCCGAGCTCGCCCTGGCACTGGGATGGATGATTTCACATTGCGTTGTCCATAAACGAGGTGCTGTGCTTGGTGTACCCCCATTAATCCCATTAATATTCTTTTTTTTTTTACTTTTCCTCCTCATTTTACTACTTTATTTACATTATTGTTTGGTTTTGTTATATTCCAATGTCACAGAGCTGAGGTAAAGGTCAATGACTGACCGGTCTAGCTGGACATTCGCTGTACCCCCAAAAGGACATCAATACGTTAGAAACATTATATAGAAGGGCGACTAGAATGGTGCGTGGTGTAAAAGAGAGGTCTCCTCAGGGACAAGGAGGGAAACCTAACACTTACCCCCCATATCTCTAACACCAGACGCTGCATGTACTGAAAAGTGTTCATGGCTATTAATGAAGATAAGTGTCCACTTGAAACTACTTGGAAGGAAAGTGATGAAGGAGGAGAATTACCCAGACACGAACAAGCTGCGGGAACTTGACGTTATGACGCTATTATTTATTTATTTACTTTCCTGCAGCATTTCTATGCAAATGAGCAGCTTCCAAATACTAATTAACTGATAGTCACCATCACTCTGCTTGTTTATCTCTGTGCTGGTAAAACAACAACCCCCAATGCTGTCATTCTGATAGATTCCCTCTCTCGCTCTTATCAAGTGCTCTGAGCCAGAAATTAGCAGATCATCCTGCACAATAACTGCAAACACTAGACTGCGTTTCTCAGGAATGATTTCCTGTAAAAAAAAAAAAGGCCAGATGAATCCAACTTCTTGTTGGGTGACTAGGTCCCTTGAAGTTAATCGCATGAAGAAAAAATACTTTTACACATTGCACAAGCTATGTATTGAGACATTCAGTGTTGTTTGTGCTGCATTGTTAAATATTATAAAAGGATCACTTATTGTGTCTGTCTCTGTCTGTGTGTCTCTCTGTCTCTGTGTCTCTGTCTCTCTCTGTGTCTCTGTCTCTCTCTTTGTATCTGTCTCTGTCTGTGTCTCTCTGTGCCTCTGTCTCTCTGTGTCTCTGTCTCTCTCTCTGTGTCTCTGTCTCTGTGTGTCTCTCTCTGTGTCTCTGTCTCTCTCTCTGTGTCTCTGTATGTGTGTCTCTCTCTGTGTCTCTGTCTCTCTCTCTCTGTCTCTCTGTCTCTCTCTGTGTCTCTCTCTGTGTGTCTCTGTCTCTCTCTCTATGTGTCTCTCTGTCTCTCTCTGTGTCTCTGTCTCTCTGTGTGTGTCTCTCTCTGTGTCTCTGTCTCTCTCTCTCTGTCTCTCTGTCTCTCTCTGTGTCTCTCTCTCTGTGTGTCTCTGTCTCTCTCTCTATGTGTCTCTCTGTCTCTCTCTGTGTCTCTATCTCTCTGTGTCTGTCTCTCTGTCTCTCTCTGTGTCTCTGTCTCTCTGTGTGTGTCTCTCTCTGTGTCTCTGTCTCTCTCTCTCTGTCTCTCTGTCTCTCTCTGTGTCTCTCTCTGTGTGTCTCTGTCTCTCTCTCTATGTGTCTCTCTGTCTCTCTCTGTGTCTCTGTCTCTCTGTGTCTGTCTCTGTCTGTGTGTCTCCCTCTGTCTCTCTCTGTGTCTCTGTCTCTCTCTCTATGTGTCTCTCTGTCTCTGTCTGTGTGTCTCTCTCTGTCTCTCTCTCCTTAACCTGATAATGGGCCAAAACATTTTTTTTTAAGTCATAATAAACACAACGTTTATGTTTTGCCACTTTATATGCAATTATTCTTCACAACTCCGTTTTGGCTTTTTTTGCCTGCTTCTGTCTGTTACTTTTTCAAGTTTCTAGTTCAGTGTGTGCTGGTAAACTCATAAGCTTCTCTTAAAAATAAGACGGTGGTCCTTAAAATTGATCTGATATGCTAAGTACTAATGCAGCCTGCTTGCTGTGTGATGTAAAACAATGCCCCCCAATGTTATCATGCAGTTAGATCTTCTTCTTCACATTAGCTATAAAGGAGCCACACAAACAATGCTGAATATCTCTGGAATCACAGCGATTAAAAGGTGTTTTTTTACACCTTTATAGCGCCCATTTTTTTATTAAATAATTAAA
This sequence comes from Discoglossus pictus, assembly GCA_027410445.1. Lineage (NCBI taxonomy): Eukaryota > Metazoa > Chordata > Amphibia > Anura > Alytidae > Discoglossus > Discoglossus pictus. Next base: position 273,853,444 of record CM050168.1, on the reverse strand, counting down.
TAAATAGCACACTGCGTGTAACGTGTAATAAAATGCTACAACAGCAAAAATCCGCCTACGATAAACAGCAAATGACGTCAGCGCCGCAAATCCAGATAACAAAATGTTGTTATTTGCTAAGTTTCTTTAAGACTTTTTTTCCACCATTGTTTTAATGGAAATCTCAAGAGGAAGTGGCCCGGAGAGGGGTTAAGTATCACTTTACAAGCAATTTCCTAAGGGCAGCCGTGGAATCGCGCTCAGAACGTGCTTTTTCCCGTCTGGGTAAGATTCTGCCCTTTCTTGCTGAGACAGGGGCGCCTCGGAGGTCGTATGATCACCATTTATCTCCGGACTTGTCTGCCGGGTGCAGGGAGCGTCCGCCAGCGTCGAGAACTCATTTCCGACTGTTTGAAACGCTTATTTAGTGTAATATTCCCTTACAGTAGATTGGCAGCACCTCTTGTTCCCGTCTATTTCTCAGGGAATGGCGATCTGATTTATGATCGGCGTGGGCTTACACGTTAAAGGGCCACTGTAATGCTGGGTGGTCAATAGGTGGATCTGGGTCCAGATCAAGACCTCCAGCTGTTTCTTCTGTATATAAATAAATAAATCAATATATATAGTTGAATAATGAGAGTATTGCAGTGAATAGTGATACATTTTTTATTGGACAAACGTATTCATAACAAAGTGGCGAGCTTTCGAGAGATAATATACACATCTATATTGATATTCCTACCTCTCTCTCTCTCTCTATAAGGAAGTGTTTAAAAGCTCAATTGTTTCCTTACAAATAGTTCCTAAATGGTTTCTCCCCTCTGCTGCTCATGAAGACAGTGCGCTTTTAAGCACAGGGTGTGCAGGGCTTCATAGTAACCAATCAGTGGCAACATTCTGCAACATGCTCCTTGAGAGTGGTCACTGCCTACTTAATTAGAAACACTGCACTTCACAGTCTGTGTGTTCAAGAGCTGCAGAGGGCAGCACTTATTTATAACATATAACACTGTTGTTAGGTTCTTTATGGGGCCAGTGTAGTTTGGTATAATCTTCACATGTTTGTGAAATATGTTACACAATGACAACCTTAGCAGGTGTATATAATATACTAGTAACTTGCCAGTCAAAATTGGCGGGATAATATTCAATGTATGTCTCTCCCCCCTTTCCCTGTTTCCCCTCCCCCTCTCCCTCCCATGTGTCTCTTCCCCCCATGTCTCTTTCCTCCCCCTCTCCCATGTCTCTTCCCCCTCTCTCCCCTGTGTCTCTTCCCCCTCTCCCTTCCTTGTGTCTCCCCCCTCTACCTCCCCTGTGTCTCTTTCCCATGTCTCTTTCCCCCATGTCTCTTCCCCCCTGTCCCCTGTGTCTCCCCCCTATGTCTCCCCCCTTCCCTGTGTCTCTCCTTCCTCCCATGTGTCTTTTTCTCCCCATGTCTCTTCCCCCCTCCCCTGTCTGTTTCCCACTCCCCTGTATCTCTCCCCCGTGTCTCTTCCCTCCTCCTCTCCTGTGTCTCTTTCCCCCTCTGTCTCCTTCCCCCTCCCCTGTGTCTCTTTACCCCCTCCCCTGTGTCTCTCCCCTGTGTCTCTTCCCCCTCTCCCCCCCTGTGTCTCTTCCCCCATGTCTCTTCCCCTTCTCCCATATGTCTCCCCCTAAGTCTCCCCCTTCCCTGTGTCTCTCCCTCGCTTCCCCAATCTCCTGTCTGTTTCTCCTTCCCCTGTATCTCTCCCCTGTGTCTCTTCACTCCTCCTCTCCTGTGTCTCTTCCCTCTCTCCCTCCCCTGTGTCTCTTTCCCCCTTTCACCCTCTGTCTCCTTCCCCCCTCCCCTGTGTCTCTTTCTCCCTCCCCTATGTCTCTCACCCCCTCCCCTGTGTCTCCCCCCTCTCCCCTGTGTCTATTCCCCCCTCTCCCTCCCCTGTGTCTCTGTCCCCATGTCTCTTTCCCCATGTCTCTTGCCCCTCTCCCATGTGTTTCCCCCCTTCCGTGTCTCTCACCCCCCCCTCCTCCCTGCCCTGTGTCTCTCCCCCCTCCCCTGTGTCTCTTTCTCCCTCCCCTATGTCTCTCACCCCCTCCCCTGTGTCTCCCCCCTCTCCCCTGTGTCTATTCCCCCCTCTCCCTCCCCTGTGTCTCTTTCCCCATGTGTCTTTCCCCATGTCTCTTGCCCCTCTCCCATGTGTTTCCCCCCTTCCGTGTCTCTCGCTCCCCCTCCTCCCTGCCCTGTGTCTCTCCACCCTCCCCTTTGTCTCTTTCCCTGCATATCTCTTCCCCCCTCCCTTGTGTCTCTCCCCCTCCTCTGTGTCTCTTTCCCCCCATGTCTCTTCCCCCCTCCCCTGTATCTCTTCCCCCCCTCCCCCATTAACCCTCCTAACAACCTCGCAACTTGCAGTGCGGCTTGTACGGAATTCCGTACAGTAGTTTCCATAGTGCGCTTGCGCTCTCACTGGAGCTTTACACACTACGGAAACTATTATATATACGGTATATTATATGTGATGGATAGCTCTGGCTGTATAATGTAGCATTCCACCTTAAACTACTAGTATGCCTGTAGCTTGAGGGGGAGCCTTATCCTATGGGGCCTTACTATGCTACTGAGTTTAATTGTCAAACGTGCTATCAGTAGTGGGTGTTTTGCATAGAAGTAAATAGAAATCTTATCTAATGGAATACACTCATTAAAAATTAAAAACTTTAATTATTTATTTTAAACTACGCAAGTCAAGTTCTTCAAAAGAGAATATTTTTACAATATTTAAGGCTTTATTTCCTTAAACCAATCTTTGCATTTTTAACTATTGTATTCTATTCTGCTTTAATGGCATTTGCGATGGTCACAAACAGTATTAGAGAACTGGGAGTAATGGAAAGAACTTTGGATTCAGATAAAATCTCTATTCAGTTCTGTTGAAAGACTGTCACTACGACTAACCACTTCACATTAGAACCAACCTCCAGTGGTCAGATACAGCCTGGTCCATATGTCACTGAACTCTGGCCCGTATTTGTTAAAGGCGACTTGTTGTTTCCCAGTCACTTTGTCCCCATTAAATAAACCCAGAGGAGCAGATGCCGTGCGCCCCGGTGTCCTGTCTGATTTGTGGTGGGTGACCCCCGAGGTCCTGGCTGGAGCCAGGTCAGATCACTTACAGTGCTGTCTGACCTCCCCGGGTGGGTCAGAGACCTCCAGAGCCTGGAAAAGACATTAGTGTCACATGATGTCAGGTGCTGGACGGGTGGAACTAAATGTTACTGAGAATAGACCCGAATAGAGCTGCCTCAGCACCCAGCTAATGGGGGCACCCCGGGAGGGGCATATGGAGGGTATCACATACATACAACCTCACATACAGTGCTGCGCTCAAGTGGTGGAGCTGATGTCATAATTTGATTGCTGTGATGGGGTGTACAGACCTATTAATGGTATGTTCAGTAAGGGTGAGAACCTGCCCATCATGTACCACCTTTGTTGGACACACCCTTACCCTGCCAAACAATGAACTAATTATTCCTGCACCTAGCTTTATTTATAGAGCTGCTTGCCGACAGACAAGTATAGTCTCGGGCATGTCATGTGTTAAGCCTCTGTGTACTGAATAGACGTGCTGAACGAAAATATATTTTTTTTTTATTATAAAGTTGTGTTTTTTTATTGTATACCTGACAAACTGTTCACTGGAAGGTTTAATCATGAGGACAAAGCTAAAATATTTTGTCCATATCATGAGATGGCAGGATTCCCTAGAGGAGATTGAAGCACACGAAGAAGGCGACCACAGAGGCGGAGATGGATAGATGAAGTTATTGAACCAATGAGCATGAGTTTGATGGCGCACAGAGGGACAGTGTTTGGCAGATGTGCCTGGCGTGCTGTGGCCCATAGGGTCATGGAGAGTTGGACATGACTAAACAACAACAATAACTCTTTTGTTTAAATATACTTCAAGCTAGTTAAATTATTTTCTGTGCTGACTCTTAAGAACCTCACATTACTACACAGATGCTTTGTATGGCAAAAGGGTCACCAGATTGGGATTTTGTATAACTTTTATCGTTTTTAGGCATAAAAAAACGTCATAAATTATTTTATCTTTAACTGCCTGTATGGTTGCTGCAATTTATTATAGATTTTGGGTATGGATGACAGTTAAGGGCATATCTAAGTTTCCTGGATTATGAATGCATCTGATAGAGGAGAATCTGTAGTGTATGCAAACATTTTTTTGCATGAAAAAAATACCAAAATAAATATTTACAAACTCACCCTGATGTTTGCTAAATCTTTTCAGTTTGCAAGCTGCTGCTTTTGTTAGTTGACACCCTGAAAATCCTTGCTAAAATTAGCTGATACATTTATATCATACTTTGGGGTCCCTCTGTTGCAAAGCAGCCTGGGATATGTAATCTCTCTTAATCCCTGTGCTCTGATTCAGCTGTGAGCTCAGAGCCCACCCAATCATGTGATTCCATCTGCAGCAAGTACTTCCTGTGGTGTCTACCAGAAAGGTCAGACTCTGTATCTGGCTGCCTTTCCTTGGTGGGTCTGCAAAGCTGGATTTTACATTCCTGCCCATAACTCTGTAAGTACCCTGAACTTTTCTATATAACACATATTTTTCTGATAATCACTGCCTGTTTCTTACCAAACATTTGAAACACAGGAAACGTATATATACCTTTAATACATTTTATTTACAGTTATTATAGGTGACTGCTAGTTTGGATAAACTGTTTTTGGTTAACCCACAGACCCATTTTAGACTAACACCTATTATTATTACTACACTCCTTTATTTGTGATGCTCCAACACAATCCATAGTGCTATAAACAGGGGTTAAGTACAAGGCAAATACAATATTTGTTTGGTGTCATTCTGTCGTGTCTGACTCTTTGTGACCTCATGGACCGTAACACACCAGGCACATCTTTATGTCCATAGTCATGCTTATCCACTTGGTATTCATGGCAGAGATACTGGAGTGGGTTGCCAGTTCCTTCTCCGGTGGTCCACAGCATACACCGCCTGGTATTCCTATGGTGGTCTCCCATCCAAGTACTGACCAGGCCCAACCCTGCATGGCTTCAGGGTGGTGTGACCTCTTGGTTCCTGACAAAAATATATTAACACATTGCAAAAGAATGGAAGACACTGTCTTTGAGCTGAAAACTCGTAAATTTACAGTAATACAATCCTTATACATTATTTCATAAAATATTTTGAAATTATATATATATATATACAAACTAGTAATGTAAACTTCTTTTTTCCTAATATTGCACAAACGACTTCTTGCATTGATCTCCAAAGTAGCCGCCAATTTATCGCAGCAAATAGGTGATTAAGAGCGTCTGATGACAGAACATTTTTCGAAGCTATTATTAATGCCGCCGTCCAGGGGGAATTACTGGAATTGTATGATCACGCCAAGCGCCGTCCGACAGACTGAACCAGCTGACAGTTTAATTAATATCTGATGCTTTTTGCTGATATGCAAACGGATACTTTCTGAAGAGGCAGAATTAAGTGTTTCCATCTATTGTCACAAAGCGTTAAAACGTTTCCTGTTCCAAACACTAACCCACGGCGCAACCATGAGGACTCGCAGACAGTGATAGGTTGCCTATTTCATTTAAAGGGCCATGGACAAATTCTTTTATATTCTAAAAACGTGCTTATTTTTATGTATTCTTCAAACAAGGACAAATGTTCCACTGAATATTTAAACCTGATTTTTAACTATTTTTTTATCCATCGCGACCTCAGTTTCTGCAGGATCTGAAAGGACCAAAAATTAGAAGAGCCCTGCAAATGTCCATACACTCTATTTAAGATTGTTTTAAGTTTCTCCAGACAAAAGGAAAACAGTTGTACAGAACAAAGTTTACTCTGTGGTGTGAATAAGGGACGCTATGACAAAACCTTAGTGAATCTAGTGAGTGGGAGAGACATATAGAAAGGTAGAGGGAGAATAACATGGAAAGAGAGGGAAAGTGAGAGGGAATGGAAGAGGTAGATGAAAAGAGAACAAGAGAGGAGAGAGAGAGAGGTGGAGTGGGAAAGAGAGAGAGAGTCAGAACGATAGATAAGGAGAAAGAGAGTTAGGTGGAGAGTGAGGTAAGGAGAGAGATAAACGGTGAGGGAGAGAGGGAAAGAGATACATTTAGAGGGGAAAAGAGAGAGATTAATGGAGGGATAGAAAGTGACGGAGAGTGGGAGATAAAGAGAGAGAAAGAGACGGAGAGAGGGAAAGGGAGGAGAGAGAGATTGATACAGAGGGCAAAAGAGATAAGTGGAGAGTGAGGTAAGGAAAGAGATGAATATGAGAGAGGGAAAGAGAGAGAGATTTAGAGGAGAAAAGAAAGAGAAAGATTGATGGAGTGGGAGAAAATGACGGAGAGAGAGGGATAGAGAAAAATAGATGAATTGCGGAGGGAAAGAGTGAAGAATAGATAGAAAGAGAGAAGTGGAGGGTGAGGTAAGGAAAGAGATGAATGGTGAGAGAGGGAAAGGGAGAGAGATTTAGAGGAGAATAGAAAGAGAAAGATTGATGGAGAGGGAGAAAATGATGGAGAGAGAGGGATAGAGAAAAATAGATTAAGAGAGAGAATTGCAGAGGGAAAGAGCGAAAAATAGAGAGAAAGAGAGAAAGAGAGAAGTGGAGAGTGAGGTAAGGACAGAGAAGAATGTGAGGGAGAGAGGGGAAGAGAGATTGATAGAGAGGGAGAGAAAGAAAGAAAAAGAGATGGAGAGAGAGAAATTGAGATGGGGAAGGACAGAGGGAGAAGATGGAGATAAGAGATTGGTAGAGACAGGAATAGAGAAGAGGGAGATGGAAGGAGAGTGACGTTGATGGAGAGGGACGGAGAGTGAGAAATTGAGAAGGGTGAAGGAGGATAGATAAATGCAGATGAAAAAAGGGGGACGTAGAAAAAGAGAGATGGGTAAGGAGTAAGAAGGGCGAGAGGCAAAAATACAACCATTCACTAATCAATATATGCAATTATGCTGTAGTGGAAACATGTCTACATTTGTTAAGCTAGATTGTCATGGAGATAGTGTTTTAATTGGCCATATTGAGCGTGCCTATGCAAAGGAATGACGCCAGGGCAATGATATCCGCATCTCTCTCAGGCCATTGGAGAGTCACCTGCAAACAATGTCTCTGTTAGTGGTAGTAAAAATAGTGAATTCTCATGTGCTGATCTGGGTCATACTCGGTCCTGCTCTTCTAGTTATTATAACACAGGATTCATTGACAGTCCTGGACTTCAAAGCCTATAATAAAAAGTTCAGCAGAGTTCAGCGGTGACGCAGCAGCACAGAAGAGTAAGATGGAGCATGGAGGCCTCGCTCTGCGCTAGGCCACAAATTCCTCCCGCTTACTTTCAACTGTCAAGAGGGGGAGAGCTCAGCAGGTCACGGTGATGAATAGAACGGGATTATGGGACACCCAGAAATAATGAACTGTCAATTACAATCTAGGCATAACGTCAGATACACTGTTGGCGGGATAAGCCTCCCCTGTGTGAAAACAATACCTCTTATTGTGAGTGCACTGAAACCCGAAATTTGGGAATTTTAGAAAAAAAGAGAGCTCTAAATGAATGAATCTCATGAAAACAAGAGGTTTATAATAGGGATACTCTGCACTCATTTAGACGTCCTCTGTGTATAAAGATGTTATGGGCTTTAGAAAGTTCTTTGCGTTGTCTCTTGACTTTCCAATCCCAGTTGAAAAAGAACCTCTAATTACCCTTTTAAAGGAACACTGTCATCACTTAAAAATCTTAAGTCTATTAAACAGTTTGTCACTTAATTAGAGGGAAACGGAGGGTTCCATTGTCCGAAAAGTACTGACACAGCGAAATTGGAATTATTTTAAGCTATAGCTAATTACAAGTATGTTGTCAATTGAGTGTTATTGAAAAATGGCATTTTCCTACAGTAAATTACCAATTAGTTGTCAATCATCTGACCTACTCACTTGTCTGATCGATCTGAAAAATATAGTTTAGGACAGAGGCGGGCTTTGGCCTAGGGAGCTGAGGCCTATGTCTAGGCAATATTTTAATGGTGTCTCCATTTTGGGTTGCCTTACCGCCACCCCATGAAGTCTACAGCCACCTTCCTCAAAATGACATCTGCAACTGCGCCCACCCTTCTCCCTCACCGTTTCATCCCTACTTTTCAACCTTCTTCTTGCCCCCACTTTCAACCAAGAAGCAGAAAGAAGGTTGAGAAGGGGGTGAGACTAGAACGGACGCAGGTGTGATGGTGGGAAAGGTGGCTTGGGGCTTAATGGCGTTGAGGCAACTCATGTTGTCACAGGACATGCAAATTTTGTTGCCCCCAAAATGGCACCCTCAAAATAATTCAGCATTAGTATTAATGTCTAAACTATCTTAGATGCCATAGCTCCTAATAAATGTATGAGTTGGTGGACCTATTATCCACTGGACATGGTTGACCTATTATCCACAGACATTAATAACTTATTTTTATAAAAATGGATACCCAAATATTTGTAGTACACTCAACTAATATTAAAATAAAAAAGGAAATCTAAAATTAAAACACAGAAAAGTCCTACACAACAATTATAGTTACCAAAAACAGTTGGATTTCCAGTTCATTAAGTACGGTTAAGTTGGTCACCCTCCTATTCCCCCGATCCCCAAACCTAGACCAAGATCTTTTCCTTTGTTGAAGCTTTACAAGTCACCAACCCCCTCTATTTCTATCATCACTTTCTTTTTCTGTTACCAGCAGATCTGTTGGACAACTTCAGATCTAGACATTCCTCGCTCATTGAAAACAGATAGTGGACAAGAGTGTGTAACCACTTAACTGTCCCACTGCAGCAAATGTTTTACTTCTTCACAAGTTGTGACATTGGGCTTGTAGATATTATCACCCACTAAATTATTCATCATGTCTTAACACCGTAGGCCAAACTCACTAAAGTTTAACATGGCGGCAGACTGGCCTTGATAGCAGTTTTCTATGGAGCAATGATATTCTTACTACAATTAATACAATTAAAACAAAATTATGCACTTAGAGCACAAAACCCAAATGTAGAATATATACTTAACTGGCGACTTGCCCGTCAAAAATGAAGGCAAGAAAATTTTAAGGCTGGCTATGATGTTTTCCACACATTACGAGCCTCTCCCCCCATCTACTTTGGTGCTTTGCAATGATCACTTTCGGCGCTTATTGCAAGCCTCTCCCCCCCCCGTGTAGTTCACGGGCCTGCCGATAAGCGCCTTCGTTGCTCATCACAAGCCCGGCAATGAGCGCTCAACCCGCCACATGCGCTGAGCGCCTGGCTTTGGTTAAGTGTTACTAGCTTGGGGTAAGTGTTACTGGCTTAGGTTAAGTGTTACTGGCTTCGGCCTCTTTTTAATCCTGTTTGAGAAAATGTATGTTTTTTCGGCAGCCATTTTTTTCCTTGCTTAGCCGATTTTCTATCTCCGAAAAACAGCAATTATGGCTCAAATTAGCTTGCAACCTCACTCACAGGCTCCCTGGCTGTCCCCCTGAGTTGTGTGTGAGGTTTTTAATTTATTTTGTACATTATTTTTCTTTTTTTTGGCGGTCTTTCGAGTTCCTGGCTTCGGCTAAGTGTTACTGGCTTAGGTTAGGTGTTACTGACTTAGGTTAAGTGTTACTGGCTTCGGCTATGGGCGTCTTCAATCTCTTTCCATCCTCCATCGGTGGAGCGTAATGGGACAAATTACATCTCTGACGGGACAGAGGACCTTTAGAGGGACCCTGAAAAGGCACTATTGTGAGAGCTGCAATGAGCACCTTTGTCGCTCATTGCAGCAAAGTGCTGTGAGCCTCGCGATGAGCGCATATGGTGCTCATCTTGAGGCCGTCTTCAATCTGTTTTAAAGTCCTACATGCCTCGTGATAAAAAGCCTGCCTTTGGCGCTCATTGCAGCCTGTCCAACACGAGCCCTTCAATGAGCTCCTATGTCGCTCATTGCAGGCTAAGTCCTACGGACCTCGACGACAACTTGCAATTACGACAACTATAATATGTGATGGTATGTTGATGGCTGCAACAGAAGAAGAACAGAACATGGGACTTATTATATCACATGATTAATAAGTAGGTAACCAATGCAGAGAGGGTTTCCTGGTGGTCCAGTGGTTAGGATTTGGTGCTTTCACCTCTGCAACCTGGGTTCTATTCCAGTCAGGGAACCAAGTTGTCACACCCCTTGAAGCCAAGCAGGGTTGTACCTGGTCAGTATTTGGATGGGAGACCACCTAGGAATAGCAGTGGCTGTATGCCCACTGGAGAAGTAACAAAGTACAACCTAGTAGTCACAAATGCAGCCACCATTTCCGGTCCACAGATAAAAGGTACAGTTTAAACACTTTATCCGATTACATTTGATCAAACTTGCCAAGAATTTTTATCAATATTTGTCTTTTTATCAAAAAGGTTTTATCACCTTTTTGTGATAAACATATTTTAATTTTAGCCTTAATGTAATTAGATTTTGATTAATTAATTATCATTAAGTGTTAATTGCAATTAAACATCAAAACTATAGTCTTGGATTATCAACTAATTTTCTTCATAAGGCATACAATCAATTTGAACAATATGATTATGAAGAAACCTAAACTTTGATTTTAAGTTAATTTTAATTTTGAATCATAACATTTGGTGATTTTAAAATCCTTTTGATTGAATCCCAATATGTCTGGATTTTTTAAAACATTGTAAGACACAATGATGGGTGCCTGTCTATGAACTATAAAGCAGGGGTTGTCAATAAGCAGGCCTGAGTCCAAATTGGGACTTTCTGCGTCTTCCTTCTAGACAACTGATGTTTTATGATATTCATTATTATTCTTTCTATAATCTATAAATTAACTATACTTCTCTGTGTTTTATATAATGTGTGAGCTTCCTTCCTGAACTCTTTTTCTATCTCATTATATTAAAATATATGTGTGTCTATCTATAAAAAATATATGCATTTTTTACATATGTATTAGAACGTGAAAAATAATTGACAAGTCCTGTTGTGAAGTATTGCTACGTAAAATATTGACTCTTTTGAAACAACTGATAATATTAATAAAAAAATTTATATGTAAGAAATAGGAAATTTGAAATATAATTTGTGCATAAAAGTGAATTATTTCATGGAAAGTTTTCACGTGCTAACATAAAGCATTCAATTATTTATTTTTGTTATAGACAATACATTTTGCTAACTGTTCAGATCAAATGACATCTGGGAATGAACTCTCATTACATTTAAATTTGTTGCATTTTATTATTTTTAAATATAAAATAAACTGTTTATTGAGGTCGCCTAGGTTACTGCTTAATAAAAAATGTTTATAATCCGAGACCTAAATTGGTGTTGTGTTCTAGTTATATATTTAATTGATTTAATTATTTTATATGTATCTGACCACATTTCCGCCTATCTCTTGTTTAGTCTTATTTATAAAACAAGACGTAAATTAGGGTTGTTTTCTAGTTATCTATTTATTTTAATATTTATATTTTATATATATATATATATATATATATATATATATATATATATATATATATATATATATATATATGAATAAATGTCAGTCTATCCCGTATTTAATCTTATTTATAAAATGGGAACTAAATTTATGTTGTGTTTTGGTTATATACTTAATTGTATATTCATATTTTAGATGTATCTGAATACATTTTAGCCTATCCCTTATTTAGTCTTATTTATAAAATTATACCTAAATTGGTATTGTGTTCTAGTTATATATTTAATAGTATATTAATATTTTATATGTATCTGAATACATTTTAGCCTATCCCTTATTTAGTCTTATTTATAAAATTATACCTAAATTGGTATTGTGTTCTAGTTATATATTTAATAGTATATTAATATTTTATATGTATCTGAATACATTTTAGCCTATCCCTTATTTAGTCTTATTTATAAAATTATACCTAAATTGGTATTGTGTTCTAGTTATATATTTAATAGTATATTAATATTTTATATGTATCTGAATACATTTTAGCCTATCCCTTATTTAGTCTTATTTATAAAATTATACCTAAATTGGTATTGTGTTCTAGTTATATATTTAATAGTATATTAATATTTTATATGTATCTGAATACATTTCACCCTATGCCTTATTTAGTCTTATTTATAAAATTATACCTAAATTGGTATTGTGTTCTAGTTATATATTTAATAGTATATTAATATTTTATATGTATCTGAATACATTTCAGCCTATCCCTTATTTAGTCTTATTTATAAAAATATACCTAAAATGGTATTGTGTTCTAGTTATATATTTAATTGTATATTCATATTTTTTGTTGTATCTGTATACATTTGTGCCCATCCCTTATTTAGTCTTTTCTTGTTATTATTTTTATAGTTGTTTGTACGTTTACATTAAATTAATATACTTAGATTAAAAAAAAAAAAAACTAAATAAACATCTTAATTTTAGCTTTAATTTAATTTTACTTTAATTCATTAATTACCATTAAACATTAATTGCAAAAAAAAATCTAAATAATAAAGTTTATATAAAACTCGTCACTGTCTGTGAATCGCCAAGATGTGCAAGCTAAGGACATTATATTCTCTCTCCCATCTCATTGTCATGTTTTGGTTTTGTTTGTGTTGTTTTTCTCCCACCAAACAAAAGTTCTGCACATCAACACAAAACAACAGATCCCCCTTCTTCCTCCACATTGTCACCCGGCCATTCAGGAGAATCTGCAAATTTTCTTGCTTTTTGTCTTCTTTTTTTTCCTTGGTGAATGGGATCCTTTCACCTCACGGACAGGAAAAAGGTTTGTATTGTAAAGGTCTTGACATGGCTGACAGGCTTCGGCCTACGGGCTTGTCAATAGAAAGCTGCAAGTCCAGCAGAAAAAAAGGCCCCTCACACTGACCAAAACGCCGGCCTCATCTGGTGAAACAAAGATACCGTGAAAGAAACCTTAATACACAAACCTTCAGGCCTAAACACAAACAAAGCTAGAAAGGAATTCCTTCACAGCTTCATTCCTTTCACAACCAGGCCCAGAAGATCTTAAAAAATGGATACACCATACATAGAGGAAATATTTACACAGGATGGTTCCTTCCAGTTGTCGGTTGGAGCTTCCTTATTCTTTCAATTTTGTAAATACTTCAAAGTATAAAGAATTACAAGTTTGGTGACAGAACAGCAGGAGGCCATTTTGAGGCCTAGTCACTTGAGCTACATTTTATGCATTCATTTACCAACTTGTGTATAAAGGCAGAGTTTCAGTGTTTTTAAGTAAAGAATATGAATAATTATTTTTTATTATACGATTTTCTGCCAATTTTAACGTCCCTTATCTCATATAACATGAGGGATACATATTCAGATAAAAGGAGTGTAAATAGTACCCTTAAAACGATATACAACACATCACATAATGTTGTAATTTCAGATACAGGGTTTTCAGGCATTGTGCATGAAAGGGAAAAAGTTACATTGAGTTGGAAATGTTCTGAAAAAATATAGATAAACAAATGATTATTCATTTAGTTTGATAGTTTTAAGGAGATGAAACGTCAACACACAGTGCCTTGCAAAAGTATTCACCCCCCTTGACTTTTTACCTATTTTGTTACATTACAGTCTTAATGTTTTTGTTACTCTGAATTTTATGTGATGGATCAGAACACAATAGTCTAAGTTGGTGAAGTGAAATGAGAAAAATATATACATAAAACTATTTTTTAGAAATAGAAAACAGAAAATTGGCATGTGCGTATTTATTCACCCCCTTTGTTATGAAGCCCATAAAAAGCTCTGGTGCAACCAATTACCTCCAGAAGTCACATAATTTGTGACATGATGTCCACCTGTGTGCAATCTAAGTGTCACATGACCTGTCATTACATTTACACATCTTTTTGAAAGGCCCCAGAGGCTGCAACACCTAAGCAAGAGGCACCACTAACCAAACACTGCCATGAAGACCAAGGAACTCTCCAAACAAGTAAGGGACAATGTTGTTGAGAAGTAAAAGTCAGGGTTAGGTTATAAAAAAAAATTAAAAAAAATCCAAATCTTTGATGATCCCCAGGAGCACCATCAAATCTATCATAACCAAATGGAAAGAACAAAGAACATGGCGCAACAGCAAACCTGCCAAGAGACGGCCGCCCACCAAAACTCATGGACCGGGCAAGGAGGGCATTAATCAGAGAGGCAGCACAGAGACCTAAGGTAACCCTGGAGGAGCTGCAGAGTTCCACAGCAGAGACTGGAGTATCTGTACATAGTTCGACAATAAGCCGTACGCTCCATAGAGTTGGGCCTTATGGCAGAGTGGCCAGAAGAAAGGCATTACTTTCAGCAAAAAACAAAATGGCACATTTTGAGTTTGCAAAAAGGCATGTGGGAGACTCCCAAAATGTGTGGAGGAAGGTGCTCTGGTCTGATGAGACTAAAATGTAACTTTTCGGCCATCAAAGAAAACACTATGTCTGGTGCAAACCCAACACATCACATCACCCAAAGAACGTCATCCCCACAGTGAAACATGGTGGTGGCAGCATCATGATGTGGGGATGTTTTTCAGCAGCCGGGACTGGGAAACTGGTCAGAGTTGAGGGAAAGATGGATGATGCTAAATACAGGGATATTCTTGAGAAAAACACCTGTACCACTGTGTGCGTGATTTGAGGCTAGGACGGAGGTTCACTTTCCAGCAGGACAATGACCCCAAACACACTGCTAAAGCAACACTCGAGTGGTTTAAGGGGAAACATGTAAATGTGTTGGAATGGCCTAGTCACAGCCCAGACCTCAATCCAATAGAAAATCTGTGGTCAGACTTAAAGATTGCTGTTCACAAGCGCAAACCATCCAACTTGAAGGAGCTGGAGCAGTTTTGCAGGGAGGAATGGGCAAAAATCCCAGAGGTAAGATGTGGCAAGCTCATAGAGACTTATCCAAAGCGACTTGGAGCTGTGATTGCCACAAAAGGTGGCTCTACAAAGTATTGACTTTAGGGGGGTGAAAAGTTATGTACATTTACTTTTTCTGATATTTTGTTATATTTGTTGTTTGCTTCATAATATTAAAAAAAACATCTTCAAAGTTGTGGGCATGTTCTGTAAATTAAATTATGCAAATTCTCAAACAATCCATGTTAATTCCAGGTTGTGTGTTCAACAAAACACGAAAAATGCCAAGGGGGGTGAATACTTTTGGCAGGCACTGTATGTAACACCACTGGCAGCATCTTAGTGTAAACCCCATTTAGAGTGCAAGGGCACAGTATTATACCTTGATTGGACAGGGGGCTGGTTATTAGATATGGGCTATGGGTGAGTAAAGCATACTGACCTATCTAGAACTCAAAGCCAGTGATGGGCACAGGGGCCCACAACAAGGTAGGGTTCCAGTGCTACCTACAGTAAAGGCAGCTTCTTAATTTATTGTGGTATGGGGCAGATAATTATTTTTATAGAGAGGTGCTCTGATTGCCATAGGGGTCATCTAACCATTAACATGTGTTTGTGGTCTTCCTTACTGAACCTTACTAAAGTTGTTGTGAAAACTATTAACGACAATAAACTGAAAGTTGCTTATTCTGATCTTTTTGACTTAAAATTATGAAAATTGCACTACTTCAGAGGTCAAAGCTATGGATAGTCTGAGTTACTGGGGTCTAGAACGTCCCCTTACTCACAGAATTCTTAGCACTGAACCCATTACAATTAAAAACATTTCTGTGTTGGTATTGTGAATAATTAAACCCTAATAATAGTCAAAAGTTTTTTAGAAAAAAAAAAAAAAGGTTAGTACGTAGATGGGAGACCTGGTCAGTACCTGGATGGGAGACCACCTACGAATACCAGGAGCTGTATGCGGTGGCCCACTGGAAAAGGAACTGGCAACCCACTTCAGTATGTCTTCCATGAATACCAAGTGGATCTGCATTGTGTGTTGCGGTCCACGAGGTCACAGAGAGTTGTACATGACTGAACAACACACATACATACATATATATATGAACTTTTTGAATTTTGCATCTAATGATTTATTTTGTTATTTAATATTTTAGTATCACTACTAAGGTACTGATTGCCCAAATAATTACACAGCAAGCCCTAAGATGCAGTTTTACACCTCACTGGCCCCCATGATATTTTATTGGTCCTAGCTCTGTGTGTATAAATCACAGAGTCTGTATATATGTGGGAATGTGTTAATGTCTATGTGCTTCTCCACAGGATCCTCGGCCAGCGCCTCGTTTACTGCACCCATAAATCAGTCACTGCAGCACTTGGACTCACAGAGAAGGTCTGTGTGATGACCACAAGCCAGGAAGATCTTGCAGAGAGGACAACTGCGGCAAATGAAGATAATGGCAAATGGAGCTATACAATGACATATCCAGACGTGCAAGTTAAAGTGACACAGCTGAGCTTCCAATTATGGTATAACAAGTACTTTATCATTTGAATGTTATTCAATAAATTTATTTTCCTGCAGTAAACTTGAAGTTTGCAATATTTAGCTGTCAGTCAGCCTTTCTGATCCACCCACTTCTGATTTTTCAATGATAAATGATTGCCTTAATTAGTATTTAGCCACTGAGCGTTGATTACAGTCAGCTGGGACTGAGCTTGCCTAGTCTCTTTTTATTGCAAGCAACTGCACTGAAGACAATGGACCAAATAATGACATTGATCTTTCATTAACAAAAGATTAGGACCTCTGTTTGTGGGTGGGTCATAAAGACCGACTGACAACTGAAAATGTTAGTTTACTGCCAGAAAATGCATTTTTAATTATATTCAGTACCTGGTATTACCTATGCCATAGAGCCAAAAGGGGCTACATGTAAAGTGGGAGGGCCCCCTGGAGGTGAGGGCCCTGGTGCAGCTCCGCCCTTGGGTGTATCATTGGATCTATTATTCAACTGAGCTTTTGACATTTCTTGTAAGTAGATTTGTATTTTATTTACTACACCAGCACGTCTTGTTTTTACCCTTCTCCTTCCCTATTGTTTATCAGCAAGATAAGTCCTTATAAACTGAGATAAATGCATAAATAAACATTATACTACTTTCAAGATTTCTTAATACCACTTTTTATTTTATTTTTTAAATAGATCATACATAAATTATGCTTTTATTTAAAAAAAAATCACCAAGTGCTATTCTTATACCATCTCCGCACTTGACATGACAGCAGCCTGAGGGGCCGTATCAATTCCACCATCATCTTCCAAGGAGTCTGCTCTGGGGAGGATCACTGAGACATTCCTTTGCATATTTAGTAATTAGCTATGCACTGATTGGCTCAGTTGATGATAGTAATGGCTCCTACTACCTCACTAACTTGATGCTGATTGGCTGATAGGCAGAGGCCCTATACTGGTCCAGGACAAGGCGCCATCACCTGCACATCACATATAAAAAAAGCCAGATAAGGAAGAGTAGGCCATGTTTGGAAAACCTGTGACCGGCATCTGACCCCATCTTCCTCGCCCTCCCACCAAAGGAGGGGAACAGCTGGGGGTCAGAGGGGTCAAGCTGCAGCTAAAGCCTTCCTCAAAAATAATTTCTCCTGCCAGAAAGTATCAAAGCGCCGGGCAGAGTGACCCTGCGAGGGGCTTGCTACTTGTGAATAGCTGTAGTGTTTGTACTGTGGAGAGGGTCACCTGAGGTTAATATGGAAACGCCATGTGTGCCGCAAATGTTCATTAAGTGCTTAAACAACTGGAGGAGAGATTTATTTTTTTATATTTTTACTGTCTTTGATTAGGCCGCTGAGGGTACTGGCTGCGCGGCCGATTCGCCGTTATTACCTGCGCGGGCCTCAATATTGTGCATATAACTTACCATTAAAAGAAATGATTTATTTAATAATAGTTATTATGATCATAAACTCATTTCTTATCTAGATAGATAATTGGATTATATTTTTTTTTATTTATTGGGGAAATGGAAATGAACATTTGAACTCCTGAAGGCACGCAGTAAAGGTGCAACGTATTACAGAAATGGTAAAATTGCATGTAAATACATATAAAAACGTTTTGGAGTGGAAGTGTTAGATAATTGGGTTTGAAAGGTGAATATTTAAAAGGCCTCATGTTAAGCCTATTTTTTAGTTCACCAGTAATTAACATTAAAAATACATGTGCAAACAGCAGCAAAGCCAGAAAATATAAATTAACTAGCGAATTGCCCGTCAAAAACGTAGGTGTTTGGTGGTGTTTTGCGTCTTTAGACTGCTGTAGCCTTTTTCGGCGGCCATTTTTTGTCTCGCTTAGAGAATTTTTTAGTGTCTAAACTGCTTTAATTTCAGTTAAATTGAGGTGTAACTTTAGTTTTCGAGGTCCTGGATGCTCCCGCTTGCTGTAAGTAATCTTTTTATGTATTTGTTGTGTGTATTTGTTGGATTTTTGATGTTTTGACGTGTGCGTGTTGCGGCCGTTTTTTGCGAGGTCGTAACGTGTCTCGTATTTTGTCTGCGTTACGGAGTAAAGTTTGCGAGGGTCGCAGTTGCTGTCAAGGAGCGCCTTCAGCAACTGCGACCCTTGTAAATTTTGCAAGGGTTGCAGCTCGCGTACGCTACGCGAGGGCAGCAGCTCGCTGCGCGAGCCCGCAAGCGTTAGCAACAACTTGTATGCTCACAACTATATATGTGAAAGCTCAGTTTACCTCGTTAATGGCAATTACTATACCCCTCCAGACCTCTCTTACTATATCCCTCTAGATCTCTCTTACTATATCCCTCCAGATCTCTCTTACTATACCCCTCCAGACCTCTCTTACTATACCTCTCCAGACCTCTCTTACTATACTCCTTCAGACCTCTCTTACTATACCCCTCCAGACCTCTCTTACTATACCTCTCCAGACCTCTCCAGACCTCTCTTACTATACCCCTCCAGACCTCTCTTACTATACTCCTTCAGACCTCTCTTACTATACCCCTCCAGACCTCTATTACTATACCTCTCCAGACCTCTCCAGACCTCTCTTACTATACTCCTTCAGACCTCTCTTACTATACTCCTCCAGATCTCTCTTACTATACCCCTCCAGACCTCTCTTACTATACCCCTCCAGATCTCTCTTACTATACCTCTCCAGACCTCTCCAGACCTCTCTTACTATACTCCTTCAGACCTCTCTTACTATACCCCTCCAGACCTCTATTACTATACCTCTCCAGACCTCTCCAGACCTCTCTTACTATACTCCTTCAGACCTCTCTTACTATACTCCTCCAGATCTCTCTTACTATACCCCTCCAGACCTCTCTTACTATACCCCTCCAGATCTCTCTTACTATACCTCTCCAGACCTCTCTTACTATACTCCTTCAGACCTCTCTTACTATACCCCTCCAGACCTCTATTACTATACCTCTCCAGACCTCTCCAGACCTCTCTTACTATACTCCTTCAGACCTCTCTTACTATACTCCTCCAGATCTCTCTTACTATACCCCTCCAGACCTCTCTTACTTTACCCCTCCAGATCTCTCTTACTATACCTCTCCAGACCTCTCTTACTATACTCCTTCAGACCTCTCTTACTATACCCCCTCCAGACCTCTCTTACTATACCCCTCCAGACCTCTATTACTATACCCCTCCAGACCTCTCTTACTATACTCCTTCAGACCTCTCTTACTATATCCCCTCCAGACCTCTCTTACTATACCTCTCCAGACCTCTCCAGACCTCTCTTACTATACTCCTTCAGACCTCTCTTACTATACCCCTCCAGACCTCTATTACTATACCCCTCCAGACCTCTCTTACTATACTCCTTCAGATCTCTCTTACTATACCCCTCCAGACCTCTCTTACTATACTCCTTCAGACCTCTCTTACTATACCCCTCCAGACCTCTATTACTATACCCCTCCAGACCTCTCTTACTATACTCCTTCAGACCTCTCTTACTATACCCCTCCAGACCTCTATTACTATACCCCTCCAGACCTCTCTTACTATACTCCTTCAGACCTCTCTTACTATACCCCTCCAGATCTCTCTTACTATACTCCTTCAGACCTCTCTTACTATACCCCTCCAGACCTCTATTACTATACCCCTCCAGACCTTTCTTACTTTATCTCTCCAGACCTCTCTTACTATACCCCTCCAGACCTCTATTACTATACCCCTCCAGACCTTTCTTACTTTATCTCTCCAGACCTCTCTTACTATACCCCTCCAGACCTCTATTACTATACCCCTCCAGACCTTTCTTACTTTATCTCTCCAGACCTCTCTTACTATACCCCTCCAGACCTCTATTACTATACCCCTCCAGACCTTTCTTACTTTATCTCTCCAGACCTCTCTTACTATACTAGTTTGGGAGGGGAATAGCAGCAGCCGTTAATGAGGTAATCAATATTGTTTACATTTTCTGACTAAAGCTTTGATTTGCTGTTGTTTACACATAATTTTATATTAGTTAGTAGTGAACTAAATTGTGCCAGGGAACCAAGCAGTCACACCATCCTGAAGCCAGGCAGGAATACCAGGTTCTGTATGATGTGGCCCACTGGAGGAGGGACTGGCAACCCATTCCAGTATCTCTGCCATGAATATCAGGTGGATCGGCATGGTCCTTCAAGCATAAATTACCTAAAAGGATCCTCTGTGTCTCTAACTCTTTATCTGGAGCCATATAGTAACTCTCCTAGTAGGGCTTGTGATGAACCACAGGAGCATGTACAGTTAGTATGGATTAGATAAATGATACACCATTAACAATTATTTATCCAACTGGGCAAGATCTCTTCCTTATCACCTCCATTTTCAGATAAAGAGAGTTAGATAAAGGGAGGTCTTTTATAGATAATTTCTGCTTAAAATACATAATATCCAACTCAAAATGATCTGTTTGTTCGTTTTTGTTGCTCATTCCTGTTCAATGCCTGCAATAAAGAATTATTTGGTAAAAACAATTAAAAATATATTGGCTGTTTTTATTTTTTATTTTCTAAAAATTGTGAGTTTTAGTTATTTAATATATCATTTAGGAAAATGCTAATTTTTTTTATTAATTTGCTTTGCAATCTCCCCAGGGGTTACATCCTCCTAGTAGGAAGGGTAATTACAACAGGTAACACATAGGCTTTAATGTCCTAACGGCCCCACTAATGATATGCTAAGTGCTGTACAAGAGGAGACACTTGAACACATAGCAGTGAAAGGGCTCCTCAATCACTGCCCATAAGTGGGTCCTCAGCCTGGGAGTGTCGAGCTGCGGGAAGCCCACCTGGGCAGGTGGGACATAAAACTCTGTGATACAGGTCTACAAATCTAAAGTGAGTGCAGCAATGTGTCCTAAAGAGCAGGAGTGTGTATCTGTCTAGGCCCACAAGGCCCAGGCCTAGGGCTGCACATTTTCATGGGGCCGTGAACATGTTAGTGCAGTACATTAAATATATATTTATATGCACAGAAATGTTTATATGAAGTGGTATGTCCATAAGTGTACTTGATTTTATATATATATATATATATATATATATATATATATATACAAACACACATAAACATATGATTTGAGAAGATGTAGAACAGGTAAAGGAGGATCTGCAAATAGGGTTTGAATGGCCTGTGGCAGAACATTTTCTTATAAAATAACAAGATTTCCATTAGTCTTTTGAAAACACTGGCAGTTCTTTCTGCCATATTCCCAAGCTTTTGGAGCATTCCAATATCCTTCCACCCCAGCAGAAACCAATATGGTAGATTTCACTTCAACTTAATTGCATATAGCATGTAATAAATTAAAGAACATATTATTTTTGTTGGGTGTTGTTAAAACATTTTGTGGATCTTTTTCTAAGCAGTATAGAATATTCTTTAAAGGATCTTACATTTATTTGCACACATCTACAAGAGTATGGTTTAAACTCTGTAAAAATGTAAACTAGTTTTTAATAAGGAAGAAATATGGATGCCTCTGTAGGCCTCTAGAGCAGTGCTGGGCAACTTGGCCCTACGAGGCCAACAATTGTCCAGGACTTCACTCTCTCTCTGCATGAGCCCAAGTAGAGAAATCAGAATGAAACTGAGTAACTCAGGTGAGCTGAAACAGAGAGATGAAATACAGAGATATTGAAATCCTAGACTGTTGGTGGCCCTTGTAAGATTGAATAGCCCACCACTGCCCTAGTGGAATCATGTCCTGGATTGTTGTCGGACCTTGCAGAATTGAGTAGCCCACCACTGGCCTAGAGGAATCATGTCCTGGACTGTTGTCGGACCTTGCAGAATTGAGTAGCTCACCACTGGCCTAGAGGAATCATGTTCTGGACTGTTGTTAGTCCTCATAGGATTGAGTAGCCCACCACTGGCCTAGAGGAATCATGTCCTGAACTGTTGTCGGACCTTGCAGAATTGAGTAGCTCACCACTGGCCTAGAGGAATCATGTTCTGGACTGTTGTCAGACCTTGCAGAATTGAGAAGCCCACCACTGCCCTAGAGGAATTATGTCCTGGACTGTTGTCAGCCCTTGTAGTATTGAATAGCCCACCACTGGCCTAGAGAAATCATGTTCTGAACTGTTGTTGGATCTTGCAGAATTGAGTAGCTCACCACAGGCCTAGAGGAATCATGTTCTGAACTGTTGTTGGATCTTGCAGAATTGAGTAGCTCACCACAGGCCTAGAGGAATCATGTTCTGGACTGTTGTTGGATCTTGCAGAATTGAGTAGCTCACCACTGGCCTAGAGGAATCATGTTCTGAACTGTTGTTGGATCTTGCAGAATTGAGTAGCTCACCACAGGCCTAGAGGAATCATGTTCTGGACTGTTGTTAGTACTCATAGGATTGAGTAGCCCACCACTGCCCTAGAGGAATTATGTTCTGGACTGTTGTCAGCCCTTGTAGTATTGAATAGCCCACCACTGGCCTAGAGAAATCATGCGCTCCACTGTTGTTGGCCATTGTAGAATTGAATAGCCCACCAATGGCCTAGTGGAATCATGTCCTGGACTGTTGTTGGCCCTTGTAGAATTGAGTAGCTCACCACTGGCCAAGAGGAATCATGTCCTGGACTGTTGTCGGCCTTTGTAGAATTCAGTAGCTCACCAAAGCCCAAGAGGAATCATGTCCTGGACTGTTGTTGGCCCTCGTAGGATTGAGTAGCCCATCATTAGCTTATAGGATCATGTCCAGACTGACAGCGGCCCTCATAGATTGAGTAGTCCACCACTGGGCTAGAGAAATCATGTCCTGCACTGTTGTTGTTGGCCCTTGTAGAATTGAATAGCCCACCAATGGCCTAGAGGAATCATGTCCTGGACTGTTGTCGGCCCATGTAGAATTGAGTAGCTCACCACTGGCCAAGAGGAATCATGTCCTGGACTGTTGTCGGCCCATGTAAAATTGAGTAGCTCAGCACTGGCCAAGAGGAATCATGTCCTGGACTGTTGTCGGCCTTTGTAGAATTCAGTAGCTCACCACTGCCCAAGAGGAGTCATGTCCTGGACAGTTGGCGGCCTTCTTAGGATTGGGTAGCCCACCACTGGCCTACAGGAGTCGATGATACTTTGGAGAATGGTTGCATGGGAAGGGTTTCTATAGTTCTGTAGGAGCAGGACTTGTAGTTATCATTGTGAGAATGAATGGGGCAAGTGGGTACCAAAACCAATGCCAAAACTTAAATTCCCCAAAAAGAACATGACCTTAGGCTCCAAGCAATCAGGAAGTGCTCAAATCAGACAAGATGGAAATTGCTATACAAGTTTTTTTTAAATGTTTTTATTTCCATGGCTGACACTGCTGCTAATGCCATTAGTTTGTTAAAAACTTCAATTTTAATTGAGGTTTTTCCTAAAATACAATGGATCTAATGGCATTATCTATTACTTACATAAAAGGTTTCCCATCCATTTAAAATCGTTCTTATGCACATTCACAATTAAAATATATATTTTTAAATTCTGCTTTTCCTCCCGGCACAGAATTGGCCAAAACAGCTGCAAATTTAAAAAAATATACTTTTTGGGACTTTTATTTTAATTGTTGTGATGTAACCACTGTGACAAAAAGTTTTATCGTTATAACACAGTTTAGGAGAGGGAAGCGACTCTATGTTTTTTTCAGTATTCTATCATTTTACTACATATAATTCACTGTTAAACGGGCTTTCTAATGATTTATTCTCTAATAAATATGAGAATAAGTGTACTAAAGCAAGAAATATGCATTAATGGTATTAAAATGAAATTATTCAGCGCAATCCAGTGTTTTGATAGTTGACGCTGATCTACTCTGAAAGACGCTTCTATCTGCATAATGGGAATGTGTCCGCCACAACTGCCAATGCATTCGACTCATTTATTTACAAGGAAACAATCTCCTGAGAAAGTAGCAGCCCCGAAAAGAAAAAAGAAACCTACAAAAATATTGAAAATATTAAATATTAATAAATTAAAGTTGCATTTGCAACGCTTGTGGTTATTTTATTGTATTTATAGACGATTCGTATGTTTATTTTTGCGAATGTAAAAATAAAAAAAAATGGAACAGGTTTGGTTACTAAAAGAACCCCCTAGAAATGACATTGGGTTTGACAGTAGAGGTCACCCGGTGTGTTGTAGTTACGTGACCAGCCCCAGTCACCCCTGTCACCCTGACAAGCTCATTAGCAGCATTTTTTAGATTGCAAGCTCTGCAGGGCAGAAACCCATTGTGCTATGTACAGTATGTGTATGAGTTATTATTATTATGCTATTCTTCGTATGTATCCCTTTTTGGCCCCGAGCTGCCATTCTTCAGGAGGTGTCTTAACAAGTAGTCCTCATTGTGTCCAGCACTTATCTCTCCATCTCCAGAGAAGCAGCTCTGTGATTCCTAAGTGAGCTATTAAAAAGAAATGTGTGCAGCTACGTGGCCCCAACGCTTGACCTGCTTAACTTGATTTTTATTGCTCTGAAGCCAAATCAGCCATAATTGCCTGACTCACTCAGCCCTGGGGTCTGTGAGGAAGATCTGAGACAGGGGAGGCTGCTGGTCTGTGCACCGATGTCAATGGGATGGGATGCCCCTGGGTCAGGCAATTAAGTAAAGAAGGATCCCAGCCTGCAGTTCATGCCTGCACAGAAATATATTACTATTATTACTCGTTATAATATTGTCCGTAGAGTATAACTATACACACAAACAGAAGCGGGACAATTTCCAAAAACATTCAAATTATTTTTAGTCCTTTCTTTTGTCTTATACACTTTTTGGCGCCGTTCAGTCGTTTCTGACTCTCCATGACCTCATGGACACGCCACAACATCTTCATGGTCATCAAACTTGGTATTCATGGCAGAGATACTGGAGTGGGTTACTAATTCCCTCTACAGCTTCTGGTATTCTGAGGTGGTCTCCCATCCCAGTACTGACCAGGCCCAACCCTGCTCAGCTTCAGAGTGGTGGGATTTCTTGGTTCCCTGACTTGGAATCGAACCCAGGTCGACAGCAGTGGAAGCATCGAGTCCTAACCACCAGGGAACCCCATGATTTTTTTAGCAAGTGCTTGCAATCTCAGTTTTTACTCCAAACAGTGCCTGCAAAGGTCTGCCCACAGAAACGCATGCACATGGGGGTTTCACTTTTTTTTTTTTTATTGTTTGCCTTCCTACGGATTATTAAACAATTAACAATTAATCAGCGTATTGCAGATCAGAGGAGATCTAAAAAGGTTGAACGTGATGGACTTTTTTCAGCCTCAATTACTATGTAACTATGTAATTGTTTCTATTGGTACTAGGTCTACTAGCCAATCACAGACAGAGTATGTCTGTGATTGGCTAGTACACCTAATATGTAGATTAGAGGGGAGAAGGGAGAGGGGAATATCATAGAAACCTGAAAACATATCAAAGAATTGAATACAGTTCAGGAGGAAAATATCTTCCAGAAATAGAGGAGCAAGAAGAAGAGGTCATGATTTGAAGTTGGATGGTGGATGATTTCAGGGTGAGGAAGTACTACTTTAAAGGAAGAGTAATAGATAAGTGTAAGATCCTTCCAGTAGAATCAAGGAATGTATTCATGCCTGGGATAAATATATGGCCACAATGAAGTTTATTTGTTAGAAGATTTTATGTTAGATAGAATGGGCACAATAGATTGTCCTATTTGGTTATTTTTCCTTGAAATGTTACACTTAGATGTTGGAATGCAACAGTAGAGTCTTGTTAAATTCAAATAAATGTTTTTAACAAGCATTTCCCCTTCTGGATCGCTACCTTGTCATGGTAAAGGGGCTTGTGTACCTCAATGAAGCTGTGAGCTATAGCATGCAGGGTCACCCAGACAAATCACGGGCCACTGGATAAGGAACTGGCAACCTTCGGCGCTCATTGCAAGCCTCTCCCACCGTCTAATTTATGTGCCTCGTGGTGAGCGCTGCTCATTGCAGGCCTCGCCCAATTCGTCACTTACATGCCTCGCAATGAGCACCTTCGTCATCATTACGTCACTGAAAAATGAAGGTTGGATTTCAAAGCCTTACGGGTTTTAATTACGAGTTTCGAACCCGCATTCCAGAAATAATGCAATATTTATAAATCGGTAAATATGATATTCTAGTCCATGCGAGTTCCATTATATGTGTTAACACATTGATTGCCGGGATCGATATAACACAGAAATTAAACAGAAATAAAAGTATTTATATTGCAGATTTGCGAGCTTGAGAATGTTGTGCTATTAATTCTAACACCTAACATCACTTTCCCTTTACTGATAGGTACAGTAGTGTGTTTATATTTGCATTTACGCTGCTACGGATAGGACTTTACCCCCCCTTGCGTGCCCTCTCTCTAGTACCCGTTGGCTTTTTTCGCTCCATTTGTGGGTTACGCCAGTCAATTTGTTGCAATATAATAGCGATTTAACTTAACAGTTACAGGTTTGACAGATCAAAGGATTTGCGTCCTTACCCCGCAAGTCGTTGGCGAGTTGCTTTACGGGGCCAATTTAATAGCCGCAAGTCTTGCGGGCTGCGTTACGTGCTACGGTTTTACACGTTGAGGGAGTTTAATAGGGTTGTTGGTTTGGAGAACACTCACAGACTATAAGTAGGATCATGTAGATAGAATCGTCCAAGTTATACTCTATGGGTTTAAGTGTTTTTTCTGCAACATCTTATGTGAGAGACTAATGGAGGATCCCAAGGGTAAGAGGGAGGTAGGAAAGGGATTCTGGGAAATGATATCACAGCTTAATATGGGCTACAGTATATGTATGTTTACACATTGTTGTAGTAAATTGTAATGTGACAGCATCAAACTATCTTAATGACTTGTGGAAAATAAGTTTTGCCACAAATAAAAAGGTTCATTACTAATTCATATACAAGACGTAACCATCTATCTATCTATCTATCTATCTATCTATCTATCTATCTATCTATCTATCTATCTATCTATCTATCTACCTATCTATCCTTGTATCTACCTATCTATCTATCTATCTATCTATCTATCTATCTATCTATCTATCTATCTATCTATCGATCTATCGACCTATCTATCTATCTATCTATCTATCTATCTATCTATCTATCTATCTATCTATCTATCTACCTATCCTTGTATCTATCTATCTATCTATCTATCTATCTATCTATCTATCTATCTATCTATCTATCTATCTATCTATCTATCCATCTATCTGTGTGTCTATCTATCTATCTATCTATCCTTGTATCTATCTATCTATCTATCTATCTATCTATCCTTGTATCTATCTATCTATCCTTGTATCTATCTATCTATCTATCTATCTATCTATCTATCTATCTATCTATCTATCTATCTATCTATCCTTGTACCTGTTGATCTATCTATCTATCCTTGTATCTATCTATCTA
>CM050168.1:273768041-273823041 GCA_027410445.1 Discoglossus pictus | reverse complement strand
CGAATACCACACCACCTTACGCGTAAGTCCGTAACAGGAAAGCCCAGTTGTGCCTTTTCCTCGGTAACTGCGGCTAACCTATGGGCCCAGTACACGTAGGAATGGCCCACAATCCATAGTTGCTTCTGTTCCCCTGAAAGTAGAAAGCAACACCATTAAACCACTGCATTTGGCCGTACATAGGAACGAAAACGGTCTGAGTCCCACCTCCCGATGCGCTTTACTGCCGCGTCGGGCAACCCCAACCTAGCCGCTTCAGTGGCAGCTCCAATCCGAAAGGAATGTGTCCCAAAGTCGGACTGCTTGAAACCGAGCCGATGCAGTGCGCTTTTTAAAACTCTTTTAAACTGATACACAGACAGTGCCGTTCCATCGGCGTGGACCAGCAGCGAACACCGTCCCACCGGTCGCTGCTTAAGGTACTCCACTACACATGCATATGGGCAACACTCTGTGCCAACCTGATGCAGAACCACTTCTCTTCCTTTACCCACTTGGTCAGTCTTTGACCTCCGCAACCACAATACCACCGTACCTTCCCTGAGGCAGGTATCCACCAATTGCAGACCCCCCGAACCGTGTCTACTGTTCGCGACTAACTCCCCTATCCTAAACGCTCCGAAGAACGCCAGGGAAAAAGCCGTTCGGAAAAGTAGAGATTCAAAGGGATCCCTGCAAACCACCACCAATTCCTGAGCCAATCTCAGCAACAGCGCAAATGTTATTGGCCGCCTACTATCTGGCCTTTGCGCACCGCTGAACATTCCGCGCACCACTTTGCGCACTAGAAACTCCTTAGTAAGGTCCCTCTGCCCAGCAAGCTTAAACATAAAAGCAAGCGCCGTGACCTGTCTCCCTACTACGGGTTTTGATTCGCCTTGCTCGGCGCACCGCAGCAGGTACCAAAGCAAGATCCCTACGCTCTTGTCCTCCGTCGTGGCACCACCTGCCAGTGCCACTAGGCTATCCCATTTAGCCCACACGCGTCTATAAGCGTTCCACGTCGCTGGGGCATCAGACTGTCTCACGAGTCTCGTTACCTGACAGCTCCAATCTCCCAGAGCTCCTCGGGGATGAGCTCCCCCAGGGCGTTCGCACGAGGAGCCAGCGCCCTGAAACGATCCTCCTGAAACCGAGAGAGGGCGTAAGCAATTCCGTTATTCACCTTTGTCACGTGTCTTGCTTGAAACCATATGTTCAAGCGAAGGCAACATAGCACAAGATGCCTAAGCAATCTAATCACTGGTACGGATGCCGCCGTGATGTTGTTCACGGCTTCAACCAACCCCTTATTACCCGAATGGAAAATGACTCGCCTGTCCCTGAAACAAGGACCCCATAAGTGCACTGCTACCACCATAGGAAACAGCTCCAGGAATGTAGGGTTCAGCAGTAAACCCGCCTCTTCCCATTCCTCCGGCCATGCCGCAGCGAACCATCTCCCTTGGAGATACGCCCCACAACCGATCGGTCCAGAACCATCGGTGTGCAGGTCTAGCTCTGAGCTGGTGGTGCCCTCCTTTTGAAGGACCACCCGCCCGTTAAAGTCTGCAAGGAACCTTGCCCATACCTCTGCATCATCACGCATGGCCTTAGAGACTGTTAGGAAATGATGCGGCTTCGCAATCCCTACCGTAGCCAGAGACATTCGTCTACAGAATATCCGCCCCATGGGGATAATTCTGCACGCGAAATTCAACTTCCCCAATATTGATTGCAGCCGCCGGAGGGTCACCCTCCGTGCGCCCCGCAGCGCCGTAATCTCGGCTTGCATGTCCTCCACCTTCTCTAAGGGAAGACTGCACTCCATTTTGCAGG
The DNA here is from genome assembly GCA_027410445.1 of Discoglossus pictus. Taxonomy (NCBI): domain Eukaryota; kingdom Metazoa; phylum Chordata; class Amphibia; order Anura; family Alytidae; genus Discoglossus; species Discoglossus pictus. Next base: position 273,821,223 of record CM050168.1, on the reverse strand, counting down.
AGTCAATCCGAATCCCCAGAAAAGTCAATTGTTCCGTAGGGCCCTCCGTCTTATCATGGGCCAATGGTACCCCGAATTCTGTACAGATTTCGGTGAACACCTCCAGCATAAACGGCAAGCGTCGTTTCTCGCTGGGCCAACAAAAAGGAAGTCATCCAGGTAATGGGTAACACTCTTGTACCCCGCCTCGATGCTCACCACCCACTGTAAAAATTTGCTGAAAGCCTCGAAGTAAGCACAGGATATCGAGCATCCCATGGGTAAACATAAGTCAACGAAGTAACTTCCGTCTACGAAGCACCCCAGCAACCGATGGCTTGTCGGGTGCACGGGGAGCAATCTGAATGCTGCCTCGATGTCCACTTTTGCCATAAGGGCCCCCTGACCCTTCCTCCTCACCAAATCGACCGCCCGGTCAAATGACTCGTAAGACACAGTAGCCTGGTCTCTTGATATGCCATCGTTTACCGAACGGCCTCTGGGGTATGAGAGATGCTGGATCAGTCTAAATTTACCCTTCTCCTTCTTGGGGACCACCCCAAGAGGAGACACAACTAAACCCTGGATGGGCGGGGCCGCAAATGGCCCGGCCATCCTCCCCAATTTTACTTCATTAAGCACCTTAGCTTTGGCTACCCCTGGGAAATCCCTAGCCGACTTCAGGTTTGGGACAAGAAAACCTTGAATGTCGACCCCACATGGAATCCGGAATCCTTCTCGGAACCCGTCCTCCAATAGGCGCGCCGCTTCGGCGGTGCCTGCCAATTTACCGTAGCGCTTTAGCCACGGCAGCATGGCGGGGAGGCGTATGGGCGTCTTGCCCCTTTGCAGGAGGCTCGCCCCTGCCTCCCTCTTTGGGTCTACTGCATCTAGACAGGGGGTGTTCACCTCCGCAGTTTGAGCATGCATGCTTAAACCTGCAGTTAGGCGCCCATCTGCAGACCCCCTCATTGTACGAAAAACAGGTCTTAAGACCTGCTCCTGAGGCGTGGGTGGGGCCCTTACCTCCACCGGCCCCGCTCCGAAAGGGCGTCGTGACTCTCATGGGTGTCATGATGTTTAGCCAATACGCCACCGCTTTGTCGCTCCACGCCATACTTGGCCTTGAGGCCAAGTATTGCCGGAATTCCTCATCGTACCGCCACCAGGCTGTACCCCCATAAACCTTGTGAGCATTCCGAATTTCGTCTATGTAGACGAACAATCCCGAACTCTGTTCAGGGTGCCGCTCACACAGTACGCAAGCCCAAATAGAAAATGCTTGCAGCCAGGTATCAAACGTCCTGGGTAGCCTAGCAAAGGATTTCCCCTCCCTGGGGCCCCTCTCGGCCAGGTCTGTTTGCCTAGACATAGGGAGAAGGGAAAACAACTCTATAAACTCCCTCCTCCAGATCTTTTCCTTTACTTCCTGTGGAAGGTGTGCACCCAAATTATCCAACGAGCAGAGGACTATGGGCCTCATGGCTGCGTCGGTAACCCCCACAGTGTTATTCCCAACTGCTGCTATTGCGCTGCCTACCGGCTCGGGCGCGCGCAAGCTAGCTAGCGCCTCGCTCGCGCTCGCTGGCGCCACTACCGCTGCTGGCTGGGACCATGCACCCTTTGCTAGCCCCCCTATCCACGCTCCCATTTCGCGCTCGCTAACTGCAATGTTATGCGCAGCTAATAGAGTCCTTAATGACCCAATAAAATCACCCTTGTCTGCTGCGCAGCTCAATTCTGAGCGCTCACCTGCTTCTGGAAGCTTAGGAGTAGATACGGCCAACGGAGTATCCCCGCGTCTCTCCTGACGCTCCGGGGACTCTGACCGTCTGGCCCTCCGCGGGCTTCTCCTCTCAGATCCCGTGCAAGCACAGCTGCACCGACAAGATCTTCTGCTTCTAGACCGGGATCTCCTTCTAGATCTGTGGGTACAAGAAGAACAGTCACTAGCTCTCCGCGACCTGCATGCCCGCGCCCATACCGCCCTTTCCTCGTCTGAGGAAGGGTCCTGGTCAGCTAAGCTTGCGCGGCTGGAGTAGGCTAGCACTGCCTCCGCCGCCCCCTGTAGGGGGCCCCCTGAGACTTCCTCGGGCGTTGGAATATCCAGCTGTTGGTCAGTCTTAGACCCTCTGCGCTGTGGCCTAACCGTATCGCCCTCAGTCTCTACTCTGCTACGCCTTAGCGGTGTGTGCGTAAATAGCAGCGGACTGTACCTGCTCGTAGCCTTCTTAGCTCGAGTGGGGCGTCCTAGCCTCGCCACTGCCGCTGTCACAGGCATGTCATCAATCATGACCATGCTGTCTTGGCTGTTCATCTCTCTGATGACCCCATCTCTTCTCTCTCTCGTCGTCGCCATGCTCCTCTCGCTGCCAGTTGGGCGTCCCTGTAAAGTACCAGAAGCACTGTTAATTAGGGAAACCCCAGGGACCGTCTGCTTGGCACCGTGAGGGCCTGTAGGAGCCTTTTTTGGACTCCCGGCTTTTCTCTTACCCCCTGCACCCCCCTTGCGGGGTGTTAGAGGGGTGTTTCGCGACCTTTGTCGCGGCCTAGGACCTTTAGGCAAGTTGGCAGGTGGTGGCCGGATTGCTAGGCCCTCACCCCCACCGCCCGTGGTCCTGGCGCTCGCTTGCCTGGGGGGTATGGGGTCCCGGCCGCCCTGACCTGTAACCCCCCCATCTCTGGTGTCTCTGCTACCTGATGGACGTGGGTCTGGCAGCCCTACAGTGGTGGGATGGTAAAAAATTTCCCTGGAGGCATCAGGATTGGCTAGGACACCAGCCACCGCAGGCTGTTCCTGTACAATGTGCTGAGCTCCAAGCGCAGAAGGCATGGGAGGTCCCAGCCTGTCCTGCACCCACCTGACCCCTTGGCTTAAGGCACGGGTCCTAACCTCAGCCAGTAAGGCCTCTAAGCCTTCTGGATCCATAGAAATAGCTAACAGGGGAACAAACAGGGGGCACAACAAGCAGCAAGACAGGCACACACAGACACAGTAACACACACAGGCACAGCACACCACAGGGAGACAGGGACACACACACACACAAAAAACGGAGGAGGAAAAGAACACAAAAACAGACAGGGATAGCCTCAACAGTGATATCCCCTTATATGCTGGTAAGCTGGGGTGAAATCTCAGTAATTAAACCTTCCTACTGTATTTTAATGCTGCAGGACCTCAGACCTCCGTCCATCCAGTCGGGAGACCGCGCTGCTGTGTTCAATGGCGCGAAACGGGCTTCCGACACGCCCCCCGACGCTCCTGATTGGCTAATAGCCTCACAGGCTCCGCTGGGTCACGTGACGCTACAGGCTGACCCAGGGAGCCTGTGCAGCCTCCGCGTCGTTCATTCTCTGTAGGTGCGTATTTAGTAAGTTAATTTTATAAAGCATACATTTTGTGGGGTCATAATTTTTAGAAATTATTTACTGTAGAGAACAACTGCTAGTACAATGTATAGCTAGTTTTTAATGCTCTTTAACATGAAATCAACTTCCTGTTGGGGTGATAGAGTCTCTTTAAAAACTCTAAAGGTTAAACCAAATACCAGTGACATTTTGGTGCCATGTTCTGACTTGTAAGACATATCCCCCAGCTTGTTAGCGGGTTAACGACCTGATCCTTGTCAGTTGTTTTCCTTAGTAAGGCCTATGGCCGACAAGCACATAACAAAAGGAAGAGTTGATACTTCCAATTATCACATGTCACATAACACCTTTTTTCCCCAAAAATCTACAATCCAAATCATTCCACAAAGCAATCCACGTGCACATTTATTCTTTTTATCACTTTTACACATAAATGGCAATTTTAAGAGTTTGACACTCAACACCCATAAACCCCCAAAACATGCAGAGAAGCTCTCCACCCGGGTTCTGCTGGAATGTTCGTCTTTTTTGGAATGTGAGAGGGGGGAGGTGGTGTGACCCGGCATGTCATTCAGAGGGCACCGGGGGTTATGACCTTTGCTGAGGGGGGAGAGGACAGACAAGGAATCCTGTTGTTTCACTTTTCACAACTAGTGCTCCTCTTTGGGTGCCTGGAATCATGTGCTGAGGAGCTGGAGGGGAGGGCGAGGCTGGGGGGCTTTGCACTGTCATTTAGAGTCATAAATAGAGAGCCAGAGCAGCGCCATAAAACCCACTAACTTTCCAACAAGGCCTAGCAACCCAAGGGCCCGAGGCCATCAGTAACAGAGAAAGGAGACCAACAAATGGCAAGCCTAATATTATAGTGACTGGGCTCAAATGAATTAATAATAGTGAATGTATTTTACACATAAATTAGCAAATATAGAATTGAAAATGGCTGCACAAATCTGTAAAGCAACAGGAAAGAAAAAGAAAATGGAACCACCAATAATTGCAAAGGATAAGCAATATTTTCTGACATACTGTAAATATACATAAGCCCACGTGTAGTTTTAGTTTTATATATATACTAGGAAATTGCCCGTAAAAAATGACGGGATTAAAATTGTAAGACTGGCAATGTTGTAAGCCACACAATGTGAGGCTTTTGCTCCTTTGGCGCTCATCGGGTGGCTCACAATGAGAGCTTTGGCGCTCATTGTGAGCCTCTCTCCCCGTGTAATTCAACTTTCCTGCTTTGCACTGATCACCTTCGGTGCTCATCGCGAGCCCCATGCTGAGCACCTTTGGCGATCATCGCCTTTGGCGCTCATTGCAAGCCTCTCCCACACGCAGTGCTCCTACTGTGCGGGCCGCTCATTGCAAAATGTTTCCATTTTTCATCCGCCATTTTTTTCCTCGCTTAGCCGATTTTGTATTGCCGAAAACCCCCAAATATGGCTCAAATTCACTTGCAACCTCACTCTCAGGCTTCCTGGCTCTCACCCTGTGCTGTGTGTGAGTGTGTTATTATTTTTGTTAAATTATTTTGTTTGTTTTTCGGGTTTTTAGAGTTACGTGCCTCAAGTCGCGTGAAACTATATATACCTGATTGTTCCTCAAAAAACCTGTTGCTATAATAAAATTCAATTAAAAATAAATAAATATATAAATAAAGTCCTATAACTCTGTAATGGCCGATTTAATAGGATTATTGTGTCTAATTTAACCCGAGTGAATATACAAGAATTCTGACTTAAAGTGCATGGGACTGCAAATAATGGAAAACTGTCTGACTGAGAAGTTAATAATTGGCCATTTTCCACTTTCACTGGAAGTCAATTTAGTGTTTATTTATCTTAAAAAGATACTACAAACAGAGTGCAGTGGAATCCACATGGAACTAGATTTTATCTTATCTGGACAAGAGCTGGAGAGGGTCTGAGGCTCTTGAGAAGACATGTTTCCAATCAGCGCCCGGGCCATGCTTGTGTTAGGCGCACTTTATGTAAAGAGGCCTCTTTATATATATATTTCTGGAGGGTTTTGTGGCACCTGCAGCACCAACCATTGAGACTGGATATTATTTAAAGGACAAATATGGCCAGGTTTTAAAAATGTAATCTTTTGAAGAACAACATATAAATACAGACAGAACGTTAACAACATAATACAATTTATACCTTTTATGATTAATTATGCTGCTGTGGAATCTACCTTTTATTTTATTTCAGATGAACGACTTCCTTAGGTGAGAGGAGAAATTGAAGGCAGAGGAAGTCTGCAAAATGTGGCAGCTACAACTTCCAGTGCTCTCAGCAGGGTTAAGGGGAAGCTCATTAGAATGCAAGACAAGCAGTCCTTAGAAAGCAATAGACAGCAGCATGAAAGAAAAGAATATGGAACCACCAATAAAGATTAAGTGCAAAGGATAAGCAATCTTTTCTGACATTCTGCAAATATATATAAGCTCACATTTAGTTATATATATATATATGTATATAGATATACCGTAAATAAAATAAGTAGAACAAACAACAAATATTAATTGCACATAAAATAGGATAGCCAATATTTTCTGACATACTGTAAATATACGTAAGCCCAACATACACTTGTATATATATATATATATATATATATATATATATATATATATATATATATATATATATAAATCTTAACATACGGCAATCTTTAAGGCATGGGAAGGGTAAAGGAGACAAATAAAAATAAAAAAAATATTTTGTTTTGTGTCCCTGGTCCCAAAACCCCAATTGGATGCACTACATTGGATGCAAACCCCAATTGGATGCACTACATTGGATGCAAACCCCAATTGGATGCACTACATTAGATGCAAACCCCAATTGGATGCACTACATTGGATGCAAACTCCAATTGGATGCACTACATTGGATGCAAACTCCAATTGGATGCACTACATTGGATGCAAACCCCAATTGGATGCACTACATTGGATGCAAAGCCCAATTGGATGCACTACATTGGATGCAAACCCCAATTGGATGCACTACATTGGATGCAAACCCCAATTGGATGCACTACATTGGATGCACTACAGTTTTTTTTTCCAGTATTAGTCATAAGAGTTAATTTTATTGAATTATTTTGGTATAAAGGTAATAATGTGACACCAGACCCTATCAACAGTGCATCAGCTGGTGCCTGTCTTCTCATTGGCTGCCTCTCATTGTAGATTTCTCATAGACTAGTGACTATTATTTTATTTGTGCACTTTTTGCTGGTTTAATACGAATTCAAATAGAATATCCTGTCTTCCTGCAAGTCCACAAAAATGGTCAATAATTTTGGGGAAATAATGACTTACTGCATATAACGAGAAACAATGTGATTAATGTACTCGTAAGGAAAGTGGGCGATAAGATTAATTCCAAAGTAAAATGGGGGACACAATATATCCCAGCAGCTCTTAATAGTTTTTTATCTATGATTTTATTACCGGCCACACTGTCTACACAGACACGCCCGTCAGATATGACTTATTATCACAAAAAAACGTTTTGAAAAATGACCTGTTTCCTTGTGTTCTAGAGGTTAATTGTTAGGTAAGAATATGGCAGAGTCTTGCGTCATGGAGGCTCCTTTTGACCTTCAAGGATGGGCCCAACCCCCCCTGGTTCTGTTTATTTTGGCAGTTTTCTATCAGTTGCAAAAGTCAACAAATCCTTTAGACGCCCCTCTCACCCTACCCCTTAACCCTTGCTGGGTCTGCCCAGGAATTTACAAATAGGTGCGAAAATACAATGACTATACGACCAGACTATACTTACTGCTATGATACTTTTATTACTAGTGCTAAGTGAGTATATAAATAATCTCTCTGCTATTTATCTGTGAGTTCCTACACATGGCAGCAGATAGGAAAACACACACTGTTAGCCCATTAGAGTTAGCCCATTAAAGGGCTCCTTTTGCTCCTATGTGACCATTTGTGGCCATAAGCAAATGGAAGTTGGTGCTATTCACTGACAATTTGCCATTCATTTTGTTCCTGTAGCTGTTAAAAATATATTTCCATCTGTTTTAAGCATATTTTATTGTAAACCTTCATTTGTCATCAGAAATAATGTTCTAAGATGTAAAACCATTAAAAATAAAATATAGATATTGTTAAAGGGACATGGAAAGTTGGTTTTCACCATGAAAATAATATTGTAAATTAGTTTAAATGGATTTAAATGAATCAAGAATAATTGAATCCATCCTACTGAAATGTATTAATAATACTAATTCTTTATCATACAGAGAGATTTGTTGTTCAATCCTTTAGTTGTGTCCAACTCTTGGTGACCACATGGCCCAGCATGCCCGGCACATCTGTATGTGTTTCTGGTCGTGCTTGTCCATATGGTTTTCTTGGCAAAAATGCTGGAGTGCGTTGTCAGTGCCTTCTCCAGTGGACCACGCTTTGTCTGATCTCTCTGCTATGACCCTACTTGGAGCCCGATTCAATTGAGCAATCGTAAGTTACTGGAGCCCGTAAGTGAGGCTGTAAGTTAATTTGCTATTCAATTGGCACTCCAAACGGTTTATGTGTTACAGGCTTGTTAAACCCGAAACGTACAGCCTCCCGAAGCCTTTGATCTTTGCCGTCCGTAAGAGTCACGATCGCTCAAATCGCAAATGGCTATTTAATTGCTACAATTCCCCAAGCCCGCAAATGTTTTCACACCCGTAGATGACAAAAGTAGGAGAAAATCCTATGCGTGCTAGAGAGGACCCGAAAAGGGGGTTTAACCCCTGTCTGTAGCACTGTAAAAGCAAATAAAAATCAATACTGCACTGTAAATAACGGGTAAAGCGATGAAATAAATTATAATTAATAGCACAACAGTCTCTAGCTCGCAAATCAGCGATGAAAAATTAATTTTATTATGTGTCATTTCGGGGTTATATCGATCTCGGGAATCAATGAGTTAATACATATCAGGCCACCCACATGGACTAGAACAGTATTGGCATTCACTTTTATTATTTTGTATTTTGTGCTTTTGCGAGTCTGATTGTATATCGGCCCCAGAAACGCTAATTGATTGACGTTACATCTCGATGTTTTACTGACATCATGATGATGGTCTCATTTTCTATTTGCTGTTTTGAAATGGGTGGTTACGGTCTTGCTTAATTGATCATGTTCCCACCCTGAACTACAACAAACGAGTGCATTATTTAGGGTTTCGGCATTCGGCACTTAACTCGCGGGCTTGTTCAGTTGAATAGCACCGGAATCGGAGACGAATGGGAGCCCGCAGCACACCCGCAGACATGCAACCTGTATACCGCGAGATGTGGGCTTCCAATTGAATCGGGCCTTTGCTATAGCGCCCAGCTTCTAGAGGGGTCCCTTTGACCCCACTACAATCCTTCCCTCTATCCCCACTACAATCCTTCCCTCTAACCTCACTACAATCCTTCTTTCTATCCCCACTACAATCCTTCCCTCTATCCCCACTACAATCCTTCCCTCTATCCCCACTACAATCCTTCCCTCTATCCCCACTACAATCCTTCCCTCTATCCCCACTACAATCCTTCCCTCTATCCCCACTACAATCCTTCCCTCTATCCCCACTACAATCCTTCCCTCTATCCCCACTACAATCCTTCCCTCTAACCTCACTACAATCCTTCTTTCTATCCCCACTACAATCCTTCCCTCTATCCCCACTACAATCCTTCCCTCTATCCCCACTACAATCCTTCCCTCTATCCCCACTATAATCCTTCCCTCTATCCCCACTACAATCCTTCCCTCTATCCCCACTACAATCCTTCTCTCTATCCCCACTACAATCCTTCCTTCTATCCCCACTACAATCCTTCCCTCTATCCCCACTACAATCCTTCTCTCTATCCCCACTACAATCATTCCTTCTATCCCCACTACAATTGTTCTTTCTATCCCCACTACAATCCTTCCCTCTATCCCCACTACAATCCTTCTCTCTATCCCCACTACAATCATTCCTTCTATCCCCACAAATCCTTCCCTCTATCCCCACTACAATCCTTCCCTCTATCCCCACTACAATCCTTCCCTCTATCCCCACTACAATCCTTCCCTCTATCCCCACTACAATCCTTCCCTCTATCCCCACTACAATCCTTCCCTCTATCCCCACTACAATCCTTCTCTCTATCCCCACTACAATCCTTCTCTCTATCCCCACTACAATCCTTCTCTCTATCCCCACTACAATCATTCCTTCTATCCCCACTACAATTGTTCTTTCTATCCCCACTACAATCATTCCCTCTATCCCCACTACAATCCTTTCATCTATCCCCACTACAATCCGTCCCTCTATCCCCACTACAATCATTCCCTCTATCCCCATTACAATCATTCCCTCTATCCCCGCTAAAATCCTTCCCTCTATCCCCACTACCATCCTTCCCTCTATCCCCACTACCATCCTTCCCTCTATCCCCATTACAATCCTCCATCCTATCCCCACTACAATCCTTCCCTCTATCCCCATTACAATCCTCCATCCTATCCCCACTACAATCCTTCCCTCTATCCCCACTACAACACTTTCCTCTATCCCCACTAAAATCATTCCCTCTATCCCCACTACCATCCTTCCCTCTATCCCCACTACAATCCTCCCCTTTATCCCCACTACAATCCTTCTCTCTATCTCCACTACAATCATTCCTTCTATCCCCACAAATCCTTCCCTCTATCCCCACTACAATTGTTCTTTCTATCCCCACTACAATCCTTCCCTCTATCCCCACTACAATCATTCCTTCTATCCCCATTACAATCATTCCCTCTATCCCCACTAAAATCCTTCCCTCTATCCCCACTACCATCCTTCCCTCTATCCCCACTACCATCCTTCCTTCTATCCCCACTACAATCCTTCCCTCTATCCCCACTACAATCCTTCCCTCTATCCCCATTACAATCCTCCATCCTATCCCCACTACAATCCTTCCCTCTATCCCCACTACAATCCTCCCCTCTATCCCCACAACTCCTTCCCTCTATCCCCACTACAATCTTTCCTTCTATCCCCACTACAATCCTTCCTTCTATCCCCACTACAATCCTTCCCTCTATCCCCATTACAATCCTTCCTTCTATCCCCATTACAATCCTTCCTTCTATCCCCATTACAATCCTTCCCTCTATCCCCACTACCATCTTCCTTCTATCCCCACTACAATCTTTCCTTCTATCCCCACTACAATCCTTCCCTCTATCCCCATTGCAATCCTTCCTTCTATCCCCATTACAATCCTTCCTTCTATCCCCATTACAATCCTTCCTTCTATCCCCATTACAATCCTTCCTTCTATCCCCATTACAATCCTTAATTCTATCCCCACTACAATGCTCCCCTCTATCCCCATTACAATCCTCCCCTCTATCCCCATTACAATCCTCCCCTCTATCCCCATTACAATCCTCCCCTCTATCCCCATTACAATCCTTCCCTCTATCCCCATTACAATCCTCCCCTCTATCCCCATTACAATCCTCCCCTCTATCCCCATTACAATCATTCCCTCTATCCCCATTACAATCCTTTCTTCTAACCCCATTACAGTCCTTCCTTTTATCCCCACTACAATCCTTCCTTCTATCCCCATTACAATCCTTCCTTTTATCCCCACTACAATGCTCCCCACTACAATCCTTCCCTCTATCCCCACTACAATCCTTCCCTCTATCCCCACTACAATCCTTCCCTCTATCCCCACTACAATCCTTCCCTCTAACCTCACTACAATCCTTCTTTCTATCCCCACTACAATCCTTCCCTCTATCCCCACTACAATCGTTCCCTCTATCCCCACTACAATCCTTCCCTCTATCCCCACTATAATACTTCCCTCTATCCCCACTACAATCCTTCCCTCTATCCCCACTACAATCCTTCTCTCTATCCCCACTACAATCCTTCCTTCTATCCCCACTACAATCCTTCCCTCTATCCCCACTACAATCCTTCTCTCTATCCCCACTACAATCCTTCCTTCTATCCCCACTACAATCCTTCCCTCTATCCCCACTACAATCCTTCTCTCTATCCCCACTACAATCATTCCTTCTATCCCCACTACAATTGTTCTTTCTATCCCCACTACAATCCTTCCCTCTATCCCCACTACAATCCTTCCCTCTATCCCCACTACAATCCTTCCCTCTATCCCCACTACAATCCTTCCCTCTATCCCCACTACAATCCTTCCCTCTATCCCCACTACAATCCTTCCCTCTATCCCCACTACAATCCTTCCCTCTATCCCCACTATAATCCTTCCCTCTATCCCCACTACAATCCTTCCCTCTATCCCCACTACAATCCTTCTCTCTATCCCCACTACAATCCTTCCTTCTATCCCCACTACAATCCTTCCCTCTATCCCCACTACAATCCTTCTCTCTATCCCCACTACAATCCTTCCTTCTATCCCCACTACAATCCTTCCCTCTATCCCCACTACAATCCTTCTCTCTATCCCCACTACAATCATTCCTTCTATCCCCACTACAATTGTTCTTTCTATCCCCACTACAATCCTTCCCTCTATCCCCACTACAATCCTTCTCTCTATCCCCACTACAATCATTCCTTCTATCCCCACAAATCCTTCCCTCTATCCCCACTACAATCCTTCCCTCTATCCCCACTACAATCCTTCCCTCTATCCCCACTACAATCCTTCCCTCTATCCCCACTACAATCCTTCCCTCTATCCCCACTACAATCCTTCCCTCTATCCCCACTACAATCCTTCTCTCTATCCCCACTACAATCCTTCTCTCTATCCCCACTACAATCATTCCTTCTATCCCCACTACAATTGTTCTTTCTATCCCCACTACAATCATTCCCTCTATCCCCACTACAATCCTTTCATCTATCCCCACTACAATCCGTCCCTCTATCCCCACTACAATCCTTCTCTCTATCCCCATTACAATCATTCCTTCTATCCCCACTACAATTGTTCTTTCTATCCCCACTACAATTGTTCTTTCTATCCCCACTACAATCCTTCCCTCTATCCCCACTATAATCCTTCCCTCTATCCCCACTACAATCCTTCCCTCTATCCCCACTACAATCCTTCTCTCTATCCCCACTACAATCCTTCCTTCTATCCCCACTACAATCCTTCCCTCTATCCCCACTACAATCCTTCTCTCTATCCCCACTACAATCCTTCCTTCTATCCCCACTACAATCCTTCCCTCTATCCCCACTACAATCCTTCTCTCTATCCCCACTACAATCATTCCTTCTATCCCCACTACAATTGTTCTTTCTATCCCCACTACAATCATTCCCTCTATCCCCACTACAATCCTTCCCTCTATCCCCACTACAATCCTTCCCTCTATCCCCACTACAATCCTTCTCTCTATCCCCACTACAATCCTTCCTTCTATCCCCACTACAATCCTTCCCTCTATCCCCACTACAATCCTTCTCTCTATCCCCACTACAATCATTCCTTCTATCCCCACTACAATTGTTCTTTCTATCCCCACTACAATCCTTCCCTCTATCCCCACTACAATCCTTCCCTCTATCCCCACTACAATCCTTCTCTCTATCCCCACTACAATTGTTCTTTCTATCCCCACTACAATCCTTCCCTCTATCCCCACTACAATCCTTCTCTCTATCCCCACTACAATCATTCCTTCTATCCCCACAAATCCTTCCCTCTATCCCCGCTAAAATCCTTCCCTCTATCCCCACTACCATCCTTCCCTCTATCCCCACTACCATCCTTCCCTCTATCCCCATTACAATCCTCCATCCTATCCCCACTACAATCCTTCCCTCTATCCCCATTACAATCCTCCATCCTATCCCCACTACAATCATTCCTTCTATCCCCACTAAAATTATTCCCTCTATCCCCACTACCATCCTTCCCTCTATCCCCACTACAATCCTCCCCTTTATCCCCACTACAATCCTTCTCTCTATCCCCACTACAATCATTCCTTCTTTCTTTCCCCACAAATCCCTCCCTCTATCCCCACTACAATTGTTCTTTCTATCCCCACTACAATCCGTCCCTCTATCCCCACTACAATCATTCCTTCTATCCCCATTACAATCATTCGCTCTATCCCCACTAAAATCCTTCCCTCTATCCCCACTACCATCCTTCCCTCTATCCCCACTACCATCCTTCCTTCTATCCCCACTACAATCCTTCCCTCTATCCCCACTACAATCCTTCCCTCTATCCCCATTACAATCCTCCATCCTATCCCCACTACAATCCTTCCCTCTATCCCCACTACAATCCTCCCCTTTATCCCCACAACTCCTTCCCTCTATCCCCACTACAATCTTTCCTTCTATCCCCACTACAATCTTTCCTTCTATCCCCACTACAATCCTTCCCTCTATCCCCATTACAATCCTTCCTTCTATCCCCATTACAATCCTTCCTTCTATCCCCATTACAATCCTTCCCTCTATCCCCACTACCATCTTCCTTCTATCCCCACTACAATCTTTCCTTCTATCCCCACTACAATCCTTCCCTCTATCCCATTGCAATCCTTCCTTCTATTCCCATTACAATCCTTCCTTCTATCCCCACTACAATCCTTCCCTCTATCCCATTACACTCCTTCCTTCTATCCCCATTACAATCCTTCCTTCTATCCCCATTACAATCCTCCATCCTATCCCCACTACAATCCTTCCCTCTATCCCCATTACAATCCTCCATCCTATCCCCACTACAATCCTTCCCTCTATCCCCACTACAACACTTTCCTCTATCCCCACTAAAATCATTCCCTCTATCCCCACTACCATCCTTCCCTCTATCCCCACTACAATCCTCCCCTTTATCCCCACTACAATCCTTCTCTCTATCTCCACTACAATCATTCCTTCTATCCCCACAAATCCTTCCCTCTATCCCCACTACAATTGTTCTTTCTATCCCCACTACAATCCTTCCCTCTATCCCCACTACAATCATTCCTTCTATCCCCATTACAATCATTCCCTCTATCCCCACTAAAATCCTTCCCTCTATCCCCACTACCATCCTTCCCTCTATCCCCACTACCATCCTTCCTTCTATCCCCACTACAATCCTTCCCTCTATCCCCACTACAATCCTTCCCTCTATCCCCATTACAATCCTCCATCCTATCCCCACTACAATCCTTCCCTCTATCCCCACTACAATCCTCCCCTTTATCCCCACAACTCCTTCCCTCTATCCCCACTACAATCTTTCCTTCTATCCCCACTACAATCTTTCCTTCTATCCCCACTACAATCCTTCCCTCTATCCCCATTACAATCCTTCCTTCTATCCCCATTACAATCCTTCCTTCTATCCCCATTACAATCCTTCCCTCTATCCCCACTACCATCTTCCTTCTATCCCCACTACAATCTTTCCTTCTATCCCCACTACAATCCTCCCCTCTATCCCCATTGCAATCCTTCCTTCTATCCCCATTGCAATCCTTCCTTCTATCCCCATTACAATCCTTCCTTCTATCCCCATTACAATCCTTCCTTCTATCCCCATTACAATCCTTAATTCTATCCCCACTACAATGCTCCCCTCTATCCCCATTACAATCCTCCCCTCTATCCCCATTACAATCCTCCCCTCTATCCCCATTACAATCCTCCCCTCTATCCCCATTACAATCCTTCCCTCTATCCCCATTACAATCCTCCCCTCTATCCCCATTACAATCCTCCCCTCTATCCCCATTACAATCATTCCCTCTATCCCCATTACAATCCTTTCTTCTAACCCCATTACAGTCCTTCCTTTTATCCCCACTACAATCCTTCCCTCTATCCCCACTACAATCCTTCCTTATATCCCCATTACAATCCTTCCTTTTATCCCCACTACAATCCTTCCTTCTATCCCCATTACAATCCTTCCTTTTATCCCCACTACAATGCTCCCCACTACAATCCTTCCCTCTATCCCCACTACAATCCTTCCCTCTATCCCCACTACAATCCTTCCCTCTATCCCCACTACAATCCTTCCCTCTAACCTCACTACAATCCTTCTTTCTATCCCCACTACAATCCTTCCCTCTATCCCCACTACAATCCTTCCCTCTATCCCCACTACAATCCTTCCCTCTATCCCCACTATAATACTTCCCTCTATCCCCACTACAATCCTTCCCTCTATCCCCACTACAATCCTTCTCTCTATCCCCACTACAATCCTTCCTTCTATCCCCACTACAATCCTTCCCTCTATCCCCACTACAATCCTTCCTTCTATCCCCACTACAATCCTTCCCTCTATCCCCACTACAATCCTTCTCTCTATCCCCACTACAATCATTCCTTCTATCCCCACTACAATTGTTCTTTCTATCCCCACTACAATCCTTCCCTCTATCCCCACTACAATCCTTCCCTCTATCCCCACTATAATCCTTCCCTCTATCCCCACTACAATCCTTCCCTCTATCCCCACTACAATCCTTCTCTCTATCCCCACTACAATCCTTCCTTCTATCCCCACTACAATCCTTCCCTCTATCCCCACTACAATCCTTCTCTCTATCCCCACTACAATCCTTCCTTCTATCCCCACTACAATCCTTCCCTCTATCCCCACTACAATCCTTCTCTCTATCCCCACTACAATCATTCCTTCTATCCCCACTACAATTGTTCTTTCTATCCCCACTACAATCCTTCCCTCTATCCCCACTACAATCCTTCTCTCTATCCCCACTACAATCATTCCTTCTATCCCCACAAATCCTTCCCTCTATCCCCACTACAATCCTTCCCTCTATCCCCACTACAATCCTTCCCTCTATCCCCACTACAATCCTTCCCTCTATCCCCACTACAATCCTTCCCTCTATCCCCACTACAATCCTTCCCTCTATCCCCACTACAATCCTTCTCTCTATCCCCACTACAATCCTTCTCTCTATCCCCACTACAATCATTCCTTCTATCCCCACTACAATTGTTCTTTCTATCCCCACTACAATCATTCCCTCTATCCCCACTAGAATCCTTTCATCTATCCCCACTACAATCCGTCCCTCTATCCCCACTACAATCTTTCTCTCTATCCCCATTACAATCATTCCTTCTATCCCCACTACAATTGTTCTTTCTATCCCCACTACAATTGTTCTTTCTATCCCCACTACAATCCTTCCCTCTATCCCCACTATAATCCTTCCCTCTATCCCCACTACAATCCTTCCCTCTATCCCCACTACAATCCTTCTCTCCATACCCACTACAATCCTTCCTTCTATCCCCACTACAATCCTTCCCTCTATCCCCACTACAATCCTTCTCTCTATCCCCACTACAATCCTTCCTTCTATCCCCACTACAATCCTTCCCTCTATCCCCACTACAATCATTCTCTCTATCCCCACTACAATCATTCCTTCTATCCCCACTACAATTGTTCTTTCTATCCCCACTACAATCATTCCCTCTATCCTCACTACAATCCTTCCCTCTATCCCCACTACAATCCTTCCCTCTATCCCCACTACAATCCTTCTCTCTATCCCCACTACAATCCTTCCTTCTATACCCACTACAATCCTTCCCTCTATCCCCACTACAATCCTTCTCTCTATCCCCACTACAATCATTCCTTCTATCCCCACTACAATTGTTCTTTCTATCCCCACTACAATCCTTCCCTCTATCCCCACTACAATCCTTCTCTCTATCCCCACTACAATCATTCCTTCTATCCCCACAAATCCTTCCCTCTATCCCCGCTAAAATCCTTCCCTCTATCCCCACTACCATCCTTCCCTCTATCCCCACTACCATCCTTCCCTCTATCCCCATTACAATCCTCCATCCTATCCCCACTACAATCCTTCCCTCTATCCCCATTACAATCCTCCATCCTATCCCCACTACAATCATTCCCTCTATCCCCACTACCATCCTTCCCTCTATCCCCACTACAATCCTCCCCTTTATCCCCACTACAATCCTTCTCTCTATCCCCACTACAATCATTCCTTCTTTCTTTCCCCACAAATCCCTCCCTCTATCCCCACTACAATTGTTCTTTCTATCCCCACTACAATCCGTCCCTCTATCCCCACTACAATCATTCCTTCTATCCCCATTACAATCATTCCCTCTATCCCCACTAAAATCCTTCGCTCTATCCCCACTACCATCCTTCCCTCTATCCCCACTACCATCCTTCCTTCTATCCCCACTACAATCCTTCCCTCTATCCCCACTACAATCCTTCCCTCTATCCCCATTACAATCCTCCATCCTATCCCCACTACAATCCTTCCCTCTATCCCCACTACAATCCTCCCCTTTATCCCCACAACTCCTTCCCTCTATCCCCACTACAATCTTTCCTTCTATCCCCACTACAATCCTTCCTTCTATCCCCACTACAATCCTTCCCTCTATCCCCATTACAATCCTTCCTTCTATCCCCATTACAATCCTTCCTTCTATCCCCATTACAATCCTTCCCTCTATCCCCACTACCATCTTCCTTCTATCCCCACTACAATCTTTCCTTCTATCCCCACTACAATCCTTCCCTCTATCCCATTGCAATCCTTCCTTCTATTCCCATTACAATCCTTCCTTCTATCCCCACTACAATCCTTCCCTCTATCCCATTACACTCCTTCCTTCTATCCCCATTACAATCCTTCCTTCTATCCCCATTACAATCCTTCCTTCTATCCCCATTACAATCCTTCCTTCTATCCCCATTACAATCCTTCCCTCTATCCCCACTACCATCTTCCTTCTATCCCCACTACAATCTTTCCTTCTATCCCCACTACAATCCTTCCCTCTATCCCCATTGCAATCCTTCCTTCTATCCCCATTACAATCCTTCCTTCTATCCCCATTACAATCCTTCCTTCTATCCCCATTACAATCCTTCCTTCTATCCCCATTACAATCCTTAATTCTATCCCCACTACAATCCTTCCCTCTATCCCATTACACTCCTTCCTTCTATCCCCATTACAATCCTTCCTTCTATCCCCATTACAATCCTTCCTTCTATCCCCACTACAATCCTTCCCTCTATCCCATTACACTCCTTCCTTCTATCCCCATTACAATCCTTCCTTCTATCCCCATTACAATCCTTCCTTCTATCCCCATTACAATCCTTCCTTCTATCCCCATTACAATCCTTCCCTCTATCCCCACTACCATCTTCCTTCTATCCCCACTACAATCTTTCCTTCTATCCCCACTACAATCCTTCCCTCTATCCCCATTGCAATCCTTCCTTCTATCCCCATTACAATCCTTCCTTCTATCCCCATTACAATCCTTCCTTCTATCCCCATTACAATCCTTCCTTCTATCCCCATTACAATCCTTAATTCTATCCCCACTACAATGCTCCCCTCTATCCCCATTACAATCCTCCCCTCTATCCCCATTACAATCCTTCCCTCTATCCCCATTACAATCCTCCCCTCTATCCCCATTACAATCCTCCCCTCTATCCCCATTACAATCATTCCCTCTATCCCCATTACAATCCTTCCTTTTATCCCCACTACAATCCTTCCTTCTATCCCCATTACAATCCTGCCTTTTATCCCCACTACAATGCTCCCCACTACAATCCTTCCCTCTATCCCCACTACAATCCTTCCCTCTATCCCCACTACAATCCTCCCCTCTATCCCCACTAAATCCTTCCCTCTATCCCCACTACAATCCTTCCCTCTATCCCCACTACAATCTTTCTCTCTATCCCCACTACAATCCTCCCCTCTATCCCCACTACAATCTCAGCACAACTTGTGCATATGGTTTCAAATACTTTACTCTAACATAAAAAGCTTTTAACAGCAGCACAACCCGTTATATATGAGCCTTGTATCCAAATACTCCCCTAACCACATGTTCACCCTGCAAATGCTCTGCTTCTCTCCTAGTCTTTTGTTACCTCCTCTCACTCTCATCTACAGGACTTTCTTTGAGCTGCACTCTACTATGGATCTCCTAACCTCACTCCAGTAGGATTCAAACAAATTAGGGGATCACTAAAAAAAACTACTTTTTTAAAGATATATTTCACTTGCGTCATTAACATGTATATGCTGCATACCCTACCGAGCCCAACTTGCTCAAACACCAGCCTATAACACTGAGCAACCTCCAGTGGCTATGGTCTACGACTCAATGTGTCTGTTATATCTATTCCCTGTTGATCGCAGGCTCTTCTTTTGCACCAAATATGTTTGTGTTTTATTGTTTTCTAGTGTCGTTGTACTTTTGTATACCGCATCATTTATTATGATATTGTAGTTGGTCACTGCAGCCATGAAATTGAAAAATGATAGCTTCTGGGGATCAAAGCTATGGCAAGTCTGGACAAGCTATTAAAAAGTAAAGATATTAAATTATCAACAAAGATACGAACTATGGTATTCCCAGTAGTAACATACGGATGGGAGAGCTGGAACATAAAGAAGGCTGAGAGACAGAGAATTGGTATCTTTGCATGGAGAAAACTTCTTAGAGTCCCTTGGACTGCAAGAAGATCCACCCAATCCATACTCTGGGAAATCAAGACAAACTGTTTACTGGAAGGTACGATCATGAGGCTGAAGCACAAATATTTTGGCCATATCATGAGAAGACGGGATTTCCTAGAGGTGGAAAATATTGAAGGTACAAGAAGAAGGGGACGACAGAGTCGGAGATGGGTAGAGCACAAGCTTGATGGAACTCAAATGGTCAATGGCTGAGCGATGTGACTGGCGTGCTGCGGTCCATAAAGTCATATTTATCTAGATAGCAAAACTATTTACCGTGTGAAAGCCTATATTGGAGATATGATGTAAAGGATTTATTCTATGGAATTTTGGGTCGTGGCTCTAATAGCCATAGCTCCCAGAATCCTTTGTTCTAGTTCCAAGCAGCCAATCAGAAATGGTTATTGTTTGTGTATCTTGCCACGCCATAAGGATTTAGATACGTTCTTTTTGTTCCTGAGAATTTCTGAAACCTCAAGTCAAAGAGTTCCCAGGTCCATGTGTTACATATCTATAAACCAAGATTAATGTCTTTCCTATATATTGTTCTTAAATTGGTTATTTCCACTTTCTTAGCTTGGAGACCTCTTAAAAAAAAATAAAAGTTCATCTTGGATCCAGAATAACAATTAATCAGGAAAAAAATCCCACAACTACAAAGACATCTCAACAAAAGAAAACAATGTAATCAGAAAGAAAATCTGGGCATATTAGAGTTTTATTCATCCTTCGGGAATGGTTCTAGTTCACAGATTCTAAAAATAATATCATTTTATTTGGGTACGATAAACTGGATAATGGTCAAGTTGTAAATCAGCTTCATTTTCGGGTTTTACAGTAAAAAAAGAATGATTTTAGTACTGAGAAACGGCCGTGTTTTAAAAAAATAAATAAATAAAATGATAATAAAATATAAAGTAAAAACAAATGTTAAAAGGACATTAAAAGCATTGTTTTCTATGTTGCATTTGAAATAGTGATTATATATCACTGTGTGTGTTCTCTTTTTCCAAATTAAGTTATCAAAGCCCAAAAACAGCGATTCTAATTTTTAAAGGGACTCAGTCACCCCAACAGGAAGTTGATTTAATTTTAAAGAGCAATAAAACTAGCTCTACATTGTACTAACAGTTTTTTTCTCTACATTAATTCATTCCTGAAAAACTGATTTTGCCCCTCCTGTGCGCTAATGTACAGCTCAGTATGTGTAGCTCAGAGTGGGAGAAGGGTCTAACTGCCTGATAATATTGTGGGTCTTTATTTTGGCCACTACAGAGACAGTAGTGTAATCCTAATTAGACTGTAATCCTAATTAGCACACCAAATCAGCTAATTAATATGTGTGAAATGCTCACTTTAGATAAACAAATGGATAACACAACATATAGAAGGTTTTTAGGATCCTTCCCTAATGTTGTGAGACATATATACATCCCAAAAATACATACTGCTTTTCTAAATGTGGATTACTCCAGTATCTAATGTACTGTGCTAAGGAATATAATCTGAAAATCAAATATTTTTATGAAAAGAAAAAAAAAAAACAGCATTTTCTTTAAGGTTAAAGGGCTACTTTAGAGGTTCAGACTTAAAAAGTAGTACAGTACAGTATAAAAATGTTTCAGTTTAATAGGATGAAGACAATTTTGAGCTTTTGTGAGAAAACTTAGAACACATTTAGGCTGAAGCACCTCCCATCTTTTACAAACTGTGGCAGAATGTGTAGCGTCACTGCGGCACACCTTGTCACAATTTGTAAAAAATGGGATGAGATGTTGGGGAATCGTGTAACTGTATGATTTAACTGTCTTGTTGTTCTGTTCCTTATCCTTTTACTAAAAGCAATGTGATAATGTTACTGTGTCTTCAACAATAAAAAAGAATAAAAAATAAAAATAAAAAAATCACAATAAAGTGACTTTTTTTACTGATTGTGATAAATGTTCCCCCAATTGTCAGTTAATTGTAGGACTAATATACTAGTACTAGTAAATTGCCCGTCAAATCATGTTTAATTTTTCTCTCCCTCCCTTGTGTCTCTCGCCCCTTCCCTGCGTCTCTCTCCCCCTTCCCTTCCTGTCTGTCTCCCTCTCCCCTGTGTCTCTTCCTCCCCTGTGTCTCTCCCCCTTCCCTCCCCTGTATCTCTTCCCCCTTCCCTCCCATTGTCTCTACCCCCTTCCATCCCTGTCTCTCTTGCCCCCTTCCCTCCCCTGTGTCTCTCCCCCCTTCCCTCCTCTGTGTCGCTTTCTCCCTCTCCCCTGCGTCTCTTTCTCCCTCTCTCCTCCCGTGTCTCTTCCTCCTTCCCTCCCCTGTATCTCTTCCCCCCTCCCCAGTGTCTCTCCCCCTCCTCTGTGTCTCTTCCCTGTGTCTCTCCCCTCCCTCTCTCCCTCCCTTGTGTCTCTCGCCCCTTCCCTGCGTCTCTCTCCCCCTTCCCTTCCTGTCTGTCTCCCTCTCCCCTGTGTCTCTCCCCCTCCTCTGTGTCTCTTCCCTGTGTCTCTCCCCTCCTTCTCTCCCTCCCTTGTGTCTCTCGCCCCTCCCCTATGTCTCTCCCCCTTCCCTCCCCTGTATCTCTTCCCCCTTCCCTCCCTGTGTCTCTACCCCCTTCCATCCCCGTCTCTCTTCCCCCCTTCCCTCCCCTGTGTCTCTCCCCCTTCCCTCCTCTGTGTCGCTTTCTCCCTCTCCCCTGTGTCTCTTTCTCCCTCTCTCCTCCCGTGTCTCTTCCCCCTTCCCTCCCTTGTATCTCTTCCCCCCTCCCCTGTGTCTCTCCCCCTCCTCTGTGTCTCTTCCCTGTGTCTGTCCCCTCCCTCTCTCCTCCACAGTGTCTCTTCCCACCTCCCCTGTGTCTCTTTCCCCCCTGTGTTGCTTCCCCCACTGCCCTGTGTCTCTTCCCCCCTCCCTGTGTCTCCCTCCCCTCCCCTGTGTCTTCCTCCAATTCTCCCCGGTGTTTTCCTCCTCCTCCCCTCCCCTGTGTCTTCCTCCACCCTCTCCCCTGTGTCTTCCTCCAACTCTCCCCGGTGTCTTCATCCTTCTCTCCCCTGTGTTTCCCTCCTCCCCTCCCGTGTCTTCCTCCACTTCTTCCCTGAGAACGTACAGGGTTGCGCACGCATGCAGCTCTGTATGTACTTAGGAAATACTGGTAAGTGTGTATGCTCCAATGGACCGTTACTCACTTACCAGAATTATTATAGTTGATTAGATAATATTAAGGACCTGACAGAGGCCATTATTTTTGCTATATGGTCTGTGGGTCTTGGGGAGGTCTGTGCCCACATGTCCACGTGGCAGGGGCTGCAGTAAGACTCCAACAGTTAGTATCAGCTGAAGATACTTTAGGTTTCTTAATTGACTCGGATCATCTTAGGGGCATGCAAATGTTTTATTGTTTTTTTACTGTACAAAGAACATGTTTCTTAATCAATAGATAGAGCTAGCAAAGAGACATGTTTTGGGCTGTATTCCTTGATCTTTAAGTATCATTTAACAAGTGTTACAGCACTATTACTAAGGGCTGGTGTTCTCCTGGATCCTGAGGATATTGGGATCGGATGGCAGCTCCAGCTGGCTGGTGTAATAGAGAATCCTAGTGCCAGTTTACAGAGTCAAGTAGAACCCTAGGTTGGTGTTTAGTTATTAAAATGGCTTGCCAGGATGCCATGATATGCCAGTATTTACATAAATTACATATATAAATATATTTTAATTCGCTATATATATGAATTTCTTATATATTTCTAATTTTGTACAAATTTTAAAAATAAAGATTAATAAAAAAAAAAAAAATACTTTAGGCTAGTTTAGCAAACTGTTGAAAAAAATCTCCTGGCCTTTACATGAACCATGTCTCACTCATTTATTGAGTATTTAGAATAAATATCGAAATAGTAGCTGATCTAATCTTGAATTTCTGGTTAGAGCTGTGGCCACAGATGAATAATACACTCTTTTATAGGACTGTAATGGGCAAACTATAGAATAAAATAATCACTAATATATTTTGTAAAGTGTGCGTAACGCTCCAGTGGGAGTGCATGGCCACTTTACAGACTTTGTATACGGATTTACATACATGTTGCAGTGCGCATGCGCAGCGCCAGACGCACATGCGCAAAAGTGCAGCACCAGTCGTACATGCTCCGCGCAGCACCAGCTGCGCATGCGCACCGCATAGTACAAGACGCGCATGCGGAACCAGCAAGGAACAGAGGGGGGGAAAAGGGACAGAGAGGGGGAAAGGGGGAAAGAGACAGATTGGAAAGAGACACAGGGGAGGGAGGAGGGGGAAAAGAGACACAGGGGGGAAGAGACAGAGGGAGAAAGGGACACAGGGGAGGTAGGAGGGGGGAAGGGACATGGGGAAATGGAGACAGAGACAGAGGGGGAAAGGGGGGAAGAGACACAGGGGAGGGAGGAGGGAGGAAAGGGACACAGGGGAAAGGGTGAAAGAGACAGGGGAAATGGGGAAAGAGACACAGTGGAGGGAGAGGGGGAAGAGACACAGGGGAGAGAGGGGAGAAGAGACAAAGAGGATGGAGAGGGGGCAGAGACACAGGGGAGGGAGAGGGGGGAAGAAATAAAGAGGAGGGAGAGGGGGAAGAGACATAGGAGAGGGAGAGGGGGGAAAGAGACACAGGTAAGGGAGAGGGGGCAAAAGAGACACAGGGGAGGGAGAGGGCAGGAAAGAGACACAGGGGAGGGAGCGGGGGAGAGACACATGTAATATTATACCGTCATTTATGACGGGTAAACGACTAGTAATAATATAATGTTAAAGGGGACACTGTCAATTTGTTTGTTTTTTTCGTAATCTAAACATATTTAAAAATAGAAAGATCATTAAATTTATTAGAAACTCCAAAAAAAAAATACAAAAAGGAAACAATATACAAGTAATCGTCTTACTGGAAAAAACAGACACATAAAAAATGAGAAAAAGAGACGTATAAAACACTACTGGAATTAAAAAGTAATTTGTTAAAATAATAACATATGAAAAAAAATGGTTAGAAGTCCCACATAGGAAGGAAAATATAATGTGATAGGGTTGAACAGAAATGCACAGCCAACATAGCTCTAATCCAGCCACACACTCAACGCGTTTCGTGTCGCTTCCTCAGGAGCTAATACCTCTTACAGATGGTATTATAATTACAAATCTTTAATTAAACTCAGGTGTTACTGATGGAACAAATTAAAACCTCGGGAGAGGGTGGGATCACATATACCAACAACCATTGTTAATTTCAGCTACTCACTAAAACCTTCCAAACAGTCCCTGAAAAGGCCCACCCCATGTAGCTGTGACATACTATGTTTCTATAGCACTAGATCTACCAGCCAATGAGAGTCAATGTCTCAGCATGATGTTGCTAAATGCTGCTGAGACACAATCTTTGATTGGCTAGTACATCCAGTTCTACAGAAACACTGTATGCGTGAGCTACAAGGCATAGACCTCTGTAGGGACTGTATGGAAGATTAATAATGAAAATAAACACTTAGGTAGTTTATATTGATATTAAAAACAGTGAGCCTTCCATGTCCCTTTAATATAACTATGTTGTAGTAACGTTTAGTAACGACCTTGTTGTGGTGAAGGGGCTAGTGTACCTCAATGAAGCTGTGAGCTATACCTAGGGTCACTCAAGATGGGCAGGTCATTGCAGAGAGGTCAGACAAATCACGGTACACTGGAGAAGGAACTGGCAATCCACTCCAGTATCTTTTCCATGAAAACTTAATGGATTAGTACAAGCAGTCACAACATGTGCTTGGTGTGCTGTGGTCCATAGAGTCACAAAGAGTTGAACACGACTGACCAACTGAAGAACAACAATGTAAGCTTATATTTTAGAACTATGTATAATGCAATATATTGATTAATAAGTTTGTTACCTCCCTGTGACCGATCAGGTGGAGCCAAAACTTCTCTCTGTAGCTATTTTATTAACAGTATTTTTAATTTTATAAACTTCAAACCACACAAAGATAAAAAACATTTAATGTAACTTTAACCCAAAAATTCTAATTTTAAATGCAGCAAAGTAAATGCCAGCTCCACATGAACGAAAATTGGTATTTAACAAATTTTATAAATAAACTTTGCAATCTGCTGTTTGTATTGTTGTTTAGATTTAAAAAAATAATAATCTTCTGCCTGTTTAATTAAAACAATGCCAAGAAACGATCGTTAGCAGCAGCCGCTCTCTCATCTCCTGCAAGGAAGGAACTGATATAACAGAGTGATAGCGGGGCATTAGACTGTATTAGTACAGTATCACTTAGGGAGAGATTCACTAAGCAGCGCCACTCTTAGGTTACATGATCTGACAAATGATGTGCAAAGGGTCGCTGTTATTTTTTTCTGTTGTTCAGTTGTTTCCGACTCTCTGTGACCTCATGGACCGTAACACATCAGGCACTTCTTTATTTCCATGGTCATGCTGATCCACTTGGCTTTCATGGCATGAGATAGTGGAGTGGGTTGTCAGTTCCTACTCCAGTGGGTCACGGCACACAGCTGCTGGTATTCCAAGGTTTTCTCCCATCCAAGTACTGACCAGGCCCAATCCTGCTTGGCTTCAGGGTGGTGTGACCTCTTGGCCGCAGAGATGAAAGCACCAAAAACCTAACCAGTGGCTCACCAGGAAACCAAGAGTTACAGCACACTTACTAAGGGCTGGTGTTCTTTTGGATCCTGAGGATAATGGGATCTGCTGGCAGCTCCAGGCTGGTGTAAAAGACAATCCTAGTGCCAGTTCAGAGTCAATTATCACCCTTTGTTGGCATTCTTATGTGGTCTCCCATCCAAGTACTGACTGGGCCCAACCCTGCATGGTGTGACCCCTTGGTTCCCTAACTGGAATCAAACCCAGGTTGCAGCGGTCCTAACCACTGGACCACTAGTGAACCCCCAAGCAGTGGCAATGTTTATCTCACTCTTAGATTGCATGATCTGTCAACTGATGCACAAAGGGTAACTAAAGTCATATATTAAAAAACATATTTTCCTGTACAAATATGCTTAAATTAGCTATTCTTTTACAAAAAATAATACAGCCTCTAATGTATTACTATATATACAAAATATTAAAGTATGATACTGTGAAATCTACCAGTTTGGTTTCTGCCGATCTGTTTCCTGTGGTAGGAGAAGACTTTGAATGATGGAGAAGGCATAATGAGCTATACAGGCCCTTAAAACTGCTTAAAACACTGCTCAAACGCTTATAATTCAGTTATTTTAGCAGCAATTTTAAAAAGGAAAACAATTTATCTATGTGCTAAGATGGTGCAGTGCACTTATGATGAATCCCTTTGATGTAGATTTCAAGGCATTATAAAGTGTTGTAACATGTCAGTGTCTCTTTAACACCTCAATTTGCCCCATGCTGAATCTCTGAGCTTCTTTATTAACCCCTTCATCTTCCATATTAGCATCTGGAAGGTTTAGTTATTGATTAGATTTTTTTTTTTTACAATAAAAACAGTTTCAAAGCAGGACCAGAGTTTACATTTTTTGCTATTAGGATAGAGTTGGATTATTCTAAATTAGACTTAATAATACTAATAGTGG
Source organism: Discoglossus pictus (assembly GCA_027410445.1). Lineage (NCBI taxonomy): Eukaryota > Metazoa > Chordata > Amphibia > Anura > Alytidae > Discoglossus > Discoglossus pictus. The sequence continues at coordinate 273,793,729 of CM050168.1, read as the reverse complement.
ATCAGAACAAATGCACCATAATCAATATCATGTGAAATGTCAGGAGCTATAGTGTACTGATTGATAATAATATAATTAAAAGGAAAAATAATAACACTTTAGGACAGTGGAGGGGGTAGTGAATTGGGGGCCCAGGTGCGAAATAATTTGCAACATCTCTATATATTTTAGGTGTCTGTAGGGGTCAATAAAAAAAGCTAAAATTATTGAGTCAAATTATTATGACCACAATCTACTTTTGACTTCAGCATTGCATAGCCAATGAAATATGGCACGTGTCGTGAGCTGGCTTGGTGAGGAGAGAAAGGCGATGTGATCACCAAAGGGATAATATGATAAAAAAAATATATATATATATACATGGTTGAGTCACATTATTATGACCACCAGCTAATATCCTGAATAACCGCCAGCCGCTAGACGGCATGGTAGTGAGTCAATAAGATGCTGGAAGGTTGGCAAGGGTAGCTGCTGAAGAGTGCATGGTGGAGGATCCATACAGTGAACATGGCGATCGAGGTGGTCCCACAGGTTCTCAATGGGGTACAAGTCCGGGGAAGTACCTGGAAGTCTTCGTCTTGCTCCTCCAACCATTCCCGGACAATTCTGACCGTATGACACGTTACATTGTCCTGCTGGAAGATCCCATCCGCTCCAGGGAGGGCCGTCAACATGTATGGGTGTTTATTGGCAGTAGCAGCGGGCCCCTACCCTATTGTGGGCCATGGTGCTTTGCACCAGCTGCACCAAAAAAACTCCACCACTGGCTAAAGTCTTATTTTTCCTTTTTAACAACTGGAAATGCTCTTTGTGCTTATTAACCCCCACTATGATTATAATTCAACTTCTGGATCGCTTCCTTGTAATGGTGAAGGGGCTTGTGTACCTCAATGAAACTGTGAGGTGCCCCAAGAAGGGCAGGTCATAGCAGAGGTCAGAAAAATTGCAGTCCACTGGATAAGGAACTGGTAACCCACTCAAGTTTCTTTACCATAAAAACCTTATGGATAAGCACAGCCATATACAAGATGTGCCTGGCATGATGCAGTCCATAGGGTCACTGAGAGTCGGATACGACTGAACACACATAATTATAATTAATAGTCTTATAAACATGACCTTACAGTGTGTACGGATATTTTCAGACACTTTATTCTGAAAATACCAGATTTTCAGGTTCAGCTATCTAACACACATACATTTTTAACAACCATTAATTCTAATTATTTTAGTTTAAACTAATTTTCTGAAGTTTTGCAAAAAGTATTTTTGGTTTTTTTAGTTTCTTTACAACTCCTCTATATACATAGATACATTGGCACCAATATGTCTGCAGCTTTCCAAACTTATATTACTTAAAGTTGGCAAGAATTCTGAAAAGTTATATTTTATGTAGAAATTTGGAATCTTGGCAAATACAAAGCAGCATCTGCACCGATCCAAATTTGGCTGTGGATTCTGGATGGTGTCGGTCTGTTTTTTTACTAAATATCCGTACCGAGCTGTGTGTAGGCTGAGGGGCAGGCAGAGGGTGCCGGGGGTAAAATCAGACAGTTGTACAATATATAACACTTCCTAGCAGCAAGTTTTGGGATGAATAAACCTGGAATAAAGTGTGAACAAGTTTATTGGATTCAAAATACCATTTATTTTGTCTGTGTTTATATTTATCCCTAAAGAAAAAGTTTTTGCTACGAAAGGTTAAAAAAATAATCACACAAAATAAAGTAAAAAAGAAAAAGAAAAGAAAAAATAAAGTAAAATAAAGTTTAAAAAAGTACAATAAAAATAAAGTAAAACAGTGAAAGTAAAATAAAAATGATGTAAAAAATAAAAGCAAAATAAAATTATAATAAGAAATAAAAACAAAATGAAAATAAAGTAAAAAATAGGAGTAAAATTAAAATGTAGTTAAAAAAGTAAAATAAAAATAAAGTCAAAAAAGTTAAATTAATTTAAAGTAAAAAAAAAAAAATACAGTAAAAATAAGTGAAATAAAAATAAAGTAAAAAAGTAAAATTAAAGCAAAGTTAAAAATAAAAGTAAAATTAAAATAAAGGAAAAAAAAAGCAAAGGAAAAAAAAAGGAAAAAAGGAAAATTAAAATAAAGGAAAAAAATGTAAAGTAATGGATAAAATATATAATTGGGAAAGCTCTCGTATATAAAACAACTCACATCCAATTGCTTTTAAAGGAGCATGTCTTTAATTTATTTTTCCCATGAAGGAGTGAGCTATAATTTAGAAAATGTACTTTGGTTTAAGTTACTTACACCTCCTCTTGTCCTGACCTGTTAAAGGGACACAGTAAAGGTTCCACGGTAAATTAAATATTATAGCTAGTGGTTATTATTAACAAAATGGTGTGTAAGTGGTTAGATAGCAGAGCTTGAAAATTGAGAATATTAGCAGATATGTGAAGCTAGGAGCATAAAACACGTTTTAGAGAAAATCTCTTATTTAGCCGAATCTGCCGGTGTTAAGTTCCCTTCAGTCTAGAAAATGTGACCTGTAGCCTGAGGGGGAAGATTATCCTACTGAATGCTGCTCTCCGTTCAGTTGTGTTGTTAAGTGACAGTTCATAGTCTTTCAACGAAACTGAAAAGAGATGCTATCAGAATCCATTCCGAACAAAAGTGTCTGCGGCCATTACGGGAAAATTAAATACATTTGCAAATTTATTTATTTATAGTTTTATAAAAACTTTTAGCGCATTATCAAGTCAAGTTCTTGAAAAGAGAGCACAATTATTATTATTATGTTCCTATATTTGTAATGCGCCAACATATTTAAAGGGGCGCTCTATCCTATAAAAGCAGGTCGCTCTTTAGTGGAACCTCCCAATTAAGCAAACACTATGTCACACCAGCCACTAGTATTAACACTTCCCTGTGGGACCATTGCCAAATGGTGGCTGTGGGTGTCATGTCAAGCAGTAAATTAAAGGGCCCTCTATTCTTCTGCGGCCTGACCCAGCCTTGACACCATTGGCCTCCCATTCCTTAGTAGGCCGCAGTTGCTGCTGTCACTTTATGTCCCGTCCCATATAGAGCCAGTATTTGTATTTTTGCTTTGTTATTTCTGTAGCCACACGAGCTGGGGTTTACATGGCCACCGCGAGCCTTGCGTTCTTCCGCCCTATAAAATATGGCCGGCCATAGGGGATTCATCATCGCCTCCGTCTCTTTGTGTGACAGCTGGGCGAGAACACAACTTTATCACTTTTTTCGAGAGGTTCACAAAAAGGCTAAACCGTCCCCCAGCCGAGAGCGGAGTGTTTAACCCTCGCGGCTGGAAGGAAATGTAGAATTGTCAGAACTAACTAGAGGAGCAAATCCCAGTAGGGTCACCGACTCCTTCAAGGCAAAATAGCTATCCAAGATAGGAGGTCACATGACACAAATAATGTCTATTTTTCTCTCAAATATAACACATAATATTATACCTTTTCACTCCCTTTTTGCTCTCTTCCCCTCCCCTACGTAGAATCACTATCTGTATGTCTGTCTCTTTGTTGGCCAAAACAATGACCTTCAATGTCGTCATTCAGTTAGACCCTGCCCCACCCTTATCAGCCTCAAAAACAACGCTGTACTTCTCAAGAATGCTTTACTGTAGCGAAAAAAGGATAGTAAAACGTGTAGCCAGTTTTTCTTGCTCTTTAAAATGAAATTACTTCCTCTTAGGGCTCAATGGTGGTCCAGTGGTTAGAATTCTGCGCTTTCACTGATGCGACCTGGGTTTGATTCCAATCAGGGAATCAAGAGGTCACACCACCCCTAAACTTACTGAAAGCACTGTCCTTTCTAACTGCAATATTACTATTGTGCAGATAGAAGCTTCCTCTGTATTTAAAGTCTCAGGAAGTAGATAATCAGAAACCCAAATGGCTGGGCTATAGTTTATTTTATTTTATGGGTTCCTTGGTGGTCCAGTGGATAGGTTTCAGTGCTTTCACCACTGAAACCTGGGTTCGATTCCAGTCAGGGAATTAAGAGGAGAGTCAGAAACAACTGAACAACACTAACATTTATATATATACAGTGGATATAAAAAGTCTACACACCCCTGTTAAAATGTCAGGTTTCTGTGCTGGAAAAAAGATAAATCATTTCAGAACTTTTCCCACCTTTAATGTGACCTATAAACTGTACAACTCAATTGAAAAACAAACTGAAATCTTTTAGGTGGAGGGAATAAAAATAAAAAATAAAAATAATGTGGTTGCATAAGTCTGCACACCCTCTTATAACTGGGGATGTAGCTGTTCACATTCCAAATCGTGTTAAATAGGAGTCAGCATACACCTGCCATCATTTAAAGTGCCTCTGATTAACCCCAAATAAAGTTCAGCTGCTCTAGTTGGTCTTTCCTGAAATGTTCTTAGTCGCATCCCACAGCAAAAGCCATGGTCCACAGAGAGCTTCCAAAGCATCAGAGTGATCTCATTGTTAAAAGATATCAGTCAGGAGAAGGGTACAAAAGAATTTCCAAGGCATTAGATATACCAAGGAACACAGTGAAGATAGTCATCATCAAGTGGAGAAAATATGGCATAACAGTGACATTACCAAGAACTGGAGCTCCCTCCAAAATTGATGAAAAGACGAGAAGAAAACTGGTCTGGGAGGCTACCAAGAGGCCTACAGCAACATTAAAGGAGCTGCAGGAATATCTGGCAAGTACTGGCTGTGTGGTACATGTGACAACAATCTCCCGTATTCTTCATATGTCTGGGCTATGGGGTAGAGGGGCAAGACGAAAGCCTTTTCTTACCAAGAAAAACATCCAAGCCAGGCTACATTTTGCAAAAACACATCTGAAGTCTCCCAAAAGCATGTGGGAAAAGGTGTTATGGTCTGATGAAACCAAGGTTGAACTTTTTGGCCATAATTCCAAAAGATATGTTTGGCGCAAAAACAACACTGCACATCACCAAAAGAACACCATACCCACAGTGAAGCATGGTGGTGGCAGCATCATGCTTTGGGCTGTTTTTCTTCAGCTGGAACTGGGGCCTTAGTTAAGATAGAGGGAATTATGAACAGTTCCAAATACCAGTCAATATTGGCACAAAACCTTCAGGCTTCTGCTAGAAAGCTGAACATGAACAGGAACTTCATCTTTCAGCATGACAACGACCCAAAGCATACATCCAAATCAACAAAGGAATGGCTTCACCAGAAGAAGATTAAAGTTTTGGAATGGCCCAGCCAGAGCCCAGACCTGAATCCGATTGAAAATCTGTGGGGTGATCTGAAGAGGGCTGTGCACAGGAGATGCCCTCGCAATCTGACAGATTTGGAGTGTTTTTGCAAAGAAGAGTGGGCAAATCTTGCCAAGTCAAAATGTGCCATGCGGATAGACTCATACCCAAAAAGACTGAGTGCTGTAATAAAATCAAAAGGTGCATCAACAAAGTATTAGTTTAAGGGCGTGCAGACTTATGCAACCATATTATTTTATTTTTATATTTTTTCTTCCCTCTACCTAAAAGATTTCAGTTTGTTTTTCAATTGAGTTGTACAGTTTATAGGACACATTAAAGGTGGAAAAAGTTCTGAAATGATTTATCTTTGTCTCATTTTTTTACAGCACAGAAACCTGACATTTTAACAGGGGTGTGTAGACTTTTTATATCCACTATATATATATATGTATATGTATATAAAACAATATATATATATATATATACATATATATATATATATATATATATATATATATATATATATATATATATATATATATATTATTTTTTTAAATATATTTTGCCATCATCGAGTGTAGGCCTACAACAATCCTTTACTGTGCCTTTAAAAGTGGAGAAAAAAAATCTTAATTTTCATAAATAGTGGTTTAAGTTTAAACGTTTCACTAGCCACAGAAAAGCTTAAACAAAGACATATTTTAAATTAAACAATATTTACATTTGAATTAATCAAATTGTCTTTAATGAAAGTGGTAATTTTGTCATTATTCCTAACGATTTTAGCAACTTGTGAGAAATGAGATAAAACAAAAGGGAAATACAATCTCTATTCAGTCTTGTTGAAAGACTACAACATTAAATAGACATTGACACAAGCAGAGTCAGCTAAATATATGATTTACTCTAAGAATTATTTTAAGCTCTTGGCTTGTTGTTGTTTTGTCGTAGAGTCGTGTCCTATTCTCTGTGACCTCATAACACAGCAGGCACATCTTTATGTCCATGGTCGTGCTTATTCCACTTGGTATTTATGGCAGAAATACTGGAGTAGGTTGCCAGTTCCTTCTCCAGTGGGCCACAGCATTCATCTCATGGTATTCATAGATGGTCTCCCATCCAAGTACTGACCAGGCCCAATCCTATGGCTTCAGGGTGGTGTGACCTATTGGCTTACAAAGCTGCTAATGCTGATAGTGGTCATTTAAAATACTTCAGGTGCCTTAAAACGACACTGTCATCACAAAAAGTATTTGGTTGTATCTTAAACAGCGTTAACAACTGTCTATACATTGTATTAGCCTTTTTTCTCTACAGTAAATAATTCAAGAGATATTCAGCATCCTTCTGTATGATTTCTATCATATCAAGAACTAGTATAAGTATAGATGCAGCAGTATTTAAATAGTACATTGGAGGGGTGGAGAAAACCAATATCTGTGCACTTCCTTCTATATATATATATATATATATATATATATATATATATATATATATATATATATATTGTTATTTAACTGGCTTATACATTTATGCCCTAATACTTACATTTATATAAAGTGTTTTTGTTTCTCAGTTGTGTCTGACTCTCTGTGACCTCATGGGCCATAACGCACAAGGACATCTTTATGTCCAGGGTCATATTGATCCACTTGGTATTCATGGCAGAGATACTGCAGTTGACATTTCCTTCTCCAGAGGCCCACAGCATACAGCTCCTGGTATTCCTAAGTGGTCTCCCATCCAAGTACTGACCAGGCCCAACCCTGCTTGGGTGGTGTGACCTCTTGTTTTCTTGACTGGAATTGAACCCAGGTTGCAGCTGTGAAAGCACTGAATCCTAACCACTGGACCACCAGGATACCTTATATAAATTACTTATTCTTTTTCTTTATATATTTGGAATAACTAGAGAATCCTCACAAATATCCCATACAATGTATTGTTAGTGACCATCTTGTATACAGGGTGTTTTTGCATTATTCTACCCCTTGCTTTTAGTAACATATTTGCTGCCAATTATAAGTGACTAGTAATAAAAGCACATTTCTCGTCCCTGGAATGTAAAAGCACAGAAGGCATTTAATTCTCACCGCCGCGCCGCGCCTGTCTCACTAGCTCTTTGTCCATTATAAGAATGAGATGTACAAATACAGTGTATATGCTCTGAATGTGTGAACACAGCTCCCTAAGGATACAATACAGCAAGAATTATTCAGGAAATGTACTTAGTATAAATGGTATGCTGATGGGTTGAAAGGGCCACATTCACTAAACTTTGCCGTCTTTTTGCAAATAATAATATGCATTTGCTGGCATTTATACTATTTGTTGTTCAGTCGTTCAGTCGTTCAGTCGTGTCCGACTCTCCATGATCCTATGGACCGCAGGCACAGCTGGTTGTACTTTTCCATAAGGTTATTAAGGCAAAGATACTGGAGTGGGTTGCCCGTTTCTTCTCATGGACCATGATTTGTCTGACCTCTCTGCCCATCTTGGGTGACCCTACATGGTATAGGTCACAGCTTCATTTAAATACCCAAGCCCCTTCACCACAAGGGGATTTATACTATACTACAATGGTAATTGCTTTTCTGGAACTCTCTTGCTTTCTCTATTATCCAGCGGATATTGGCAATTTGATCTCTTGTGCCTCTTCCTCTGCGCATCTGGTAGTTCCTGGTCCATAGAATCGAGCTTGTAGAATCTTAAGCATTACCTTGCTTGCATGTGAAATTAGTGCAATTTGAGCACTCTTTGGCACTGCCTTTCTTTGGGATTGGGATGCAGACTGACCTTTTCCAGTCTATTGGCCATTGTTGAGTTTGTTGGCATAAGGCAAGCAACACTTTCACAGCATCATCTTGTAGAATTTTAATTTCAGCTGGGATTCCATCAACTCCTGCAGCCTTGTTATCAGCAAGACATCCTAGGACTCATCTCACTTCGCTTTCCAAGTCTGGCTCCAGCTCATTGGACAAGCTACTGAGGTTACCAATGTTGTAATACCCTCCCTGTATAGATCTTCAGTGTATTCCTGCCACCTCTGCTTTATGAGATCTTCTTCTGTTAGGTTCCTGACATTATTGTCTGTTACCACTCCCACTTTGGCATGAAAGTTTCCTTTGAGGTTCCCAATTTTTGTGAACATGTGTCTTGACTTTCCCATTTTGTTATCTTCTATCTCTTTAGATCTCTATCCACATAGAACTGGACAACTTCAGCCTCTTCAGCATCCATGATTGGAGCATAGACTTGGATCACTAAGGTGTTAAATGACTTTCCTTGAATTTGAATTGAAATAATTCTCTCATTCATTGGGTTGCAACCAAGCACTTCTTGGGCCACTCTTTGATTGACTACGAGAGCTACTCCATTTCTTCTATGGGATTCTTGACCATAGTAGAAGATCTGGTAAATTTCTGATATGAAACATTCCAGTCCATCTGAGTTCACTTATTCCGAGGATATCAATGTTTAACCTTGTCATCTCATTGGTGACCACATCTAGTTTACCTTGATTCATAGTTCTAACATTCCAGGTTCCTATTCTGAATTGATCTTTGCACCATCAGACTTTCCTTTCCCCTCCAAACACATCCGCAGCTGGGTGTCCTCTGGCTTTGGCCCAAGCACTTCATTAGATCTGATCCTACTCATCCTCTGCTCTTCCTCACTAATGTTGCAGGCACCTTCTGACTTGACGGACTGATTTTCCTGAGCCATATTGTTATGTCTTTTATTACATTTATCCATAAGGTTATCTTGGCAAAGATACTGAAGTGGGTTACCAGTTCATTCCAGTGGACCTCAAATTGTCTGACCTCTTTGCTATGACCTGTCTATCTTGAGTTAACCTACATGGTATAGCTCAGAGCTCCATTAAAGTGCAAAAAACCCTTCACCACAACAAGGTAGCGATCCAGAAGGGGTGGAGTGCTCGCTCAGAGCTACTGCCAGTGCAGGCGCTGCAATGCACTGCACTGGGGCTCTCCTCTGCAGGGGGCCTAGTACAGACTATATATATATATTAATTTTTACATTACATATTTTTTTAATTTCCTCTTTCCCCCACTTTGGCCAATACCCCGGCACTCCAGGCCTCCTCTGCCTCATCGCCCCCTCCCTTTTGATGTCGCATTACCTGGAAACATCAGAACTGGCGCCCCGGGAAGGAAGAGGATCAGTCAGATGCAAGTCTGAGCTGTGGGGGTCAGGCGGGTGAAGTCTGCAAGTGGGATGAAAGAAGAGAGACGATAAGAGGGATGAGGGGAGACTGAAGACAGGGAAAAGAAGAAAGCGACAAAGAAGGGAGGAAAAGAGTAGTGTGAGAGAGAGAGAGGGGGTAGGGAAGGTGTGAGAAAGGAGAGGGGGGGAGGAGGAGAGAAAGAGGAAGAGAGAGAGAGAGAGAGAGAGAGAGAGAGAGAGAGAGAGAGAGAGAGAGAGAGAGGAGGTAGGAAAGGTGTGAGGAAGGAGAGAGGGGGAGGAGGAGAGAAAGAGGAAGAGAGAGAGGAGGTAGGAAAGGTGTGAGGAAGGAGAGAGGGGGAGGAGGAGAGAAAGAGGAAGAGAGAGAGGAGGTAGGAAAGGTGTGAGGAAGGAGAGAGTGGGAGGAGGAGAGAAATAGGAAGAAAGAGAGGAGGTAGGAATGGTGTGAGGAAGGAGAGAAAGAGGGAGGAAAAGAGAAAGAGGAAGAGCGAGAGGAGGTACGAAAGGTGTGAGGAAGGAGAGAGAGGTGGAGAAGGAGATAAAGAGGAAGAGAGAGAGGATGTAGGAAAGGTGTGAAGAAGGAGAGAGTGGGAGGAGGAGAGAAATAGGAAGAGAGAGAGGAGGTAGGAAAGGTGTGAGGAAGGAGAGAGGGGGAAGAAGAGAGAAAGAGGAAGAGAGAGAGAATGTAGGAAAGGTGTGAGGAAGGAGAGAGAGGGGAGGAGGAGAGAAAGAGGAAGAGAGAGAGGAGGTAGGAAAGGTGTGAGGAAGGAGAGAGGAGGAGGAGGAGGAGAGAAATAGGAAGAGAGAGAGGAGGTAGGAAAGGTGTGAGGAAGGAGAGAGGGGGAGGAAGAGAGAAAGAGGAAGAGAGAGAGGATGTAGGAACGGTGTGAGGAAGGAGAGAGAGAGGGGAGGAGGAGAGAAAGAGAAAGAGAGAGAGAGGAGGTAGGAAAGGTGTGAGGAAGGAAAGAGATAGGGAGGAGCAGAAAAGAGGAAGAGAGAGACGAGGTAGGAAAAGTGTGCGGAAGGAGAGAGAGAAGGAGAAGGAGAGAACGAGGAAGAGCGAGAGGAGGTAGGAAAGGTGTGAGGAAGGAGAGAGGAGGAAGAGGAGAGAAATAGGAAGAGAGAGAGGAGGTAGGAAAGGTGTGAGGAAGGAGAGAGTTGGAGGAAGAGAGAAAGAGGAAGAGAGAGAGGATGTAGGAAAGGTGTGAGGAAGGAGAGAGAGAGGGAGGAAGAGAGAAAGAGGAAGAGAGAGAGAGGAGGTAGGAAAGGTGTGAGGAAGGAAAGAGATAGGGAGGAGCAGAAAAGCGGAAGAGAGAGACGAGGTAGAAAAAGTGTGCGGAAGGAGAAGGAGAGAACGAGGAAGAGCGAGAGGAGGTAGGAAAGGTGTGAGGAAGGAGAGAGAGTGAGAGGATGAGAGACTTAGAAAGAGAGAGAGGAGGTAGGAAGGGTGTGAGGAAGGAGAGAAAGGGAGAGAGAAAGAAAGAGGAAGAGAGAGAGGAGGTAGGGACGGTATGAGGAAGGAGAAAGAGGGGGAGGAGGAGAGAAAGAGGAAGAGAGAGAGGAAGTAGGAAAGGTGTGAGGAAGGAGAGAAAGAGGGAGGAGAAGAGAGAGAGGAAGGTGTGAGGAAGGATAGAGAGGGGAGGAGGAGAGAAAGAGGAAGAGAGAGAGGAGGAAGGAAAGGTGTGAGGAAGGAGAGAGGGGGGAGGAGGAGAGAAAGACGAAGGGAGAGGCGGTAGAGAAGGGTGTGAGGAAGGAGAGAGAGGGGAGGAGGAGAGAAAGAGGAAGAGAGAGAGAGAGGAGGTAGGAAACGTGTGAGGAAGGAGAGAGAAAGGGAGGAGGAGAGAAAGAGAGAGAGGAGGTAGGAAAGGTGTGAGGAAGGAGAGAGGGGGAGGAGGAGAGAAAGAGGAAGAGAGAGAGGAGGTGGGAAAGGTGTGAGGCAGGAGAGAGAGAGAGAGAGAGGGAGGAGGAGAGAAAGAGGAAGAGAGAGAGGAGGTAGGAGGAGAGAAAGAGGAAGAGAGAGAGGAGGTAGGAAATGTGTGAGGAAGGAGAGAGAGAGGGAGGAGGAGAGAAAGAGGAAGAGAGAGGAGGTAGGAAAGGAGTGAGGAAGGAAAGAGAGGGGGAGGAGAATAAAAAGAGGAAGAGAGAGAGGCGGTAGGGAAGGTGTGAGTCAGGAGAGAGAGAGAGGGAGGAGGAGAGAAAGAGGAAGAGAGAGAGAGGAGGTAGGAAAGTTGTGAGGAAAGAGAGAGAAAAGGAGAAGGAGAGAACGAGGAAGAGTGAGAGGAGGTAGGAAAGTTGTGAGGAAAGAGAGAGAAAAGGAGAAGGAGAGAACGAGGAAGAGTGAGAGGAGGTAGGAAAGGTGTGAGGAAGGAGAGAGAGAAGGAGAGAACAAGGAAGAGTGAGAGGAGGTAGGAAAGGTGTGAGGAAGGAGAGAAAGAGGGAGGAAAAGAGAAAGAGGAAGAGCGAGACGAGGTACAAAAGGTGTGAGGAAGGAGAGAGAGGTGGAGAAGGAGATAAAGAGGAAGAGAGAGAGGATGTAGGAAAGGTGTGAGGAAGGAGAGAGTGGGAGGAAAAGAGAAAGAGGAAGAGCGAGAGGAGGTACGAAAGGTGTGAGGAAGGAGAGAGAGGTGGAGAAGGAGATAAAGAGGAAGAGAGAGAGGATGTAGGAAAGGTGTGAGGAAGGAGAGAGTGGGAGGAGGAGAGAAATAGGAAGAGAGAGAGAGGAGGTAGGAAAGGTGTGAGGAAGGAGAGAGAGGAGAGGAGGAGAGAGAGAGGAAGAGAGAGAGGAGGTAGGAAAGGTGTGAGGAAGGAGAGAGGAGGAGGAGGAGGAGGAGAGAAATAGGAAGAGAGAGAGGAGGTAGGAAAGGTGTGAGGAAGGAGAGAGGGGGAGCAAGAGAGAAAGAGGAAGAGAGAGAGGATGTAGGAAAGGTGTGAGGAAGGAGAGAGAGAGGGGAGGAGGAGTGAAAGAGGAAGAGAGAGAGAGGAGGTAGGAAAGGTGTGAGGAAGGAAAGAGATAGGGAAGAGCAGAAAAGAGGAAGAGAGAGACGAGGTAGGAAAAGTGTGCGGAAGGAGAGAGAGAAGGAGAAGGAGAGAAATAGGAAGAGAGAGAGGAGGTAGGAAAGGTGTGAGGAAGGAGAGGGGGGGGAGAGAGAAAGAGGAAGAGAGAGAGGATGTAGGAAAGGTGTGAGGAAGGAGAGAGAGAGAGAGGGAGGAAGAGAGAAAGAGGAAGAGAGAGAGAGGAGGTAGGAAACGTGTGAGGAAGGAGAGAGAAAGGGAGGAGGAGAGAAAGAGAGAGGAGGTAGGAAAGGTATGAGGAAGGAGGAGGAGTGAAAGAGAGAGAGGGGGTAGGAAATGTGTGAGGAAGGAGAGAGAAAGGGAGGAGGAGAGAAAGAGAAAGAGAGAGGAGGTAGGGAGGGTGTGAGGAAGGAAAGAGAGAAGGAGAAGGAGAGAACGAGGAAGAGTGAGAGGAGGCAGGAAAGGTGTGAGGAAGTAGAGAAAGAGGGAGGAAAAGAGGAAGAGAGAGAGGAGGTACGAAAGGTTTGAGGAAGGAGAGAGAGGGGAGGGGGAGAGAAAGAGGAAGAGATAGAGGAGGTAGGTACGGCATGAGGAAGGAGAGAGAGAAGGTGAAGGAGAGATCAAGGAAGAGTGAGAGGAGGTAGGAAAGGTGTGAGTAAGGAGAGAAAGAGGGAGGAGAAGAGAAAGAGGAAGAGAGAGAGGAGGTAGGAAAGGTGTGAGGAAGGAGAGAGAGGAGAGGAGGAGAGAAAGAGGAAGAGAGAGAGGAGGTAGGAAAGGTGTGAGGAAGGAGCGAGAGGAGAGAAAGAGGAAGAGAGAGAGGAGGTAGGGAAGGTGTTCGGAGGGAGAGAGAGGGGGAGGACGAGAGAAAGAGGAAGAGAGAGAGGAAGTAGGAAAGGTGTGAGGAAGGAGAGAATGAGGGAGGAGAAGAGAAAGAGGAAGAGAGAGAGGAGGAAGGAAAGGTGTGAGGAAGGAGAGATAGGGGGAGTAGGAGGAGCGAAAGAGGAAGAATGAGAGGAGGTAGGGAAGGTGTGAGGAAGGAGAGAGAGGGGAAGGAGAGAAAGAGGAAGAGAGAGGCGGGAGGGAAGGGTGTGAGGAAGGATAGAGAGGGGAGGAGGAGAGAAAGAGGAAGATAGGGAGGAGGTAGGTAAGCTGTGAGGCAGTAGAGAGAGAGGGAGGAGGAGAGAAAGAGGAAGTGATAGAGGAGGTATGAAAGGTTTGAGGAAGGAGAGAGAGGGGGAGGGGGAGAGAAAGAGGAAGAGATAGAGGAGGTATGAAAGGTTTGAGGAAGGAGAGAGAGGGGGAGGGGGAGAGAAAGAGGAAGAGATAGAGGAGGTAGGAACGACAAGAGGAAGGAGAGAGAGAAGGAGAGAACGAGGAAGAGTGAGAGAAGGTAGGAAAGGTGTGAGTAAGGAGAGAAAGAGGGAGGAGAAGAGGAAGAGAGAGAGCAGGTAGGAAAGGTGTGAGGAAGGAGAGAGAGGAGAGGAGGAGAGAAAGAGGAAGAGAGAGAGGAGGTAGGAAAGGTGTGAGGAAGGAGCGAGAGGAGAGAAAGAGGAAGAGAGAGAGGAAGTAGGAAAGGTGTGAGGAAGGAGAGAGAGGGGGAGGACGAGAGAAAGAGGAAGAGAGAGAGAGGAGGAAGGAAAGGTGAGAGGAAGGAGAGATAGGGGGAGGAGGAGCGAAAGTGGAAGAATGCGAGGAGGTAGGGAAGGTGTGAGGAAGGAGAGAGAGGGGGAGGAGAGAAAGAGGAAGAGAGAGGCAGTAGGGAAGGGTGTGAGGAAGGATAGAGAGGGGAGGAGGAGAGAAAGAGAAAGATAGGGAGGAGGTAGGAAAGGTGTAAAGAAGGAGATAGAGGGGGAGGATGAAAGAAAAAGGAAGAGTTAGAGGGGGTAGGAAAGGTGTGAGGAAGGAGAGAGGGGGAGGAAGAGAGAAAGAGGAATGAAAGGTGTGAGGAAGGAGAGAGAGGAGGAGGAGGAGAGAAAGAGGAAGAGCGAGAGGCGGTAGGAAAGGTGTGAGGAATGAGAGGGAGGGGAGAAGGAGAGAAAGAGGAAGAGAAGGAGGAGGTTGAAAAGGTGTGAGGAAGGAGAGAGGGGGAGGAGGAGAGAAAGAGGAAGAGAAGGAGGAGGTCGAAAAGGTGTGAGGAAGGAGAAAAGGGGGAGGAGGAGAGAAAGACAAAAAGAGAGAGGAGGTAGGAAAGGTGTGAGGAAGGAGCAAGAGGGGGAGGAGGAGAGAAAGAGGAAGAGTGAGAGGTGTAGGGAAGGTGTGAGGAAGGAGAGAGAGAGAGGGAGGAAGAGAGAAAGAGGAAGAGAGAGAGGTGGTAGGAAAGGTGTGAGGAAGGAGAGAGAGAGGGAGGAGGAGAGGAAGAAGAAGAGTGAGAGGAGGTAGGAAAGGTGTGAGGAAGGAGCAAGAGGGGGAGGAGGAGAGAAAGAGGAAGATAGAGAGGGGGTAGGAAAGGTGTGAGGAAGGAGAGAGAAAAAAAATAAAAAAAAATAAATACATTTATATAGTGGTGAAATGTAAACTTTATAACACACATACATTGAGGAGGATACAATAAAGTCAGAACATTACAAAACATAATTAAACATTAGACAATTATAGCATTTATAGACTAATGACTAAAGCTTTTCTTTCACAGCAGAGACATCCCAGATTGCACTGACCTCTGGAGCAACGTCCATTTGACCTGATGGACTTTTACTGTTGATATACGTCAGGTTTTCTTATCTCGTGACCAAAACATCTGTTGCAGAAAGAGAAAAACATGCTGTGAAATGTCACAAATCGATCTTTTAACTGAGTATTTATTAATTGTAAGTGGCTATATAAAGTTATAACCATACAGATATTAGAAATTACTAAAATAAAATAAAAATAGTACCTGATAGGGACTGCCTTCTGCAGCTCATGAAGACACAGACTCTGTAGGGGTTGGATGTGCTGTATCTCATACTAACCAATCAGTGAGCAATATTCCACACAGTGCTGTTGGGACGTGGTCCCTGATAGGCTAGGACATTACACTACACATCCAGCCTTACAGAGTCGGTGCCGGCATACGCACATTAACATAAGAACTGCTAAATATTTCAGAAATGATATACTGTGGAGAAAAACTGCTAATACAATGTACAGCGATTTTTTTAACGCTTTTTAAAATGATATCAGCTTCCTGTTGGGGTGACGGAGTCCCTTTTATTCCAACTCTAATGCATTAAAAATGGGGTTCAATGACCAGCGGTTGAGGGTGCACCGAGGAGTCACATTTCTTATGAGTGAATAAGGAGTTCAGTCTCTCTTTCTTAATGATAAATCACTCCCAAAGCCGGAGGAATCTCTGACCTTAAGAGCAGGATTTCACTCCAGATAAAGGCAATGAATTTTACCTAAAAGGGATCCCAAACAAATTTATGTGACTGGTGGGGCCCTTGGCTCTGCTTGGGATGAATAATGGGATCTGGAGTGAAAGATTTTATGAGCAATTATAGGAAACAGCTTATTTACAGTCCCCTTTGACCAACCACAAAGCTTAAAAGGGTTCGGAAAGAGATGAGTGTGTCTGGGGAGGCCGCCAGTCTGTGAGCGCCTGCACCCTGCACCCTTCCGGAATGTGTCCCCGGCCAAATAGGACAGCACTGACTTTATGCACCTACAAATGCAAAGAGTCTATCATTTAATTTTGCATGCTCAAATCTTAAAAAAATGTTTTGGTATCATTTATATTAACCCTTGCGGAGCAATGCGTTGCAGGCCCCTCTGCCAGTGAAAGGGTTAAAGTGAACCATGGGTCAGTATTGCAAACTCGCACTAAATGTCATGGTATGTATATTTTACGCTTACAATGTCTCAAGAACCCAAAGGAATAGCTTACATTTGTTTTATTGGTGCTTGCAGGGTGCTTGTGATTTTTGGTCCTTGCAGAACCGGCAGCAGAGAGGCAGGTAGTACCTACAGCCTAAGCATGACTAAGTGGGCTACAGGCACAAGGGTGAAGTATTGTGATCTCATGTGCGGCTTGGGTTATGTAGCTGCAAGGACCTTCTCTTTCTATAGTTAAAGGGCAAACTCCACCTAATATTTAGTTTCTTTTATATTAAAGATCCCATTTAGAGCAGAGTGAAGTGAGGGGAGGGGGGAATTTGTTAAGATAACCGGATAAGACTGAAACTAACACCACACCCCTTCCCCCTCACTGTCCAGAAGCAGACTCCTTGTTTCAGGAAATGCAACTATAGTTCTTCACAAATGTAAGCACCCTCTACACACATCATTTCAACCAATGTGTCATGGATTCCACCAGGACCCAGCAGAGTGTCTCATTGAGACACAAACCTTTACTGAGAGACACACTGCTTTTGTTCTTAACAAGATTAGTCACCAGGAAAGACCTTGGATACAAATAAGAGCCACATTCATTTCTAGTAAAAAGCTGTAGTAGTAATTAACAACATTATTAAATAAAAGTGCAACTCCCTGTAGAAACACCCCAGTCCTACTAAGTCTTCAGCCAGCAATGAAAGCTCCAAAGGAAACCTCCAGACCTACATAGAGTGCCAAAACTAAAACTTTCTCTAAATAGTTTTTATGCTCAAAGTTTCAAATCAGCATATATCTCTTTTCAGTTACTATTGCAAATAGCTACTTGACAATAGGACTGAATAGAGGAGCAAGTCCCAGTAGGATAAGCCTCGCCTTTAGGCTCCAAACATACCTGCTCATGGCTTACACAGCTGCGAATGTTGTTATTTGGTTACATACGTCACAAACATGTTTTTTCCACCCAAAATGCAGCGCTCGTAAGAAACACTCACAAAGACAGACACTGAGGGAAGCGCTCACTCTCACGAGTCATCAGACGCACTCACGGTCATGTATGGCAAATAATATCATGGGGGGGTCTGCACTCCGGGCACGCACTCACTGGCAGGCACACAGGGGCACTCTCTCTCTGTCAGTGAGACACTCACTCTGTCAGTCCTGCACTCTCTCTCTGTCCAACATACATTTGTCACGGTCACACTCTGCTGAACGCAAAGAATTCTGGGAATGTCAACCTCAAACTCACAGTGGCTTTTAAATTCATGGATAGTAGCTGTAAATGTTATCAAGTATTGTGATATATATTCCCATGTAACCTCATATTATAGGACTGGGGGACATCATCATTATATATATACTAGCGACTTGCCCGTCAAAAATGACTCTGACGACCTTCGGCGCTCATTGTAATCGTCTCTCCTCTCATCTACTTTTGCTACCCTGAGGACCTTCTGCGCGATATATATATATAACTGCAGTGTAAAAAATTTTTTTTTTTTAGTGCAGTGGAAAGTCTACATTTTTAGTTCCCATTACTAATAATACTTATTAAATTAATGTACGCTAATAATTAATTCTGAATGAACAAATGTATTAGGAAGTGCGAAGCGTTAATGTATTCATAAACTATTTAGCACATTTTTTGTTATATATATATATTTTTTTAATAATAATTAATTAATTCATTACTTAATAAATTAATATACTTTACCTATTTGTAATTAATATATCCAGTAATCAATATCCTGAAGAGCTAACAATCTCTTTTGATTTTCCTGCAGCATTCAATGTACAGTTGGACTGTTGCTACGCAATGTGCCAAGTGTGCAGTGTAAATAGGCTGCGTGCGCGAGGCCAAACCGTTGGTTTAGTCGGGTAAAGCAGCATTTTAGATTCCCTATGTTATTACTTGTAAGTTAGTGTTGTAAAATGGCGGCGATCGTCTATGTTTACGCGGCTCGCGAGCAGTTTCCGTCCTTTCTAATAGTGTATTTTGTACCTCGTACATTCCTGTGTAAAAAGTGGTACGCGTCTGGTGGTGTTTTGCGCGGTTCAGGTCGTGTAGCTTTGTTTACATTTTTTTCGGTTTGCCATTTGTTTTCTCGCTTAACTGATTTTCGAGTGCCAAAACTCAGCAAATTTGGCTTAAATTTGCGTGTAACCTCACTCCCATACGTCCTGGCTGTCCCCCCGTGCTGTGTGTGAGGTATTTTTTGTGTTTTTCGTTTTTTTCAATTTGCGCCTTGTAATTTATTTTTCTAAGTCCCGTGTTCCTCAACTGCTTGCAGCCTAAGGCAATCCCGCGTTTCCTAACTGCTTGGAGGCTAAGACCCGCGTTTTTTAATGCCTCAACGTCTCGCCTCGTTTTGCGAGGCTCGCAGGAGCGCCTTTGGTGCTCATTTCTGCCTAAGCCTAAGGGTATATAAGGTGACACGTAGGAATTCTGCAAACATATCATCCATCGCTGTCATTAGGTAAAACGTGAGATTTATCAGACTTTGAAAAGGGGATGGTCATTGGCTTTCGGGCCAAGGGTGACAGTATTTCTGAAACAGCGCAGTTTGTGACTTGTTTGCTGCTGCTGTGGTTAAATAGCCCGATTCAATTGAGCAATCAGAAGTTACTGGAGCCCGTAAGTGAGGCCGTAAGTTTATTTGCTATTCAATTGGCGTTTTTTTTGCGGGCTCCAAACAGTTTATGGGTTACGGGCTTGAAAACATTAGAATTAATTGCACAACAGTCTCAAGCTCGCAAATCAGCAGAAAAAAAGATATTTTTGATGTTTTATTTCAGGGTTATATCGATCTCGGGAATCAATGAATTAATACATATCAGGCCATCCACATGGACTAGAACAGTATTGGCATTCTTTTTTATAACTTCGTATTTTGCGGGTTTGCGAGTCTGATCGCATATCGGATACCCGAACCTAATTGATTGTCATGTAACCTCCATGTTTTTCTGACGTAATGATCGCAGTCTCATTTTCTATTGGCTGTTTTGAAATGGGAGGTTACTGTCTTGCTTAATTGATCATATTCCCGCCCTGAACTGCTACGGACCAGTGCATGGTTTACGAAGTCGGCTTTCGGCCGCAGATATATATGGCCTATATCCCGCGAGATGCGGACTTGCAATTGAATCAGGCTCAAAGTGTTCCGTGACTGTGTGAGGGCCAACCAACACGCCACAGTTGAGCAACTCATCGTCCAAAGAAACCAGGGGGCTACCAGACGTGTGCCTAAAATGGCAGTACAGCAAACACTTTTGCGTATGGAGCTCCGAAACAAACTGCTGGGCACTGCCCCCATGCTGACGAGGGTAATCTTCAGAAATAGAAGTGATAAACACTACAAGGGAATTACCTCCCTAGGACTTGATAATCTTCAGAATGGCTTAAATTTGTACAACAGTCCCGAAAATTGGACCTCTTCGGATTGGCAAAGGGTTGTCTTCTCTGATGAGTCACGTTTTCTGCTCCATTGACTAAATGTATGTTGGCGTGTCAGGTACGAAACCTCCGAGAACAAACACTCTGAAACCATTGTTGGAAGAACACAAGCTGGTGGCAGCAGCGTTATGGTCTGTGGAATGTTTTCATGGCATTGTCTAGGTCCACTCATACCTCTGGAAGTTACTCTCAACCGATTTAATTATCCATCCATCTTTGCAGATCAAGTACACCCCATACATGTTGACTGTCTTCCCTGGACCAGATGGGATCTTCCAGCAGGACAATGCAACATGTCATACGGACAGAATTGTCCAGGAGTGGTTGGAAGAGCACGACAAAGACTTCCAAATACTTCCCTGGCCTCCATATTCCCCGGACTTGAACACGTCGAGCACCTATGGGATCACCTTGCTCGCCATGTTCGCTGTATGGATCAAAACACCTTGCTTTAGTTTTAGCTCTTGCATCATGGTACAATACCTTTCCATCTGGTTCTCTTTTAATGATAAAATAGGTTGCATTCTTTTTTAGTTCTGCTTTAAGGTAAAAGAGCTTGCAATACCTTTCTTACATTTTTCCTTTATGGTATAAAAGCTTTCAACCTGTTTCAGTTTTTATATTAAAAGAGCTTGCAATCTATTTCAGCTCTTGCTATCTGATAAAGGACCTGGCAGTCTGTGTTGATTATTTGTCTATGGTAGAATAGCATGCAATCTGCTGTAGTGCTTGCTTTCTGGTAAAAGAGCTTGCAATCTATTTCAGCTATTGCTTTCTGGTAAAGAGCTTGCAATCTGTTTTAGTTCTTTCTCTAGGACAAAAAAAGCTTTCAATGTTCTTTAGTTCTTGCTTTATGGTAAAGGAGCTTGCAATCTATTTTAGTTCTTGATTTATAGCAAGAGAGCTTGCACTCTGATTATTTATGATAAAGGATATTATGTTCTGCTTTACTTCTTGTTTAAGGTAAAATAGCTTGCAAACTGTTTTAGTTCTCGTTTAATGATAAAAGAGGCTGTAATGTGTTATTAGTTTTTGCTTTTTTGGAGAAAAAAAAAGCTTGCAATAAGCTCGGGTCAATACTTGGATGGGAGACCACCTAGGAATACCAGTTGTATGTTGTGGCCCACTAGAAAAGAAACTAGCAACCCACTCATTATCTCGGCCATGAAAACCAAATGGATCAGCATGACCATTGACATGTGCCTGGTGTGTTATGGTACATGAGATCATGGAGAGTCGGACACACCTGAACGACATACACAAAACAGTCTGGTTTAGTTCTTCATTTATGGTAAAAGCTTTAAGTCTGTTTTAATCCTTGTTTTTTTTGTTTTTTTAAGTTTGCAATCTGTTTGTATTTAATAGTAAAAGAGCTTGCAATCTATTTAAGTTCTCATTTTACAGTAAAGGAGCTTGAAAAGTATTTTAGTTCTTATAGTAAATATCTTGTAATATGTATTGTTTATTACTTTATGGCAAAAGAGCTTGCAATCTGGTTTAGTTCTTGCTTTATGGAAACAAAAAGCTTGCAATGGGTGTTTATGGCAAAAAAGCTAGAAAACTAAACTAAAAGCGAGTCTTAAAGGGACCTGAATTTCTAAGTATCACTAAGACATATGAATCTCTTTACTTGTGTGCAGTTTTTTATAATAATAATAATAAAATAATAATAAAAAACTATAATAATTGTATACTTCTACTAGAAGTAATGATAATATACTAACATTACTAATATGCTACTACAAATATACTACTAATTGTAATTCTAATAATACTAATTTACGACTACTACTACTACTACTAATAATGCTAGTAATATACCACTGCAATAAGTATTCTACTAGTAATACCAACTATTGATTACATTATACTAATGTTAATGATAACGATAATAGTAGTAATATACTACTTGTCTTAATATACCACTACTAATATACTATTGATAGTAACAATACTAATAATAATTTACTACTACGAACAATACTGCTAATAACCTACTACTGGTATTATCATTCTACAAAGGATACTATAAATATAATTGTGTTAATAATAATAAAGACAATAATAATATACTACAGGTATTACTACTACTAATATGCTAATGCTGTTACTACTACTAATAACAATATCCTATTATAATTACTACTTCTGCTACTACTAATGATGATGTTAATAATATATGGCTAATACTAATAATAAACTCACCCTACTATTACTATTAATAATATATGTCTACTATTAATAATATTGATATTATATTACTACTACAAATAATGATAATGTATTAATATTAATAATAATAAGAAATGTATATTATTAATAATAATGACAATATACTAGTACTATTAATAATGCTGATGATAATATGGTCTAACATTAATCATAATGATAATATACTAATACTATTAATTATAATGATGATATAATCACGTAAAAGTAAAATTAATAATGATAATACTATATTACTACTAATGACAATGTACAACTACTTACAATAATAATTATATCAACATTATATATTATTATATTGTTGATATTATTGCATTTCTAGTATATAATTGTGTTACTGACTTTCATATATATTTTTTATTAATATTGTAAAATAGAACAATTACAAATAAATATAAAAATGTATAAAAGAAGATATAATAATCTAAAAGTAAATATAAAATGCATAAAAGAAAATATAAAATATAAAAATAAAATCTAAAAATGTATAAAAGAAAATATAAAATAATCTAAAAATAAAATCTAAAAATATATAAAAAATTAATAAAATAATCTAAAAATAAAATCTAAAAATGTATAAAAGAAGATATAAAATATAAAAATGTATAAAAGAAAATATAAAATGTAATAATCTAAAAATAAAATATAAAAATGTAAATATAAAATCTAAAAATAAAATAAAAAAAAATATAAAATATAATAATCTAAAAATAAAATATTAAAATGTATAAAGGAAAATATAAAATATAAAATATAAAAATGTATAAAAGAAAATATAAAATGTAATAATCTAAAAAAATATATAAAAATGTATAAAATAAAATATAAAAAATAAAAAATATAAAATATAATAATCTAAAAATAAAATATTAAATTATATAAAGGAAAATATAAAATATAAAAATGTATAAAAGAAAAATCTTATTTTAATAAAAAAAAACGATGATTCCTGATGAGAAGTAAGCATTTGTACAGGGTGTAAGGATAGTAAGCCGCCTAGCAGGTGATAGAGGGAATCATGGCTCACTGGCCCAGCCCAGCACTGACTAGCCAGCCCCCCACAGCCCCCAGCCCCCTATATCCAATCAGTGCAGCCTGGTGTTAGAGCAGCCCAGTGCTAGTGAAGTCATAGAGCTGTCCTTATATGGACTGGATGTCCTAATTAGGAGACACATTGTACATGAGGTTTACTGTCAGAGATCATTGCCTTGCTTACTAGCTGAGGATCATCTCCTCTCTCTGAGGGGCTCTGCAGGAATAAGGGGGCTGGATATCCAGGAGACAAAATCTCTGTCACTTTATAAAGTTTTATCTGAGTGTGCTTCAGCCGTTATCTGGAATATATCACAATTTGGAATAATCAGATTATCACACGTCCTGGGAAACCACTGACCACAAACAGGTAATAACATTTATTTTATTCCTCTAGTTTTCCATGTTTTTTGTGTTGAGTTCACACCCAGAGCCCTCCATGCTGTTCATGCATCACTTACCTCCAAGCTTTCTCCAAATGAACTTTAATGTTTGTATTGCGACAGCAAATTCCTCTACAGGATGAGTGGAAACTGGTGTAAATCACAGCTAAATAATACACAGCAATTTATTAAATACTTATATCCTAATTGTAAACAGACTGAAAAATGTATAAAGAGAAAAAATACTGGAAAAACTGGATCGCAATTGTAAAGAAAATGTTTAAAATTGTATTTTTTTCAGCAAAAAATACTAACATTTTATTCTGTTGCACAAACGATGTATTTAATTATTTAATTTACTTATTAGTATTAATTTAGTTCTTTAGTATTTAATTAAGTTATTTATTTTTTGATAATAGAATATGTTTAACAAATCAGTGAAATACCCCAAAATATGTATAGGATTTGTAAAAATACTGATACATTGTATCAGCAAGAAGAGTTTCTCAATATGGACAAATAAATGTAGTTCATTTTTTATATAATGAAGCTATTTTTTATAAAATAAATGTTGCATTATCTATAGCTTAAATATTAATCGTGATGTAAAAATAGAATACTAAAAGTAATTATTTTGTAGTAATAATCCTACTATTAATGGTAATATAACTTATTTAGTACTTATAACATTATTAATAACATATATATATATATATATATATATATATATATATATATGTATATCTACTGTGTGTATATATATATATATATATATATATATATATATATATATATGTATATATATATATATATATATGTATAGAGAGAGAAAATTGTATGCACATATGTATATATTTATTTTTATATATATATATATATATATAAATATAGATAGTGTGTTTATATATATATATATATATATATATAATGTATAAATATATATATTAAATAAATATATATTATTAAAGAAATATATAAATATAAATATATATATATATATATATATTCTTTATACAATTGTGTTATACATAATTACATTCACAGTTGTTGTTTATATTGTTTTATTTTTTATAGTTGTCAGTTTTTTATTAGTTATCATTGTATTAATTTTGTATTTCTGCTTTTTATTCTAGATGTACTTATCCTGACTGACTTGTACACACATATATCTCTATATACTGTACTGTATGTATATAAACACTCAGGAGCACATGGTCATTCCCTGCTGGCTGTAAGCTCTGCCTCCCCTCCCTCTGCTGGAAGGAGGATCTAAGGATCTTGAGTCACTTTAAAGTCTTCCTGCTCTCTGGGTGTTCTGGACACGTTTAGGAGAAGTCTCATTTGGGAAATACCCCAAGACAGAGAATAACCAGCTTGTACTGCCCTTGGAAGAGGGCACTCACATTGGCACTGCTGCCCCTACTCTCACTCTGTGGATCTCTATAACTGACACAGGAGCATGTCAATGGTGGTTAACCCTTGGCAGGAGGACATTCCTGGAGTGCCAGGGTCCAATCCCCCAGGACTATGCAATCAGGACCCAGGGGGCACCCCTCAGACTCCAAGCACTCCTAAAGGAGTTGTCCCAGGTCAGGACCCAGCCCTCTCTGGGGACAAAGGAGTGCCCAATGTGGACTGCATGGTGTGTGGTGACAAGTCCAGTGGCAAGCACTATGGGCAGTTCACCTGTGAGGGCTGTAAGAGCTTCTTCAAGAGATCAGTGAGGAGGAACCTGACCTACACCTGTAGGGGCAACAGGGACTGCCCCATAGACCAGCACCACCGCAACCAGTGCCAGTTCTGCCGCCTCAAGAAGTGCCTGAAAGTGGGCATGAGGAGGGAAGGTGAGTCCTGTGAGGGCAGGGACTGTCCATACTGCCCCATATAGACACATAGGGGATATTAAGAGTTTATACTCTCTCTCACTAATTATTAAACAGGAGGATTATCTCTTAATTAATTAGTAATCTCATTATCTCTCACTGTTGCAATCTTAATCTTGTTATTCACTGAATATGTTGAGGTGCCAATACTTTGTATGTGTTAAAGTGCTATATATATATATATATATATATATATATATATATATATATACATAATATCCAATCTAATAATGCACAGGCATGTATTATCTTTAACACTGGTTTAAATAGAATGTATTTATTTATATAATTATAGATCTATATACTTAATATTATATATATATATATATATATATATATATATATATATATATATATATATATATATATATATATATATATATATATATATATATTTCTTGACATCACTTTATGTTTATCCTTAGCTTTTCTGGTCAGTGAAAGGGTTAATATACACTGTATAAATTGGGA
>CM050168.1:273493041-273765541 GCA_027410445.1 Discoglossus pictus | reverse complement strand
TATATATATATATATATATATATATATATATATATATACATTTATTCATATATATATATATATATATATATATATATATATTTATTCATATATATATATACATTTATATGTATGTATGTATATATATATATATATATATATATATATATATATATATATATATATACACACACACAATGAAATCCCAGAAGACATAATCTAATTTAACATACATCCCATATGTTTCTTATCATACACTTATCAGCCCTTAACCCCCCCCCCCCCCCCCCCCCACCCCCCCAGGATATTTCCACTCTGTAAGTACATCACAGGGGTCTTCTGCCCTTCTCCCCCTCACTGCCAGGTATACTAATCTCTTGTAAGATTATATTTTTGTGATTCATTTATCAACAGTTCCTTCAAGAATGTCTGCACAATTTAAGTTTAAGAAAACTTGGTAAATCTATCCAGAAATATAATATGCCTTCCAATCCGTATTGTCATTTAAAAAAAAGGATTTCTACAGGAGTTAATTATTTAGTATTTTACACTAGCGTAATGGTTTAATTAGGTGATATTATTGTTAAAATTGTTAAGAAAACTGGTACATTATTTTTTTTTTCATTTCCTTTATCAGTGATAGAGAATCTATATTGCTTTAACCCTTTCTCTCCACGAAGGGCCAGCAATACAGAGTGGTCAGTCTACCAGTAAAGGGTTTGAGGCCTCCTGCGGCCGCCAGTTCCTAATAAAGGGCCATACAATAAGATAAATTATTTTTTGTACCTTTATAAAAATAGTAAAATTACTGTTGGAGGCAGGTAGATATGGATTTATGGGGGATATAATTATATATAGTGAGGGGATTGTATTGATTATAGATATTTGTTGTGTAGAGATAATATGGCCTGTTGAAGATGGACATCTAGAAAACAAGATGGGGGCCACATAGAAAACATCTGAGGGTTCCAGTCCCCCCCTGGGCATTCTGTTTCTCAGCACCATCCAACTTATTTCTTCTTACAAACAGCATGTCCTAACATTAAAACTTTATAGTAGCCTTTTAATTTTTGCACTTTTTGCTCAGTTACATAAAATGTATTTAGTCATGTATGGAAGTAGTATTTTATATATATTTTTATTGTTAATCAATATTAAATCATATCTCTTAGGTCTAATATATAATAATAAATACAATATGAACATATGCATTCAACAGATTTCCTGCATTTGTTAAACAACTAGATTAATTACATATATTAAGACAATTAAGATAAATTGCTAATTTACAAGAGCTTCCAACATTTACTGAGGTTGTAATGGCAACTTTTCCATAGAAAATAACTACCAAGCCTTTAATTAAGCTTTTCAAGGCCTAAAGCTTAGTATTTTTTGGCCAATATAACAATATATGTAAAAATTTAAGGAAAATAATTAGGTTGCTAAATTCAGGTACATTTTTTTAAGCAATCCTCTAATAACTCTCTTGATATCTATGTATGGTGGTGTCTATTCACTCCCTGTGTGTATATATATATATATATATATAAAAAATAAATATATTTTATATATATATATATATATATATATATATATATATATATATATATATATATATATATATATATGTGTTAAAGGCTATATTGGTATACTGGAAGTAGAAGTGTTAATATACTCTCCATGTAAAGCCGGAATATTTTGCACTCACTATATAAACATAACCCGTTGATGATCCAGGCAGTGGGGAGTGTTTGAGAACAGGATACAAACTCTCCTGTCCATACGTGTAATGAGATCCTGTCATAGAGTATAGAAAAAAGAGTGTTGGTTGTAATGACTGGTGGTTGGTCCATCTATATAAAATTAATACTATAGATTTCACTATTAAACACACTCATGCTGAAAATATAAAACTATACTTGCTTTTATTGCGCAAGAATTATAGTTTATTTATAAAGCACTAACATACTAAGTACTCTTCAACAGGGTATGAGACAACAATTTATCAAATTGGGCGTCTTGGTTGAGACAATTTATCTGTTTTTTACTCTATTTTTTTTAAATGGGATTTAAAAAAAAAAAATCTCTTTAGCCTTAATCATCTTATAACAAAAGTAGTTTTTATGATTTTTAATATATTATATATTGTATTTTTTAAATTCTATATTTTATTTACATGTTGCTTTTGACTTCAAAAGTAGAGTTGCATTTCTTGAAATCTTATTATTCTAAATGAAATTCCTGTCCATTAAAAAATATATCGACTGTATTGCCATACTATTATTTTTCATTTATGATTTTTTATGAAATTTGAATGCTTTTTATGCATTATGGTAGCCATGCTATTTTTTATTTAAATAAAAAAAAACTATCAATTCTTTCAAGATATTTAATGCCACTCACCTCCATCTTAATATAGTTTACTCACGGTTATAACATCCCTATTGTTTTACTACATTATATTTTTGTAAAAGCTTTGTATGTTTAGCCCTAAAAATATGCAAATATACAAAGGCTGAAATAAATTATATTTTTAAGATGCTTTTTTTATGATTGTGTATCTATATGAGTGTATATTCCATTGGATTCCTACATATTAATTTATATAAATTTTAATTGTGTCCACCAGAATTCCAAACCATTTGTTGTTTTGTAGTTCATTATGGATCAGTGAGTGTTAATCTAGTATATTTCAGTTAGGCAAACTCTATGAAGGCCTTGCTTGTGCCCAAAGGGTAAGTTTTAATGATCTTGCAGCACAGTCCATCCGTGCCCCTCCTGGGTAGTTGGCTTGTATCTACCAAGGGCATTTGAGGATTTTAAACCCCAAATCCTAGAAACCGAGATTAGAAAAACTGGGCCTTGTTGAAAAATTATTATTTATATATCCAGTGTATTAAGTGGCTTATTTACGGAATTGATCGACTTATTTAAACAAATCCCCAACTCTTAAACATAATATTTTTTATAGTGGATTTATCGAGGGTTTACATGGTTTATATAGGGTAGTTTGACCAGACACAAATTCTCTTTGTAGGGTTTGGGAAAAAAAATAATTCTCATCCATTAATCTGAATATCTCTATGAGAACAAATTTAGGAAATCTAATGTCTTAATTGTTGCATGTCCAGTAATGACTTAATTTCCCATTGCTGAAGGAGTTAAGGAGACAAGATTGGATTAATCTGACCACCGTTGCATGTAATTAAATGGCCAGTCCCTCGCAGGACAAGAAAATAAAGGATGTATTTATTTTAAGAGTTGTAAAAACTTTTTTCACAATAACTTTTTGCTCATTATTAAGTCAAGCACACATAAAAGCATACACAATTATTATATATTGGTGGTCCTTTAAAGGATAGTGGCATATTTTATTTGTGGATGTTTGACAAACATTCTCAAATATACCATCAAAATATATATATTTCAGGATACAAGTGAATTATTTTGGTTGTAAAATAAGTTAAAAATTCCTTAAAATTATCTGATAGTAATAGAAAAAAAATCCTTTATTAATGTTTTTTAATAGGGTTAACTTTGATTTGCCAAAGCTAGCTGGGGGCTTAAAACACTATCTCAGATTTGATAAAAAAACTCAATTGGAACTAAAGGTTTATTGATGACTATTGTGTTTTTTTTTGTTTTTTTTTGATAGAATAGATTAGTCTGAGTGAGTCAGAGTTTTGTAGTAGAGGATGAACCCAGATTTAAATCCTAAGGTTCAATATTTTTGCCCTTCAACCTCCATTAAATCCGAATTTTTTTTAACTGAACCGTAAAATAAGCAAATTGAGAAATGTCAACCAAGAAAATAGATGTTGAAAGACCTGCACATTGGAGCCTACAAACTATACACATTTGATTACACAGGTGAGACAGAAGTGTAGATTTGTATTTACTCTACGTGAGATAAATAAGAACTTCAGAATAAACTTCATCATCTTCCTATTAATGAGTAAATTGAGGTGCATACCTACGTAATCATAGTGTTTTTTTCCTTTTGGTGATTGCACGAGCAGAGTCAGGGGATTTTTCCTTATTAGTCAGATTTGACTACAAATCCAGATTTCAGGATACAAATTAATTTTTTTGCTTGTAAAATAATTAGCCAGTTACTTGAAATTCCCTGAAATTTTCTGCTAGTAATAGAAAAAAAATCTTCCTTTATTATTTGTTGTTATAGGTTTAACATTGCCTAACCAAACTTAACTTGCACCTTAAAACACTGTCTCCCCATTCTAGATGAGCCCCAGATTTGGCAATAACTGGATAAATGTAACCTGAACTGAAGGTTCATTGATGACTATCATGGGTGTTTTTTTATTTTTTTATGGACTAGATCAAGTCTAGGTGAATCAGTTTTCTAGTCAAGGAAGAACCCAGGTTTAAATCCTAAGATTCAATATTTTTGCCCTTCAACATCACTTTAAATACGAACATTTTTTAACTGAACCGTAAAATAAGCAAATTGAGAAATGTCAACCAAGAAAATAGGTGCTGAAAGACTTTCAACTTCGAGCCTACAAACTATACACATTTGATTACACAGGTGAGACAGAAGTGTAGATTTATATTTACTCTACGTGAGATATATAAGAACTTCAGAACAGACCTCATCATCTACCCATTTAATACGTAAATTTCAGGTGCAGACCTACGTAATTATAGTGTTTTTTTTTCTTTTGATGATTGCACCAGCAGAGCATGGGGATTTTCCCTATTAACTGGATTTGACTACATATGACAGATGATGAATGAGCCATTAAATATTTGCCTTGAATTTCCCAATTAACACAGTATTCTAAAAAGCTTTTCAAATAGATACAATGAGATTTAGAAATGGCGTCCTCCCAGCTGCAATTCATAGTGACCATTTGGAAGCAATTGTATTTTTTTTTTTAAATTTGCAAATGCTTTCATTGTAAATTATGTGCTGTTTTTTTAATAGAATAAGATAGAATAAGAAAATAATACTTTTTTTAGAATATATATATATATATATATATATATATATATATATGTATGTATGTGTATATATGTATGTGTATATATGTATGTGTATATATGTATGTGTATATATGTATGTATATATATATATATGTATGTGTGTATGTGTATGTATATATATATATATATATATATATATATATATATATATATATATATATATTCTGTATAAAGTGTGTACAGTACATGTATAATTGTGTAATATAATATGTATGAGCTCCTATACAAACCAACATAATTATTCCACTGTATCCTCATTATATTAAGAATTACATTTTACGGGAGAGAAAATTCCAATATCTAACACTATGCATTTTCAAATTTTTCCACGAATATTTATTCATCAATAGTTTAGAAAACTAACATTAATGTAAAATAAAAAGAATAGCAAAGTAAAATATGTGCTCCTTCTCTAGTTTCTAGCCGTTAGCTGTGTTTGCTTAGCCAGTTGTACATTCATAATAATGGTAATGATGCAAACCCGTCTGAATTCACAAGCACTTTTCAACGTTATATCCCAATTTGTATCTATCAATAAATCCGAACAAGAGGAGGAGCAAACAGTTCCCACCAGAGTATTTTCTGTATAAAGTTGATACAAGTTATTAACTTGATAGAGAATATGGACGATAAGGAAGACCGGTATATATATTGCTTCTATCGCTCTTTTGCCCACCATATTATAAATGATTGTTGTGGTGAACTACCTACTCATAAGATCCACAACACAAGCTGAGATCCTGCCCCATTCTGATGATAGCCAGTAAGCTTGAAACAGCTGTACATGGATAGGATTCCCGGCTTGTGTAAAATCCAACCTTGGCTTTGTATTAAAGCTGTGTAATACAGCAGGCATACGCTTAAAGGATGCCATGTGGGCACATTTGCATGTCCTAGCTCAGCTTCCCAGAATGCAGTGTAATAACTGTATTTCTAGGAATTCTGAGCAGCTTTTTTAACTTGTTTTAGACATTCAAATGTATCCATATATTCATATAAATGTAAATAATCAGAGTATTGTCGTACAAAGTGACACCTTTTTATCAGACAAACATTTTATAACAAGTGACAAGTTTTTGAGAGCTACACCTCTCTTTATTAAGTCAGAAGATTGGCAAGGAATTCAGAGAAATAACAAACCCATGTGGGATAGAAGACAGACACAGAAAATACAATTAGTGGTCACATCAAATGTATAAGTTGTGTGCGTGTGTAAAATCTGTTAAGAAATGCAAATTATTATGTCAGACAACTGCATATTGAAATAATTTAATCACAAGAAAGTACTTAGGCGTAATGTACTTGAGTCATTTAATAGAAACATCACATTGCTCAGATTAACCACAAACATTTGTTATACATGACTTATTATTAGCACTCATGTTACATTATGGAGACTTATTTAAAATATACTAAAGCCAAGTGTGCATTTTGTTTAAGACATTTAGGAGCTCGTATGGCGGTTTAATAATAAGCAGTGGGGTTGATGATATAACCAGCAGTTTAAAGGTTAAATACCCTGCTAAAGATCTCATCAGATCGATGAGAGCGTAATATATTCTGTACCCTTGACCCCTCGGGAAATTTGCATTTGTTACCAACTTTACACTGAAATACGGGCAAAATTACCCAACACTGGGATGTCTTCACAACATTTTTTTTTCCCCGTTCCAGAAAATTAAATTGCAAGCTCTTTCGCACAGGAATTCCCTTTGGTTAATTCATCAAACCACAAACCACACACATAGTTAATCTGTTCTGTGCCAGAAGTGTTTGGCGTTCAACAATAATTTGAAGTGCTATGGGCGGGTTGGAAATACAATGGGTTTCTATGTAGGAATGTTACAATATCAGCAGTAATTGTATTAATACTGTATAACAATACACTAGTAAGTCAGATCATCGCGCACTGAGTGTTACAATATATGCTTTATGTTAGTATTTATACTGCAATACTAGATTGTGCGGCCCCTCATTGTGTATTACAATATCTGCTTTAGTGTTACACTTTATTAATATTTGGAACAACACAGTAGACCACACACTATATTTTACTCTATTTATTGTAATATATTAATAATCTAAATATCCTAGTAAATATCATAATACGCATTACCGGGTGTTACAGTATCTGCTTTGTATGAATATTTTATTTTATTCATTTTTTGGATACTCTAGGGAGGTAGTCAATTATTTTGTACAAAATTCCCACGGGTTCAAATGTATTTGTGAAAATGACATCAAGGTCCGCTGTCCTTATATATAGGGGGCATCGGGGGGCTATAGGGGCGCACACACACATTTAATATAGCCACAATTAAAATAACACAGGGAGGATGTTTATGTAGTAATGGAGATCCTATCATTTAACCAATACATTTAGACATTTCAGGATTTAATAATGCAGTGGAGGTCCAGAAGAAATGGGCTGAAGGTCGAGATTGGGACTCGGGTCCACTTATTAATACATAGCAACACAACTTTATATATTCTGCATTGCCTAGTACAGGGTTAGGGGATATCCTTGCTGCATACATGCAAGACCATTGCTTCTTCAGTAATCCTGTCCACATAAAGGAAATCCCCAAATCCAGGCCAGTTTGTGGCTCTCCAAGACTACCCCTGACCTAGTAGATCATGTTATTGTTTGTGTGCCTCACAATATCTACTTTATCATTATTATACTTTGTTCGTATTCTAAATAAGCTACTAGATTAGATCACTGCTCTCAAAATCTACTTGTGTGTGTTTGTGTCATTCAGTCGTGTCCGACTCTCCGTGACCGCATGGGCAATAACACACCATGCGGATCCACTTGGTATTCATGGAAGAGATACATGCCAAGTGGGCCACAGCATACAGCTCCTCGTATTCCTAGGTGATCTCCCATCCATGTACTGACCAGGCCTAACGTTTCATGACTTCCCCTTGGTTCCCTGGCTAGAATTGAACCCAGGTCGCAGCAAATCCTAACCACTGGACCACCAGGGAACCCTCAAAAGCGATTTGAGCAATTAAAATTCAGAATAACCTAGTAAATCTGATCACACTCTACTTCAATGTATATACGTGTTATACTTTAGTAATAAACCAACCGATCAGATCACGTTATCTCAGTGGACAGACTGGAAGGGTGAGTGGGTCAGACTATAGAATAACCGGACACTTGTCTCTTATGTCCCCTATCATGTCATGACATGTCGCTGGATTATGATGTATGTGCATCTTGTATTATCCAGTGGAACTGATGTAAAATCCGTCCCCACTACCCAAGTGCCCATTATGGTAATGAGCGGCAGCCCGGGGCGCTCTGTACTCGTTGTGTTCCACATAGCCGCAGCGCCCACTGATTTTGGGTATTAACCTCTTAGATACAGGAAGAATGTCTAATTAATAAATGTATTTATATGCTTTAACATTTCTTTATAGCATCAAATACTTCTATAAAATAATTATAAATTAAACATATAAATTAAAATCTTTTTTTTTTTATAATTTTTTTTATTAAAAAGTAATATATACGGAGCAGGTTTCTGAGAAGTGTCCAGTTCTGCTTCCATGTGTCCAAAACCGCAATGTAGTTCTTAAAGGGACATGGAATACAACTGTTTTTTTTATTTTTATATATATATATATATATATATATATATATATATATATATATATATATAAAAGAGCATGTTTTAAACATTACAGAATATTTTGTATACAAAATATTACGTAAAACCTGATTAAACTTCATTTGAAACTTATAGGAAATGCAGAGAGCATCTGTAGATCTCATTGGCTGGCAGAGGGCAAGCCCCCCAAAAGCAGTTAGGCTTCTGAATAAGTGCAAGTGAGATCTTTATTTGAAAAAAAAGAAAACACACTGACTCATTATCAAGTACCCTCTTTCTGATGCAACAAACAAACAAAAAAAAAGTTCCATGTGACCTGGAAGGGCTTTAATATATGCAATGTTCAGTTGTGTCCGACTCTCTGTGACCTCATGGACATGAAACACACCATGCTGATTCACTTGGTATTCATGGCAGATATACTAGAGTGGGTTGCCAGTACCTTCTCCAGTGGGCCACAGCATACAGCTCCTGGTATTCCTTATGCTTTAGGGTGGTGTGACCTCTTGGTTCCCTGACTGGAATTGAACCCAGGTTACAGCGGTGTAAGCATTGAATCCTAACCACTGGACCACCAGGGAACCCTGCCATAAAATCGAAGGGACTAAAAAGGCTTAAAGAGCAAGTTCCACCCAAATTATTTTTTGTATATGGAACATCACAATTAGAGGATGTGTGAGAAGAGAGAGTTTAAATTAGAAGAATAAATGTAATTGGTTCAAAAGATCCGACTTCCCCAGCTCACATCACAACCGGTTTCATAACAAAGTAAATGAGTTTTAAACTGTCAGACCACCTTTAAAGGGTGATAATGTAAGACATGCCATACAGAATATAAGTGTAACATATTGTAATTTTTTATAATTTATTTAATTTCTAAGAATTAATGAAAATAAGTGGAAAAAGGCATCTGTAAAGCTCTACTTTACAGTGAGAATCTATAACTGAGTTCTTAGCCAATCAGAGGTTACATCCTGGGATGTGTAGGAAACACGTGCACCTTGTTTTAGTCTGAAATTAAACATTTGGTCCTACAGTTATTTGTCTGGTATAGGGGGTATTAAGAAGAGGGGAGCACCCCCTACTGAATACATGAGTTTATGGTGTTTCTTCTCTTTATAACCTTTCAGTTATTAGGTAATAGCTTGTTATTTATTTCTCTGAACGGTAGTAAAGTCACAAAACATAGCACATAAAAGGTTTGTGTGAATATTCATACACCGGTCACTCACTAGGTCAGAATACTTGGTAAAAATAATTACTCAGAATGAAGAGACCCAAGACAACTATTTGTTAATTGAGCACAAATATCATATTTTTGTAACATCAATATATATATATATTTATATTATATTGTCCCAATAGCAAACGTTTGTGATCAAGAGAAACTTATTCAATACTTGTCTCCTGCCAATAGAGATCATTGTGTTTCTACATTTTGTGTCTGAAAATTTAGCACTGTCCGCTAGACGAAGCCAGACCCCCAATTAACCTTATGAAATCAATTAACTTAAAAGAAAAAAAAATTTGATGCCTGTCCCTGGATGTATCCCTGACTATTTGGTGAAGATTGCATGTTTGAGAGGGGCATTTACATTTCTGCTTTACAGTGCTCTCAGCAATGGTTGAAAGCTGTCTGCTTTTGAGCATGTGCAGGAGGAAGGGTTAGATGTCAAATTCCAAAAGCCTCAATTATTAACCCCCCACATCTCTCTACACTGTTCAGTAGATTAGTACACGCCCTAAGGCTTCAAGCTTGAAGAAAGTGCTCAAAAGAGTGGAGAAGTCATTTTTACATATACACCTGGTGTTTGCTGTATTCTATCACCTTACTAAATTGCCGCCCAAGTTTATCTTACTACGCCATCCTAATTTTTTCTAGATAAATACCTGACATGTCTTGTCCTCCTAAACAATGATTAACCTGACTCCCTTCTACCACATGCTTGTCCTATTCCCAGTACTACATAATAGTTGCCCAGTTATTGCACCTCCTAGCCAATGATTTCTGTATTTAATATTTGTGAACTTGAATAGTGATCCACGATTTGTCTTTCCTTCACAGCAGTCCAGCGAGGACGAATGTCGCATCCCCAGACCAGCCCTGGCCAGTATGCTCTTAACAATGTTGACCCGTACAATGGTCACTCCTACCTAACGGGATTCATCTCCTTGCTACTCCGAGCGGAGCCTTACCCAACCTCCCGCTATGGAGCCCAGTGCCTTCAACCCAACAATATCATGGGCATTGAGAACATCTGTGAGTTGGCTGCTCGTCTGCTCTTCTCCGCTATTGAGTGGGCTAAGAACATCCCCTTCTTTCCCGACTTCCAGCTATCAGACCAGGTCTCCCTCCTCCGCATGACGTGGAGTGAGCTGTTTGTTCTCAATGCTGCCCAGTGTTCAATGCCCCTCCATGTTGCCCCCTTGCTTGCAGCAGCCGGCCTTCACGCCTCACCCATGTCTGCTGATCGAGTGGTGGCATTCATGGACCACATACGAGTATTTCAAGAACAGGTGGAAAAGCTGAAGGCACTTCATGTTGACTCTGCAGAGTATTCCTGTTTGAAAGCCATTGCACTGTTTACACCAGGTGAGTAACATCTTAGCATACCATGGAGCCCATAATGATGCATCCATAAAAATAGGGTGCTCTTATTAAGCCAACATTCTTGTGACCCAGTTGACATTTTGGCATTTTGTTAATATAATAGTCTTTTTTGGCTTACACATAAAATAGCAAAGGTCTTCAAGAGATGTCGGCGTGA
Source organism: Discoglossus pictus (assembly GCA_027410445.1). Lineage (NCBI taxonomy): Eukaryota > Metazoa > Chordata > Amphibia > Anura > Alytidae > Discoglossus > Discoglossus pictus. The sequence goes on along the minus strand of CM050168.1, from coordinate 273,754,167 downwards.
TCTGCACCTTCTTTTGGAGGTGTTGACTAGGCCTAACTTCCACAAACCATGCAAGGCCTCTAATGGCCTATAAGTGTCCATAACCACCATTTCTGATTATCATCTATTTTAGCTCTTCCAATCTTCTAAGCCTTCGCCCTTACTCTCCATGTTCCTAATTTTCCTCCCACTCATGTTCTATATATTCCTTTTCCATCTGAAACCCTCAGATGATACAAAATACACTGATCAGTTTTGTTGAAGGATCACTATGGTCATAGAATGTGTTGTACTGTGATGAAAAATTACACTTAAAATATGGAGCATGTTTTTAGAAAGCGAAAAAAACAATACATCTTCTAATTTATTATCTTGTAAATGCAATTACGCAGCAGATCAAGGAGTAGACTTTTAATTTACAGGAAGTATCTGTCAGAATGTGGTAGGTAAATCTGCAAGTGCTCTCAACAGGGCTTAACAGAAGTTTATTAAGAACACAACCTCTTGAGAAAATAATCTAAGTGGAGCCACATGGTATAGGATCATTCCATATAAAAGTTATATATTGTGGCTTTCTAAAAAAATTGCCCACTATCATATTTAGTTATTCAAAAATAACATATAAAGCAAATCTGACCAAAGTAGACCTTTAAAGTAGATAACGCTCAGTCATCGAACATTTTCAGTGCTTGTGGCAAATTGATGTGGTGGCCAATCTAAATAAGTTTCATATTCATTTATTTAAAAAAAGTGATATTCGATGGAAACACAGATCCTTTTGTAACATGGAAATTACAGAAGTAGTTATAGTTCATCCATATTAACATAAAGATTTTACCCAAAGTGTAAACCAGTGAGGTTTGCTTATTTTTTAATTAAAGAACCACTGTAGAGCATTTAAAAGTACAAATTCATGGCTTGTTGGGCATATATATATACAAAGCAATTTGCAATATGAAGGTTAAAATAAAATTTCATATATTTCTCTTACTTTTTAAACTGTCTGTTTTCCTCACAAGCAGAGCTGCTTATCTCCACCTCCCTTTGCCTTATTAGGGGGCATGACCAGCTCTTCCTGGGGGCAGGATCATCAAAGAGATGGAAGCAGGCTGTGCTTTGATTTCACTGGCCCTGTCCCATGTCATAATTAGCACCTCCTAGAAAGAGGTAACAGCTGTATTGTAACCTGCTTGCAGCTTCCTCATAGATAGGCCATGTGACAGTGCATGAGACATCGTAGCTACACCCCCTTTACTGAGCATGCTTGGTCTGAAACAGAATCTGACTAGTCAGACTTTTTTTAATCCAGCCCCCATGGCCATGATATGCACAGGGAGGTGAAAAAAGCTCTGCTTGGGTTAACATAACACTTTAAAAACTGAGAAAAATATTAACTTTATTTTTAAACTACATACTGTTTTTAATAGTCTCTGCCTAACAAACATTTAAGCTTTACTTGTAAATGCATTACAGTGGTGCTTTAATACAATCTTTTATAAATCTACTACTTTAAATTATTTAATAGAAATATTTGAGCAGTACTGTATAGTTTTAGTAGCTTTATACATTAGCAGATTTAATTTCCACAATTTTAGCTTTGTTTGAGCAAAGGGGGCTTGTTTAGGCTAAATTTAGCTCATTAAATATGATTAACTATTAGAATACAGTACAATAAAAAAATAATATATTTGTTTAAGTATATTTATATAGGTGGCATGAAAGTTTAAATGGCCACTGAGGTCTATTATTTTCTATATGTTCTTTTCAAATTCTAAAACCTGATAGTTAGTAAAATGTTATTAGAATGGAAAAAGCTAACAAAAACAAAAAATATATATCATTAACGTGTTTAGCTTTTACATGCAATACTTTTTTACTATTTAGTTTTTATATCTATTTTTAGTTATTGAGTATATATCCTGTTGAACCCTAATTAATTATAGTTTTTACATTTATTTAAATATATTTATTTACATATATTTTTACTGTTGCACATAAATTAGTAATAGTTTATTTTCTTGTAAAGAGCCCTTTAATATTTATTTCTAACTAAGGTGCTATTTATTTATTTATTGATTCACAAATTTTTGAAGGAGGGAATCACAATTTTTATCTTGCACTCATAATTATTAAAACTTGACTTTTATTAAATTTCTGACATTAGAGCAAGGACATACACAAAAATAATTTGTTAAAAAATGGACTCCAAAGTGATAGCACCACCCATTTATTAGTAGTTTCCATGCAACATAATTGCATACGAAAGGTAATACATTAGAAGCTTGTATTTTGCCCATTTTATTCAAGTGTAGTTCTTCAAAAACAGTAATATAAATATATGACAGAAAATAGGGACATTATACAAAAAACATACAACAAAATAACCCCATAACTTTAATACAAAGCCCTCCTATTCTTTAAATGGAAACAAATACATCCCTTGAGCAGTTGGAACATGACCCTTTTGTACTATTTTGAAGTATGTCAGTCCATATAACTTGGCTGTGTCAGTTTTAACAGACTTGTGTCAAGACGGGATGTTAAACCTCAGTAGTAACCACCATATTGAATGATTTATTATTTAGACGACACCCTGGGAGAGCGAAGAGCTTCACGGGTCAGATATATAATGCCAGGCAGTCATACAAAGGCATTTCTGTTGCATTTCTAGTTGACCTTCAGAATTCCCAATGCTCACAGCTGAGCCATTCAGTCCTGATGGGACACACAACTGCTGGGGAACGTCAGCATGGGATGAGAGCTATATGGGTCTCAACAACTATTTCTCAGCTTGTCTTAACCCTTGTGCAGCTGTTCACCCCTGACAGCAAATTACTGTGAATTGTTAGGGGAACATCATATATTTATTTTCAGTATTATAACAATATTGAAATGACAACAGAAGAAAAATCCTAAAAGCGAAACGTGCGTCGGTTCAGGTTGTATATTGTAGTGGAAGAACAATGAAGAATAAAAGTACAGATTACCACATTAGTCCTAGAAAAAAAGGAAAGTTGCTTGAAGTTGTATACATTTCAAAGCTTCCTTCTTTATACTTTTATTCAAAATCAATGATTTTGGGGTTTGGAACCTCTTTAACTACTCAACATGGACACAAAAGGCTCAGATAAATGACATTTGTGAATAAACTGATGAGCTGGGTGTTAGTGACTCCAACTACACAGAAACTATATTTTAAATTGTTGTGTTATTCTATGGAGCATTTGTACTAAAATGTTAATAAAAATCCAATATTGCCCTTTCTAGCATACACAGACCTAGCTCTTAAAGATGGTCCTAAGTGGGTATTCTAGAATAACATAGTCCAGTGGTTGTCAACTCTGTACTACAGGAGCCACCAGCAGTCCCCGCTACTTCTGTGCATGCCCAGGTGGGATAATCAGAATTAGAGTAACTTGTAGATACTGAAGCAAAGGAACACAATACAGAGAGATATTTAAATCCTGAACAAAGTTACCAACCACCGGTAGTCATAATATAATGAAGCAACTGACTGGCGTAGTTGTGCCATTACAATGGTTAGTAAAACCTCACCTGTTAGGGGTCATCTTGTAAGGAAGACTGGAAGACACTGAAGGCCATTATTTGCTGTTTGAATTGGAACTGTATATCATGTCCAGTACCACCAGGAATGATCAACAGGTGCTGTAATATTACAGAGTGTAAGCCACGTGTGCTAAAAGATGAGATGTGTCAAATCTTAGTGCATAGGCCCTGTAGGATAATGAATGGACGGAGAGGTTGCCCAAGAGTTGTTTATCCCACTTGCCCTCATTGCCTCTCTTCTTTCTTATTATTTCCTGTCTTGCACTCTCTCCTTCATGACTGCCTCATCTCCCCACTTTACCTCAGCTGCCTCTCTCCTCCTTTGTCCTGGGCAGTTTCTTTTTGCTCCATTACCCTGACTGTCCCTTGGCTCCCTTGCTTGTCTCTCCTCCCTTTGCATGGTTCTCTCATCACTCCCTTGCCTTGCCTCTCATGCTCTCTCTCATCCCTTTCTCCTCTCCATAGCCTGTCTCTCTGCTATGTTAGCCTATCTCTCCCTCTCACCTCATACCCAGGCTCTCTCTCCTCTCTTAGTCTATCTCTCCCTGTCTCTCTGCTCTCTTCGCCTCTCTCTCTCTTGCTCTCTCTCCTCCCTTTGCCATGCTTCTCTCTCCTCCCTTGCCCTGTCTCTCTCCTTCTCTCTCTCTCTTGCTCTCTCTCCTCCCTTGCCATGCTTCTATCTCCTTCCTCCCTTGCCATGCTTCTCTCTCTCCTCCCTTGTCCTGTCTCTCTGTTCTCTCGCTCTCTCTGTCTCTCTCTCTCTCCTCACTTGCCCTGTCTCTCTCCTTCTCTCTCTCTCTTGCTCTCTCTCCTCCCTTGCCATGCTTCTATCTCCTTCCTCCCTTGCCATGCTTCTCTCTCTCCTCCCTTGTCCTGTCTCTCTGTTCTCTCGCTCTCTCTGTCTCTCTCTCTCTCCTCACTTGCCCTGTCTCTCTCGCTCTCTCTCTGCTCTCTCTCCTCCCTTTCCCTCTCTCTCTCTCTCTCTTTTGCTCTCTCTCCTCTTTTGCCCTATCTCTCTGCTCTCTCTATCTGCCCTCTCGCTTTCTCTCCTTCCTTGCCCTGTCTCTGCTCTCTCTCTCTTGCCCTCTCTCTCTCTTGCCCTCTCTCTCTCCTCCCTTGCCCTTTCTCTCTCTCTTGCGCTCTCTCCTCCCTTGCCCTGTGTCTCTCTCTCTCTCGCTCTCTTTCTCTCCTCCATTGACTTATCTCTCTGCTCTCTCTCCTCCCTAGCCTTATCTCTCTGCTCTCTCTCCTCCCTAGCCTTATCTCTCTGCCCTCTCTCCTCCCTTGCCCCATCTCTCTGCTCTCTCTCTTGCTCTCTCTCCTCCTTGCCCTGTGTCTCTCTCTCTCTCTCTCTCCTCCCTTGCCCTGTGTGTGTCTCTCTCTCTCCTCCCTTGCCCTGTGTGTGTGTCTCTCTCTCCTCTCTTGCCCTGTATGTCTCTGTCTCTCTCTGCTCTCTCCTCCCTTGCCCTGTGTCTCTCTCTCTCTCTGCTCTCTCCTCCCTTGCCCTCTCTCTCTCTCCATCTCTCTCCTCCATTGCCCTCTCTCTCTCTCTCTCTGCTCCCTTGCCCTGTGTGTCTCTCTCTGCTCTCTCCTCCCTTGCCCTGTGTCTCTCTCTCTCTCTGCTCTCTCCTCCCTTGCCCTGTCTCTCTCTCCATCTCTCTCCTCCATTGCCCTCTCTCTCTCTCTCTCTCTGCTCCCTTGCCCTGTATGTCTCTCTCTCTCTGCTCTCCCCTCTCTTGCCCTGTGTCTCTCTCTCTCTCTGCTCTCTCCTCCCTTGCCCTGTCTCTCTCTCCATCTCTCTCCTCCATTGCCCTCTCTCTCTCTCTCTCTGCTCCCTTGCCCTGTGTCTCTCTCTCTCTCTGCTATCTCTTTCTTGCTCTCTTTCCTCCCTTGCCCTGTCTCTCTGCTCTCTCTCCTCCCTTGCCCTGTCTCCCTGCTCTCTCTCTGCTCTCTCTCCTCCCTTGCCCTGTGTGTCTCTCTCTCTCTCTCCTCCCTTGCCCTGTGTGTCTCGCTCTCTCGCCTCTCTTGCCCTGTATGTCTCTCTCTCTTTGCTCTCTCCTCCCTTGCCCTGTGTCTCTCTCTCTCTCTCTCTGCTCTCTCCTCCCTTGCCCCGTCTCTCTCTCCCTCTCTCTGCTCCCTTGCCCTGTGTTTCTCTCTCTCTCTCTCTGCTCTCTGTCCTCTCTTGCCCTGTCTCTCTCTCTACTCTCTCTCCTCCCTTGCCCTATCTCTCTGTTCTCTCTCGCTTTCTCTCTTGCTCTCTCTCCTCCCTTGCCCTGTGTCTCTCTCTCTCGCTCTCTCTGCTCTCTCTCCTCCCTTGCCCTGTGTCTCGCTCTCTCTCCTCCTTTGCCCTGTCTCTCGCTCTCTCTCCTCATTTGCCCTGTCTCTCGCTCTCTCTCCTTCTTTGCCCTGTGTCTCTCTCTCTCTCCTCCCTTGCCCAGTGTCTCTCTCTCGCTCTCTCTCCTCCCTTGCCCTGTGTCTCTGTCTCTCTCTCTCTGCTCTCTCTCGCCACCCTTGCCCTATCTCTCTCTGCTCTCTCCCTCCCTCCTCCCTTGCCCTGTGTCTCTCTCTCTGCTCTCTCTCTCCTCCCCTCTGTAACACTTGCTGTTTCTGGTGTAGTGATGTTGGGGACTTTTCATGAGTCAGGGCGCCTCCAGCTCTGTCTCTCTCCTCCCTTGCCCTCTCTTCTCTCTCTCTCTCTCTCCTCCCTTGCCCAGTGTCTCTCTCTCTCCTCCCTTGCCCTGTGTCTCTCTCGCTCTCTCTCTCTGCTCTCTCTATCTCCCTCTCCCTTGCCTCTGTAACACTTGCTGTTTCTGGTGTAGTGGTGTTGGCGCCTTCTCCTTTCTTTCCTCTAATCGCTGCGCCCTATTATAAAGTCATGTACTTCTTGTAACCATTTCCCGTGCCCCTCTTTTTCAGCCCCAGCATCCCTGTCTTTCTGTCTTTTTTAACCTTTATTTTCTTTGCATTTACTGTTTTTTTCTTGAGCTGCAGTAATCATTTAATGACCTTATCATGGTGGAGACAAACACTAAACTGGAAGCTGAAACTTTAATAAATGATTATTGCTACTATAATTTACTAAATTGTATTACTGATTAATGCATGATTAAAATAATTAATTGTTAGGGGATGCTCTAAGTTGATGACCTTAATGGGACATGCCAGGTTTCTGTATTTTACTAGGTATATAATATCCCTCTGTTCTATTTATTTACTTTCACGTACTTATAAGCTTTGTTTTTACTGCCAAAAATCAAACAAATAGTCCCGGTATGGGTCTGCCCACAGCAGCATAAACAGGGCTAGATGTGCAGTGTAGTGTCCTAGCCTATCAGGAACCATGTCTCAGCAGCATGTTGCTGAGGGATGGTCACTGATTGGTTAGTATGAGACACAGCACAGCAAGTACAGCAGAGTCTGTGTCTTCATGAGTCCCATAAAGGGTCTATTTGTTTTATTTTAGGCAGCAAAAATAATAATAATAAATAAATAATAAAATAAAGTGCATAAAGGTAAATAGATACCCAGGGATATTATATACCTAGTAACATCCAGGAATCCAGGTGGTCTTCTCCCCACTTCACCTGTATGGTCTGTCTGCATCCGTGTAATCCAGGGATGTTATGAGGACCCCCTCTCATGCTCATAGCGGGAGGGCGCGGGTCTGGTCGCAGACCTTGTAGGTGTGAGCGAGCCTGGCTGGCTATTGTAACCCTGATAGCTCAATCAGTGCATTCTTTCTGGGAGATTAACACGTGAAATAAGCTCTTCAGCCGGTGAGAGCCCTGCGGCCTATCAAAGGATCTCACTCAATCCTTGAAAATGAGAGCGCGCCAGGAATGTGCGCTCCGATTCTCTGCTGTTTAATGCAGTGGAACTGCGATGGCGGGCGTCGGAATGATTAGTTGCCTTGGCTGTTATCCGTAGTTCAGCTGTACCAGATGGCGAGGAAATGCTGGAAAGGACCATTAATTAAAAATGTTCTCTCTCTAAATGATTACATACAAACTCCACTGCAATAATAAATGCCAAAGCTTTTTTCTTATGTTTAATATGTCTAGAGAAGCAAAATAGAGAGCCGGATTATTGTTGCAGCAAATAATGTGCAGGCAAATATGTACGGAACTTGTGGGGTTTTTGTATTTTCAAAAACTCAATTGGAAGAAGCTGAATTGGCTTCAAGCCTACAATGGAACTGCTAGCTAGTGGTGGAATTTGAAGGCAACAGTATGCCAGTCTGTCTAAATATTGAATAAGTCCTTTAAATTATCATGTTTTTTAAACGATCAATCTAGTTAGTAGATTTCACATTGGCGCTCATATTAATTTATTATATTTAATGCACATTTGTACCTGCTCTAACCATAAAATGCAGTATACGCAGAAATACATAAGGAGAGTCCTCTTGTACGTTTTACCGTAATGTACAACAATTTATAATTCTGTTTCTATACTGAGCTACATCTCTCCCTACCTACTTACTTATCTAAAAACTGCCATTTTTCTTAAAGAAGTGAACCATGTTATTTATGGAGTTTTGCATGTTTTGATGTTTTATGGTCATATAATAGGCAACAAAATGACTCCTATTATATCTTTTGGTCTAGCGTGGAAGCATATCCTAATAAACATCTTTCCTTGTCTTATAGATGCAGTGGGATTGTCTGACATTGGCCACGTGGAAAGTATTCAGGAAAAATCCCAGTGTGCGCTGGAAGAATATGTCCGAAACCAGTACCCAAACCAGCCAACCAGATTTGGAAGACTTTTACTCCGCCTTCCATCCTTACGGATTGTATCTGCCCCCGTAATAGAGCAGCTCTTCTTTGTGCGTCTAGTCGGCAAGACGCCCATCGAGACTTTAATTCGAGATATGCTCTTGTCTGGGTCCAGTTTTAACTGGCCATACATGCCAATCCAGTGATGAAGCCTCTGAGCCCCCAGACTCCTGAAACCTATAACAGAAGATGCTTTTTCTGGCCAGGAAGTCAACCCATATAAGATGAGCAGTCATCTTCACACCCAGCAGGGCATTCAGAGATGGACATAACATCCCCTGTTTTTTTTCCTGGGGTTATATTTTATGTCAAGGTTCAAGGGCCCAGTGACTGAGATTTGTGGGTTTTGCTCCCCACTAAAAAGCAATTATATTGATCATTTATGCCATGAATGAAGTTCCTTTGAAGTGTCAATGAGCCCCATTGCCGTGTCGATGAGCACCATTGCCGTGTCGATGAGCACCATTGCCGTGTCGATGAGCACCATTGCCGTGTCGATGAGCACCATTGCCGTGTCGATGAGCACCATTGCCGTGTCGATGAGCACCATTGGACAGTTGAGCACCATTGCTGTGTCGATGAGCACCATTGCTGTGTCGATGAGCACCATTGCCGTGTCGATGAGCACCATTGGACAGTTGAGCACCATTGCTGTGTCGATGAGCACCATTGGAGAGTCGATGAGCACCATTGGAGAGTCGATGAGCACCATTGGACAGTTGACCACCATTGCTGTGTCGATGAGCACCATTGGAGAGTCGATGAGCACCATTGCTATCTCGATGAGCACCATTGGAGAGTTGATGAGTGATACATCCTGTCAGAACGATAGATTTGGGTATGATGCGGCTGTGCAATTTAGACTATTTTTAAGATAGTAAATATATATGTCAATTCTCTGTAACATACCAGCAAGGTTTCCTACAGGAGAATATTATTGCCTCCTGGTGTTAACGCAACTCTACCGTCCATCGGAACCGAATGTATGGGACAAGAACATGAGACTGTAATAAAACTTGATTTGTGATGACACTAAAGTCACTCTGGTGCATGGGCTACTTCCTGTCCGAGACTGGCTAGCACTGAAATCTGCCACATAAGCACTGAATCAGTCTTGACCACTTAATCCCACTTGGGGATGTTCAACAATAGACTATTTATAACAGAAAAGAATGGGCATTTGAAATGTATAAATTGCCTGCTTTTTCATGAAACTACATGTATATTTTCCCTCCCCCTTTCCACCAATTTATTCAGCTCTTTTTCTCTCTTCCTATCAGTATGTTTGTAAAATATTTTTGGTGTGAATTGTGGATTTTTTGGAATTCTGCAGCAAAATATTGTTTATTTTGTTTGTTTTCTGATGGATCTGGATAATTATTAAATACAGTATCTGCTCATTTATTTATCCTTGTTTTATCTTCTCTGTGTGTTGGTAATCGTTGGCATATCACTATAGACCAGGCTCGTCCAACTCCAGTCCTCAATGGCTGGGTTGTCAATATATCGTGGTTTAGCACAAGTGGATTAATCAGTGGTCCCATCATTTTGATTTACTTATCTGTGCCGGGATATCTGGAAATGAGACTTGGCTTAAGGAGTAAAGTCGAAAAGGCTGCTATAAATGATACGAGGAATCCCCCTTATTTATTTCTCACTAAATGAGCCCCAGAAAATCAGTCTAAGTAGATTAGTTACTGTATGGGGTCTGTACATGCACATTGTACTCAGTGTGACTTTGACACCACACCCCTTCCCCCTGACTGTCCCAGAAGCAGACAACTTGCATCATTCAATTCAACCACGACTCTCCAGAAATGTAAACGCCCCTCCTTCACACACACAACGTATCATGGATCCCTCCAGAATCCCTCAGAGACATCAAAAATGAGCTGTATGACGTTTTTATGATTAATTATGCTTTTAGTGAAAATTAACATTTTTTAAAATATTTTTTTTTTATTGTTTCGAGGGCTAGAATGGGTGTCCTATATTAAAAGCTCCAGTGATATAACAAATCCCCCTCATGCCTTCAGACTCCAATCTATCAGAAAGTCCTGAAGCCAGACAAGATGGAACTTTCTCGGCACAGACCATGCAAAAAATTTAATTTTATCTTAAAAAATGCTTTGATGTTCATGGCTGACAATTTTTTGCTAGTTTGTTACATACTTTTGAAGCTCAGAATGACGGTATCAGACGAGAGATATAGCCGCACATCTGGTGGCAACGTGTAAGTGGACCCATGTCTGTCAGACATCACTGTCCAAGGAGGTCACTGTGGGCCAGCTGTGTGGCCCCCGGGCACTGACACCCTGACCCAGAGAGCACCGGCCTCAGGCCCTGACATGCTGAATTCTCAAGGCTTCAAAAACCTGCAGTTTGCCCATAATATGTTCCATACGTCACCGGGTCAAAGACTTATCTGAAGAATACAGAGACTGCAGGGTAATAAGGGGGGCTCTGAGTCACCTCTCCCTCTATTTATAGCCGTCTCAGTCCCTTCTTCATAGGACCACTACACCTCCCTAGCAAGAGGAGTTTAATAATGCATTGATCAATTTTCACAGGTTTGATCAGTCTCCACCTTGATAAGGTCTTAAGGATTAAGGTCTGAAGGGTTTTAAGGGTTCCTTGGTGGTCCAGTGGTTAGGATTTGGTGGTTTCAACACTACGACCTGGGTTGGATTCCAGCCAGGGAACCAGGAGGTCACACTACTATGAAGCCGAGCAGGGTTGGGCCTGGTCAGTACTTGGATGGGAGACCACCTAGGAATACCAGGAGCTGTATGCTGTGGCCCACTGGAGATGGAACTGGCAACCCACTCCATGAATACCAAGTAGATCAGCATGACCATAGACATAAAGATGTGCCTGGTGTGTTACGGTCCATAAGGTCACGAAGAGTAGGACACGACTGAACAATGCAAAAAAAAAAAGGGTTTTAAGAACAAATCATTTTGAGAAGAAAATAATCATTGACAGGCTGCTCCCACTAGTAAAGTTTGATACTGTTTGTTCACTGTGTTGGTGGTACACTTTGGGTCTGAAAATTTAGCACTGACCTCTAGACAAAGCCACCTCATTGATCATATCGTGGGTGGAAATCAGCAGCGGAGTCTGAACTTGCTCTCTAAAATCATTAAATATCAATGTTATGAATGATCAATGCCTAATTAGAACATAAAACTCAGGTTATTTGGGCACGGGCACTTTTTAAAAAAAATATATACTATTTTGAAGAACTACACTTAACAATATACAAAAATATTTTTAGAATCACAATAATACAACCACACATATATATAACATTTTATATGCAATTCTGCTATTATATGTGTTTCTGCTGAGGCAGGAGAATGCAGAGTAAGCTTTTATTTATTAACTATATTTGTAACACGCCAAAAATATTCCGTAGCGCTATACAGGAGTACGTCCAAGTCAAAACAATATTAACACAATGCTTCAAGAAATGCAACTACAGCTCTCCAGACATGTAAATGCCCCGCTCACGCACACACAACATCCCCTAAATGTTTTAATTACCGTAAATTCCTATTTTCTGCTTAATTAAGTTCTCATGTTCAAACATATTTTTTTCATTGTGCAGGGGTCTCTTAAAGCTACATTACACTACGACAGGGCGTTTTTTTTCTCCGAAGTGAAATTGAACATGTTTTGTCCTGTTTCTGTTATTAATGGACATTCTTTAGCTGACACACATTTCTGGCTATTCTGACTGTTCATGAATATTGAATGAAACAGAATAGTCCGCTAAACATGGCTCCTTCTAATGATTTATTTGCACATAGACATTGTGTGTTGTGTTACTACAGCACCATCATTCCATTACTGATTGATGTTTATTAATGGTAGACTCTCAGTTATCCGGCACCCATGCGGATTGGTAGATGCCGGATAAATGTAGTTTCTGGTTGCTTGAGAGTAATATATAAAGAGGCCTAGGTTAGTTGCACATAGGATGCACTGATAAGAATATCTGTCAGTGAGGGCTGTTCTAGCAGCAGCAGCTTTCACTCCTCACTTACACACAGGTATGTTCAGCTGGAGGGTGCGGTGCTGAACCCGGGGAATGTAACGCCAACACTGTACTGGCTCAGTCACTCATGCATTGGATGATATCTAGGTGCCTGTTAGCATTTTGTGGCATGACAACCTGGCGCCTGGCATTTGTTGAGCCCTGTAAAATAAATATATATTTTTTAAATACAGTACTCCGTTTTTTTTGGTTGCTTGAGTTCTGGATAACTAAGAGTCTGCTGTATAATGTTATACGGTGGTATCTTGGTACTTGTGGTTAATTGGTTCCAGAAGGCATGGCGAGTGGCGAAAACAATGAGGACCAAAGCTCCCATAAGGAGTAATGCAAACTGACTCATAATGGTCTTGGCAAACGCGATGAGTACCAAGCAAACAACGCGTTCTGGGGCATTTTTTATTCATTTTATTATTATTAGTATCTAAAAATCCCTCTGATGATTATGTTGACATCCTCAGGGGTGTCTACACAAGCCCCTGATCCCCACCCAATCAGCATGTAACATAACGAGAGTAATTTTTAACTCATTACACACCTTTTTTGTGTTCCTCAGCCAATAGGAGAGCACTGATGTCAGCCCCCAAGTCACTGCTGCTTCCTGTCTGTGCTGTGCTCCTGCCATAGCGCATAACATAGTGCCACACTACATATCACAGGCTGCTTTTGCTGCACAAACAGGAACCCCAGAGTTTAAATCAAATGCTTTCGCTAACCTGATTGACCAAAACAAATGATGAAATTAATGCTAGCCTGGGTTCGGAGGGGGTGTTAATTTTCAACTGTCTGACATTACAAAACATTTTGCGTACTTCAATGTATGTGTTTAAATGTTTATTTTGATAGTTTTTCATGCACAACATATTTTCATACACTATCAATTCTCCTGTATCAGATGCATTCATAATCCAGCAAATTTAAATTTCCTGAAAAAATACCAAAATGAACATTATTAAACTTACCCTAAAGTTTGCTAAATCTCTTGAGCTGATTTTGAGACTTAACATTCTACAGATCCTTGCTAAAATTAGCATCAAATTAATATTTTGTTTTGCCCAATCACAGGCAGCTAATACATTGTATCAAACTGTGATGACAGTTTATCCAGGAAGGCATCATGGAATGTGTATTCCCCCTGCAGAAGGAAGCAGGAGGAGCCAAATACTAATCAGTAGATCACCCCATTGAGCTGCTGCTGGCTTGAAGGTTAGTAAAGAGTTACAATCCATACCCAACTGCAGTGTTTCTATTGGTAGGTACACTGTGCCTATATAAACACCTCTGGGGGTGTGGAAAACAAGTTTTATTTTTAAATAAAATAGATCTGTATGTATAGAATTACTCCATGTAATGTGGGTGTCTCATATAAGCAGCATGTATGAGATTAGAAAAATGGAAAACAGATATACCTTTAAGGTGCCAATATACTGTGAAAGGGTGCCCTGGTGGTCCAGTGGTTAGAATTTGGTGCTTTCACCACTGCAACCTGGGTTTAATTCCAGTCAGGGAACCAAGAGGTCCCACTACCTTGAAGCCATACAAGGTTGGGCCTGCTCAGTACTTGGATGGGAGACCACATAGGACTATCAGGAGCGGTATGCTCTAACCCACTGTAGAAGGAACTGGCAACCCTCTCCAGTATCTCTGCCATGAATACGAAGTGGATCAGCATGGTGTGTGTGCAGTCCATGAGGTCACAGAGAGTCAGACACGACTGACTGACACACACACATACAGTGAAAACATGGAGACTGACTAAGAGCCTCATTAAGTATGAAAAAAGTCATAAAGCTGGATTTTAATTAGCAAAAAAAATAATGTGATGCATCTGCTAGGCTTTGGAAGCAGCCATGATACTTTGGTGGAAGTTGTGTGACACGACCTTTACATTTCCTGCTACAAGCACCTGATTCTAGGCCTGGAGGAAGGTAGGTGTGTGGTATCAATTCCAATCAGATCCAATTACCTAACAGTCTCTTGACCTCTTCTTGTTGCTTTCTCCCCTACCCCTCCTGGCTGGTCTAATAGTATGCCATAATACAAGGTGCATAAAAGTAAATAGGTACACAGTTATATTCTACACCTAGTAAAATCCAGGGACCTTCCATATCTCTTTAACGGTGGCAGACATCTGCTTTTGTCCCTAATAAGATACCTTGGAGGAATGGAAGGAATATTGATACATCTCTATCCAATTCTATTGAAAGACTGACACTCTAAATATCTGCTTGACAATATGACTGAATTGCAGAGTAACTCTCAAGAGGATGTCCATTCCCTAGAGGCAGACAAGCAGTCCAAAATGGAAGCACCCACTGCACGAGCGAAAACAAATCTCCCTCCATGGTATACACAGCTGCTAATGTTGTTAATTGTGAAGTTTTCCCCAAACCTCGTGGTCCTTTAAGACGAGCCTGAAGGTTAGCTCGCTCCCCCACCCTTCTGATTCTTCCTACCGTTCAGCCTCTGTGTCTTATCGAAAAATGTTACAGATGTTCAAGTTACATTCCTGCCGTGGCTCGTCGTCTAAATGTAATTAGGTGCTAATTGTTCACTTCTCCATAGATAAAGCGCCAGATGTGTCTGGACGATCGCAACGTATGTTGGATGATAATCATTATGGTGGCAAATCATTAAATAGGAGTAAAGCCTGCATTTGGCACATGCTCGCACTCCGTATTGCAACATTGTATCATGTAGTACAACTATGTATCAATTGATTCTTAGCAAATTGCTTATTATTTTTATGTTAATGAGGTTGTGGGTGAAAGTGCATCTCATTTGCATATTGACCCTGAGCACGTGATAACGCAACTAGAAATTTGCTCAATTTGCCTCAACCAGCTTATCAAGATGCAGCGTGCCCACTTTACAAGTAATTAATTCCACCATTTATCGTCTTTCTCTATATATAGGCCAATCAGAGGGAAAATGGACCACAAAAACGTGCAGATTTGTATCATAAATTTTGGCATGTAATCCTTCAATTAGATTTATGTTAAAAATGTATGGATAAACTAGAAATGTCAGTGCAAGGTTTAGATAAAAGGTAGCTGTTTGAGATAGAGGGTTTGAGATAACCTATGAATGCCTGGTATGTGAATAGAGCTTAAAGTATATTTTTGTATTAATTAATTGTGTTAATTTTATCCTCCTCCATTTAATTGTACAAAAAATTGCACTTCAATTACTTTTAAGAAGTCCCCAGAGTAATAGATGATCAGTTTCATGAACTCCCCACCTTCCTTTTTCCTTTTGCCTCTCTTGAAAGCTGCCATTGTGCAAAACTGTGTCAATGCCACACCCACAGGGGAGGGACCTTCCACTCATAGTGTCACATGCTGCTCAGGCACACAACATGTCACTGTCTGCTTGCTAGCAGCATGGAACTCTATGAATGTGAAGCCCCTCCCATATAGGGTAACAGCTGGATGCTATTAAAAGCTGCCTGGGGTAAAAGGGGAAAGAGAAAAGGCGTAGAAAAACTGAATTATCAAGTCAAGCACTTAATAAGAGAGTGCTGCTAATATGAGTCAGAAGTCCTTTGAATTGTATTAAAAATAGAGAATTAATTGATGGCTGACTAGAAAGAAACAGCATGGGGGTAGGAGAGAGAGGCACGTAGGGGAAGAGAGGAGAAAGACAGCAATAGTAAGAGAAGAGAGGGACATCCAGGGAATGGAAGGAGAAAGACATCCAGGTCAAGAAAGGAGAGAGACAGTCGGGATGGGAGTAGAGAGCCGGTAAAGTAAAGCAGAGAGAGGGGAGGAGAGAGACAGCTAGAGCAAGGAGGAGAGGGGAAAAGCCAGAGTAAGGGAAGAGAGAGAGACAGACAGAGGGACAAGTTCTTGGAATTTGGAGGCCAGGGAAGTACTTGGAAATCTTTGTTGTGCTCTTCCAACCACTCCCGGACAATTCTGGCCGTATGACATGTTGCATTGTCCTGCTGGAAGATCCATCCGCTCCAGGGGAAGACAGTCAACATGTATGGGTGTACTTGATCTGCAAGGATGGATAGATAAACCAACTGGTTGAGATTGCCTTCCAGATGTATGAGTGGACCCAGACAATGCCAAGAAAACATTACCAGACCATAACGCTGCCGCCACCAGCTTGTGTTCTTCCAACAATGGTTTTGAGTGTTTGTTCTCGGAGGATTTGCACCTGACACTCCAATGTCCGTCATTAGAGAAGGCAACCCCTTGCCAATCAGAAGAGATCCAGTTTCGGTACTGTTGTGTAAATTGAATCCGTTTCTGATGATGAACCCTCGTCAGCATGGGTGCAGTGATCAGCTGTTTGCTTTGGAGCCGCATGCGCAACCAGGTTCGTTGTATTGACACGCGTCTGGTAGCCCCATTTCAACAGTTTTTACTTTTTATTCTTTTATACATTTTCTGTGACTTTTAAACATTATTAGGCTGCAGACTCTGTAATACATTGGTGAATAGAGAGGAACCTGACGCGCTTCTCCCTACTGATCAGGGTGGTCAGTAGTGACAGAATGGTGTTAGATTCCACTACAGCATAATTACATATAAAATGGAAAATATTACAGACTGTATTATTTTTTCTTCCATTTTAATTTATTGTAAGTTGTTTTGTATTGTTTCTTTTTTATACAGCAGTTCTCTTTATGACTAAATTTTTAACCGGTTGGAAAAATTGTTTAGTTATTATTTTCAGCAAATCTTATTTTAATACCTTTTTTTTTACCATCTATCTTTAATGTTTTATATATATATATATATATATATATATATATATATATATATATATATATATACACATATATATATATATATATATATATATATATAAAAATAGCACATTTGTGTTCACAATTGAACATCTAATACAAGTTGAGAAACTTGTTTCATGCCCAGAATTCCAAGAAATACAGTTATTACACTGCATTCTGGGAACGTTGGCTGGGACATGCAAATGTGCCCACAAAGGCTACGCTATCTATCTTTATAAATATCCACTACACAAGCTAAGGAACCGGCCCCGCGCTGATGAGAGGCAGTAACCTTAAAACGGCTGTACGTGGGTGTGATTCCTAGCTTGTGTATAATCCAACCCTAGCTTTGCTCAAAGCTGTTTGATACAGTGGGCATATGCTTATGGGAAGCCATGTTTGATATGGTTATGGATTGCAAAAGCGAAGCTTTTGTGGGCACATTTGCATGTTCCTGCCAAGGTTCCCAGCATGCAGTATAATAACGGTATTTCTCATAATTCTGGGCATGAAACAAGTTTTTTTAACTTGTTTTAGACATTCAAATGTGAACACAAATGTTCTCTTTATTTGCTATATATATATATATATATATAAATATATATATATATATATATATATATATATATATATATATATATATATATATATAGAAAGTCCTTTGAAACGTATTTAGAGCATCTAAGCTCCATTTATTAACGCCCTGTTTTTTTTCCAACCAACAGAAATAAAATAAAGCACTGCCTGGTTAGGGCCCTATTGTACAGGAAGTCAATGGGCGGAGCTTAATGTCACATCCTGCCCTTCATCTAAGTAAGTTTAAGTAAGTTTAAGAATGTGATTTTTTTTTATATTACAAAACAAAAAAATTCCTTTGGAAAATAAACCCAGACCATTCCCTTTAAAGGACCTGAAAAAAAAAAACAATCTCTACGTTTTTTAGTTTACAGTTATTCTTTAACGCAGGGATCCATTTTATTTTTGGAGTAGATTTTTTTCTCAGGCGGTGTGTCGTCGTAAACGAATGAGTTTTCCCAGAATTCTGTTGGCAGCACTACCACTTTTAGCTGCCACATTACCATCTAAAGTTTCCTCCCACTTCAAAAAGTTGATCAGCAGAACTAGAACTATGTACGTTTGATTTTAAGCTCAAAAACATGGGCAATGTGTTAATTTTGATTTTGCCATGTACTTAACCCCTGTATAGAGCTACGGAAAAAAATAGTAGATTCCAGAAAATATCTATATAAACTAGAAGCTGCAGAAAATAAGAACTTTTTTTAATATTATTTTTCTTCTACTCTGCCAAGGAGTCGTAAGGAAGGCCCAAGTTCAGGGACAAAATTGACCCATAATGGCACAGGCTGGTGTCTCGTTCTCTCCGCTACCGTCTGATATACCATTTCCTGGTAGATCACTTGGCAGCTCTGCCCAGGCAAGACGAAGAACATTATGGGAATTTGAGTAATAACAATTATTAAAGAAAAGGAGGGGGAATCAAAGAATATCATCCCAAGGGCAGATCTTCAGGAGTTTATTTATAACACGGACTGGAATCTGGCACCCGCTTGCTTCGTATATATTATTATTATACCTTTTAGGCTGAATTTATTGTCGTGCTTGAAAATGAATCCAGCGACAGAACAGGCTGAGGCGGGGAAGAGGGAGAGGTGTGAAAGGTCCTTATTAGCGAAATGGGCTGGGAGGAGGTCACGGTGCTGAGACCCCATTCTGTAATTGGAAGGTGCGGTGTCAATGTGCACCATATGCACACAGATGGAAGAACATCACCAGGGCTGGTGTTTTGGGGAAGGATGGTGTGATTATTGTGGGGAGGGTGGGATGCCACTGATGGAGGCTGGGTGGACATGTTTGGTTGCTAGGATACGGCAGAGCTAAGTGGGCTTTCTCCAGGCTTGGAGCTGACCTTGATGTAGCCGCCTGTCAGGTGTAGAAAGGCTCATTTGATTCATTGACGTGTTGCCAAATGAGGTCCTATGGGCTTGGGGAGAGGGGTCTAAATGCCACGAAAAGGAGGAGGGCTGGGGGACACCAGCAAATATCTCGGAGACTGAGACAATATTGGAGAAACTCTTATACTTTGGAGCTGTCATTGCTATATAAATGCTCAATATTATTATTTTTAATCAACTGGATTGGTAGGTCATAGACTCTCAGCTTATATATTCATTGCACACCCTTGTATAGTGCTACAGAACATGTTAGTGCATTATCTAATAATTATATTAATATATATTTAATGGATTATATATATATATATATATTTTATTTTAGCATTATATGCGTTCATTTGTAAAGTGCTAACTTTATCAAATACCCATCTATATGGAAACTCAATATATATATATATATATATATATATATATATATATATATATATATATATACACATACTGCATATATTTACATTTCTATTATATATATATATATATATATATATATATATATATACAAAAACATATACACAAAAATCCAATGTTGTAAACCTGAAATGGCGCTCTCTCAAGATATAATATCTTAAATGTATTACATATAGAATCAATTACAAAACGATACAAACAATAATGTCCTTCAATAGTATAGATACAAATGTCTCATATAGAGGTAGATGATGGGTTGATTCCAGTCTTAAGGATTCTAGTTCCACTCCATTCCACCAATGATAGAAGAAGGGAAAGAAAAGAAAGACAAGGAATCCAAGCATAATAACTTTATGTGCCAATGTTAAAATAGTTAAAAATACAATTTACTTGCATATTCATCATGCAAATAAATGTACCAAGAAGATCCAGTGAGGCGTGTTGGAGGCCACTCCACCTTACAAGGAACAGGCCGGTAATAGCTCCCCATTGGTTGCTGTCCATCACTTATACCATGTCTACGTGGTTTACGAAACTCTGCAAATGAGCCACAAGTCCGTACTTTAATTACGGTGGGTCAGATACCTTTAAAAGGGCATCAATTTACATACTTTTTGCCTGGACATGGACATACCAATGGTTTGCTTCAGGGATTGTATTGAATTTGCTGGATTTCACCTTGACTCATGACCCAATAACTTCCTTGCTTACTTCCTTGCTTAATTGATTCTCCTGCTTGCTGTCAGCCTGACCTTTTGCCAGTGACCTTCACATTGGTACATGCCACCAACACCTGATCTTGGACTGGCACACAACTACTCTTCTGCTAACCAAACCTATAAGAACTGTCTTATCTCGCTATCTCTATTTTTCCTATTCAGCCCCCACCACCGTAAAAACTGAATTCAGATTACTGTGTCTTTAATGCTATAATTCATTTTGGCAAATGTAATCTCTGGCAGCAGTAATATTTAGCACAATATTATCACTTGGCATCCTTCTTATACATAAAAAGTTTCGGACAGCTGACAGTGTCACAAATTACAACTATAAGGAACCTCATTGCTTTAAAGGGCTGCACAAATGTAAGATTTATAATATCTCTGAATTCCGATAAGCGGTAACAATTCTCGTCTGTCACATGCCTGAGTCATCTCAAGTATTTCTGCTCTTCTTCTCTTTTTGATCTTAATTCTCAAGTTCTAAGTGACTTCCACATTGATTCATTGATGATTCACAGGCTGCTGTACAAGGTATTGGCACCTTCCTTGGATGAAAGGATGAGCTCCACATCTCACTGCAGACTGCTCGTTCAACATTAATAAGAGCTATGTACTTAAATATATCACAGATATTCATTGCCGTGTGCACTGCCATGTGCTAATCACCTGTTAAGCTCCTCTGCAGCCTTTCACCGGCCTATCCTCTTTGCAAGATTTCTCCCTCAGCTCAACCCTCATTTCCATACACCATCAGGCTATCTTCAGGCCTTCAAACCTTCAAAAATAAATCCATTCAGGACATTGTATTCCCAACATTGGCACATGTCAATTTCTGGGTATCCCTACAGAGTGGTATCGATGAATGCGTCCTCCCTGGGCAATTGAATGGAGGAAGACACACTTTTACATTAATTATGGTGGGCCAGAGATTTATAAAAGGACTTCAGTTTATATCAGCCTTGCCCGGCAAGGATGTATCTATGGTTTGCTTAGTGATTCTATTGGATAAACAGCCCATACTAGCCAATCTACTTTTCCCTATCCCTCATTACTACTACTTCCCAGTCCATCATACAACACAATGCTTCCATATCACAATTATGCAATGTCCAGACACTAATATTCCATCCAATTGGGATATTCTATACAACGGTCCCTCACAGCTCCATCATAATCTTGTGTCCTGCCTGTGCCCTCATCCCTTCTATATTATGAACTTGCAACAGCAGTTCCCCAACAGCCTTCCATATTGGTTGGTTTACTTGTAAATCACACAATAATAATAATTTTAATAGACATCAATACAAAATTATTTCTAGAATACCATGCACCCATTTTGTAGATATCGGCCTAAACCTACTAAAGATTTAAATGGTAGCAAGAAATGTGTTCACTGGTAATTTGGGGCAAATCCTTCCATTTCGTCTCCAATACTCTCTATACAAACTTGCATTATAAGCTCTCATATCAATACGGCCCCAAACTCTTTCTGCACTAGTGTGTTCTTTCGAAATACGTTATGATGAGGTCAGCAAATCTCGCCAGCACTGAACGATGGAAATGCGGTTGTAAAGCGTAAACGCACACAGTGATATGTGATAATACATGGTCATGCTGGCTATGTTCTTTTTATAGGTCATATCCAGAATATTATTAAAAAAAGTCACAACTCATAACGAACTTTACAGCTTCTATTTACATTTTTTGCTGTGGATACGTCTATAAATAAAACAACTTTTTAGCTATAATTTAAATAAGACATGATGAATATTGCCATGCATTTGTATTAAGACATATCATTGAGTATGTTAAGTATAGGAAAGTGGGAGTGAACTTAGAATAATATTTCTGCATATGCGGCTATTACTAGTGTGTAAATCCCATATTATTTCATGAGCACGTACATGTCCCATTGCAAGGTATGCAAATGTTAATATGTAAGAGCTCTGTTTTTTTAACTTCTAAAAATATTTAGCCCATGACTTTTAGTTATTCAAAAGATCATATATATAAAATGTGACCACAGGGGTGGTCTGAGATGCTGGCAAGAAAAACAATCACATTAAATACTATAAAAAAGGTTGAGTTATTTGACTACTCCACAAACTGAACGGCAAGTGAATTTTTATGGCTTTTGATTCTGATTGATAAAACTGGCTGAGAAGATTTATTTGGAATTAAATTAACCATAAATCAGAGTTAAGTAAGACAGGGGATGTTCGCCCAGCTGTTCCTCTTATAATGATAACATCAGCTCAATCTGTCTCCGTTGGGATATCGCTGGTCTTATCTACCCTCATTATATGGGCTCCTGTGTTCTTATACACATAGCTACTTAGTGCTCAGTGTTAAGTGACTCGGGTGTAAGGGGTGGAGGAGGCTTCATTTATAGCCTTTTGTGGTATTAGCTAACTTAATGTGTGAGTGAAGGATTAGCAAGAGTGGGATTCAACTCCATTAGTAGATTAGTGACTCCATAATGGAGTTTATAAATTAAATGGTGTCAGATCTTACATTAGGAGAAAAAAAAAAGCAAGGGAGATAGTCAGGACTTTACTGAAGTGAGCACCACTGTCGTCATCTTGTCCATTAACATTACAGGATTTCCCGGTGTTGAGGATTCCAAGCCAAGGTTTGGACATTATCGTGAAAAAGTGTTTAACCAGGTCTAAAATAGGACATACATCTTATAATGGCAACTGGAGGAACTATAAAGAGACTCAATAGATGATGGTTGGACCAGATGTCCTAAGCAAGCCTTGTTTTATATATTTAATAATTGTTAGCCAGTTTACAATAGCTGGGGTGATTTGCAGTTTTCAACTTACTGCTGGGAATTAGGCCAAACTATTAAAAAGAAAATTATAAGATAGGTTGATAAGAAAAGAGACGGCCAAGGCATGAAAAAGAGGCAGTCAGAGTAAGGAAGGAGATGGGCACCTATGGGGATGCAGGAGAGAAAAATACTTTGGAAGACCAGACAATCTAGAGAGGGAAGAGGCTAATAGCCGTGGAGAGAGGAGAGAGAACGCCACTGAGAGTCAAGAAATAGTCAGGGAAAGGGAGGAGAGAGGAGACAGCCTTGGAAAAGAAGGCAATGGAGGAACGAGACAGTCAATGGAAAGGAGGAAAGAGAAAGTCATCAGGTAGACAGAAGGAAAGACACAGCTAGGATTATACTTAGCCTGGGCAAGGTAGAAGAGAAAATACGGCCAAGTAAGGAAAGAGACAGCCAGGAGATACTGAGGGCAAGGTAGGTGCAAGTCATGTGGAAACTGCAGTGTATTTGGAATTTCCCAACTCCTCAAACTCTCCTTTTTTGTGTTTGCGTCGCTCAGTCATGTTCGTCTCTCTGTGACCTCATGGACTGCAACGCATAATGCTGATCCAATTGGTATTCATGGCAGAGATAATGGAGTGGGTTGCCAGTTCCTTCTCCAGTGGGCCACAGCATACAGCTCCTGGTATTCCTAGGTGGCCTTCCATCCAAGTACTAATCAGGCCCAACCCTACATGGCTTCAGGGTGGTGTGACATCTTGGTTCCCTGACTAGAATCAAACTCATGTTGTAGTGGTGAAAGTACTGGATCCTAACCACTGGACCATGTTAACTAATCAACACTCACAAAATGGTGGCTCTCTATAGTGAACAAGGGATTGTAATAACATATTTGTGCCACAGCAAATACGTCCCACCTAAATTATATACATTTTATCCTTCATGTCACATTTTCAATAATGTAACTCATTTTAATACTTCTTATCAGCTAAAATTGGTCCAATATTGAAATATCATTCTGTTAAAATACTCACAAAAAATGAGAACAAAAAGTATAGGAGGTTTAATAAAGAGTTAAAAATGCATTACTTACAGAGCTGCTTAAATTTGTCATTAGTTTCCTCCATTAATAAAAATATTTTCTTCCACTTTCAAAATGGCGCCCGAGGGGATATATTTGGCAACGATTCTATTACTCAGCATGAATCAGAATAAATTTGGGAATCACTGAACAATCTTTTTTTCCAGCTAACCACCAACATAGATGTATATTTAATATATTTTGTTAAAGTTACAAGGGAAAAGATCCAAAACAAACTTTTTTAATGTTGGAAAAAAGTTATTCACAGTTGGGCGATTTTGTCGATATTTGTTAGATCAATGTATACTAGTTCATGGAGAAAGCTGAAACAATATAGGATTTGGTTCTTAAGGGGGTAAAGGAGAAAGGTGATGTCCCCCAAGACTCAGACCAACCACAGTTAGTGAGAGTCTTAATGGCTCAGCTGTTTTAATTGGCCAAAATCCATGCACCTGTACTGCAAAATTATGGTACATGTTTTTCATTTGAAACAGTTGAGTGGGTTTTCTGTCCGTACTTCCTTCCTAATTAGGATTTTTCCACCTCCACAGATCATTGTTGAATAACTTTCTGTTTGATCTCACAATTAATGAGCAGGCAGCTCGACAATTAGTCAGTGGCTACATTTGATGGAATTAATGAGAGGTCCATGCTCCTACCAAGCAACAGATGTAGAGGGGTGCGGGTACGCTGATCTGCAGTTCTTACGGAAATCTGTCTGCCACTCGGAGATGGCTTCTGAAAAAGATACAGGGGGATGTGCGGTAACACCTGCCAGCTCAGATAAAGCCCCCGAATCTGATGGGGTTATCACCATTTATTAGCCTTCAAGCGCTAATTGCCCAGCTGTGCAAAAAAAAAAACCCCGAAAAAAATATCTTTCATAACATCTGACGGTCACTTGATGAAGGCTTGTAGTTCTTGATGTTCTAACAACATGAGCGAGACATTTTAATTAAGCATTGATCATTAATTAAATTCATATTTAGTGATTAAAAAAAAAGAATATTCAATGTTAAAGTAACTTTTTAAATATCATAATCCTCATACATTAACCCAAGTGGGCTGTAGGGTCTTCTGAGCTGTCAATGAAGGACCACCGAGGAGACACTTTTTTTCTATACGGTCTTTTGAAAATGGGCACATTTTTGAAAACAAACAAATAAATAAAAACAACCTCCGGTGCAGCCGGTGCAAGACACTGGGCCCGGCCTTGGAGGGGCCCAGTGCTGTCCCAGTAGTCCAACCTGCCATGGCTGCGGTGGCCCCTCTCGGCCCTGCCCCGCTCCACTTGGCCCTCCTATAGATATATAGATATATGTCTAAAGCAAGTTAATAAACCTGCTTCCAGCTCAGAATTCCGAGAAAAACAGTTATTACACTGCATTCTGGGAAGCTGAGCTGGGACATGCAAATGTGCCCACAAATGCCTCGCTCTTCAATCCATTGCCATTAGGCTGGATTTTACACAAGCTGAGAATCCTATCCATGTACAGCTGTTTAAACAGTGTGTAGATGTACATGTAAATGTAGATGTATGTATATATATATATATATATATAGTTACACTATACACACACACACACATATATATATATATATATATATATATATATATATATATATATAGTAAATAAATAGTACATTTGTGTTCACATTTGATTGTTTCAAAAGTACAGTTTTTACACTGAATTCTGGGAACCTTAGCAGGGATATGCAAATGTGCCCACAAAGGCTTCGCTCTTGCAGACCATAGCCATTTCAATCATGTTTTCCCTTAATATATATATATAGGTGGGGTTATATATATAGGGGGTTAGGGGCCAAATTTTCTTTTTGCTCGGCCACTGTATATGAGCTAATATTTTCCCCTACTTTCCCAGGAGGATATGACCTTGTAAACTAATGAGATTTCTTTTAGTAATAAGTTAAAGGTTGCATATAGTTTACACATATTTGTTTTACCTCATTTTGCTCTCACTCCTTCTTTTTCTCTTCTTCTCTTACCTCACGGTCTCTTTCTTTTCCATTATGGACTCTGACAATGTATTAGCCGTGATCCATACTCTTACACCTGATCTCGCATCATCCTATTGTATCTCCACACTCATTAGTGTTGATTTGAACAAATGAAACCAATTAGTACATGATAACTAAGTAACTCAACATACAGCACATACAACCCGCAGCATATAACATATAATTGCTAGTGACATGACGTCAATATGATATTGTGGGACAGTGGTGGGAAATAACAATGGACGTAAATAATTTACATGTCTCAGATAGCCAGGTCTCTAAGAGCTCGTGGCCTCAAACCAGAAAATAGATTTGACAGCAGATAACCAAATGGTCCATCAAGGTTGCTCATTGTATCTATTAAAAAGCTTGGCTTCATTAACCCTTCTGCTTCCTAAATGGGTTTAACCCTACCAATGGAAGGTTGTTCCACTTGTCTACTACATTACCCTTAAATATTCCAACTTGAAATCTTATTCTTGCTTCTCTTTTTCTGGAAGAAACTATCCCCATGAAACTACAGTGATGATACATCTACGTAATAAGTACTTTATCAAATTAATATTATGAATGTCAATCAGCCTTTACTAATCCATTCTCTAATAGATGTTAATATATTTTGTTAATGAGAGATCATTAATTTAATTAAAATAGAGGTATTGGGTTCATGGGGTCTGCACAATAAGAGACTGGACATGCTCAAAGTGTAGGACCAAATTACTCTATTTTTGTCGATGGATCAGAAAGGCTGACTGACAGCTCAAAATGGCAAACTAAAATGTAAATTTTTAATAAAGTACTAATTAGGAGCTATGGGTTCCCTGGTGGTCCAGTGGTTAGGATTTGGTGCTTTCACTGCTGCAACCTGGGTTGGATTCCAGTCACGGAACCAAGAGGTCACACCACACTGAAGCTGAGCAGGGTTGGGACTGGTCATTACTTGGATGGGAGACCACCTAGGTAAACCAGGAGCTGTATGCTGAGGCCCGCTGGAGAAAAAACTACCAACCTACCCATGTATCTCTGTCATGCATATCAAGTGGATCAGCATAATGTGTTGCAGTCCGTGAGGTCATGGAGAGTCAGACACGACTGAACGACACAAACAACAACTATTATGAGCTATGGTTTATACCTCTGCTGTATCACTTTACACTCTTCAGAAACTCTTTGTCACTGCTTCTCCAAGGATTTAAAGGGTTAAGTTGCCATACAAGGCAATCTGTCCCCCTCTGATCTACTTAAATCCTGTTTAAGTCCTAAATAGTGAGGGATCAATATATCAGAGGGCCAGTGTCCTCTCATGTTTCTTTTCTAAGTGATTCC
Source organism: Discoglossus pictus (assembly GCA_027410445.1). Lineage (NCBI taxonomy): Eukaryota > Metazoa > Chordata > Amphibia > Anura > Alytidae > Discoglossus > Discoglossus pictus. Next base: position 273,726,737 of record CM050168.1, on the reverse strand, counting down.
CATGTGTGGAGAAGCCTTGAGGCCCCCGGGCTTTGGGATCTTAGGCTGAAGTAGCCATATTAAGATGTGCTTTTTATGTGAATTTAGGACCACTCATCCCTCACCAGAGTGGCCAACAAAGCCCTCTGGCAGCAAACAGGTTAAACATACACTACAAAAAAGGGGGTCATTTAGTGGGAATTCCTCATGTAATGAGATCGGGAGCCATAGTAGGTAACACTAACATCTTGTGTTTTATTTATTATATTACTAAAATGTCACCCATAATACAATTTATTCTACATGTTTCTTTGAATAACTAAACTTGAACATGGGCAAATATTTCTAGAAGTCGCCTTTAAATATTTAGCATTTTTATGAAATTATTCACGGTGGGGTTCCATTTACTTAAAAGCTACTCTTTCATGAGGGTGTGTAAACTAATGAGCCTTTCATTAGCCCTTTTTACATTTCTCTATTGTATTGGAAAAATGTTAGATGCACATATTTATATATATATATATATATATATATATATATATATATATATTTGTTGTTGTTCAGTCCTTCAGTCGTATCCGACTCTCGTTGACAATATATGGTTACTCATATGGTTTTCTTGGCAAAGATACTGGAGTGGGTTGCCAGTTCCTTCTACAGTAGACCACAAATTGTTTGACCACTCATCTATAGCCTGTCCATCTTGGGTGACCGTACATGGTATGGCTCACAGCTTAATTGATGTACCCAAGCCCCTTCACCACGACAAGATAGCGATATATATATATATATATATATATATATATATATATATATCTTGTCATGCAGATATGTTGATATTACATATAAATGGTAATATACAATACTTTCATGTAACTTTACCTTTTATAAAGAAAGTATAAAGTACTAAACAAATGGGGGAGGTAGTGAAGTGGAGGAAAGAAAGGCAGGTAATGGTTAAAGATGATCATTCCATTAGTCCTAAAGGAAGTACTGACCCTGTGCAGATCGAAGCTCCTTCTGCATTCCAAGGGCTCTGCGATTTTGAGTTCCCGTAGCCCCGTAAAGGAGCCCACAAAAGTTACGGCTATTAAATTGGCCTCTTTTAGCTACCCGCAAACAATCTGCGGGCTACAGGCGGAAAAACCCTACGGTTGTCAAAATGTGAACTCCGTCCCAGCTAAGCCTTTGATCTGTCAAGCCCGTAAATGTTACTAAAGCATATCACCATTAAATTGCAACGATACTCCAAAGACGCACTGGCATTCAAACACGTAAACGGCAAATGGAGCCCAAAATCCTACGGATACTAGAGAGGATCCGCAAGGGGGTTAAAGTCCTATCCATAGCACTGTAAATGCAAATAAACACACACTACTGTATTTTAAAGTGATGTTAGGTCTTAGAAGCTTCTCAAGCTCGCAAATCTGCAATATAAAATACTTTTATTTTATGTTTAATTTCCGTGTTATATCGATCCCAGCAATCAATGTGTTAATACATATAATGGAACTGTACTAAAATATCATATTTACTCATTTATTAATATTGCATTATTTCTGGAATGAGGGTCCGATCGAAACTCGCAATTGTAACCCGTAAGGCTTTGAAATCTAACCTTTATTTTTCAGTGACGTAATGATGATGATCTCATTTGCCATTGGCTCCGTCTAAACCCGTAACTACGGGTTTGACTAATTGATCATGTTCACGGCTGCAAATGGAACGTGCGCAAGAATGGTTTACGGTTTTGGATACTCCGGGCTTGGCTAATTTTAACGCTCTATAACTCTGCCAAATTCCAAGCCCGTGGGCTTTAAATATAATGGGGCCCCTGGTCTCCTGTAATTGCATGTACAAGTTGTGTTTATTATTTTGCAGCCTAAAGACAATTCACCCATTATAATGTTTAGTTATTTATAAAAAACACTAATGAAAAAAACTGCTCCTTTAATATTTAACTTTTTTACATAATTATTCTTGACTGGGGTTCCATTACTTTCACGTTTTAGAAGATATTACTAAATTTCTGGGTTAATATATAAAAAAATTCAATTTTTTAAACTCCATAATCCATATTCCACAGTCATAAAAAAACAATTACACAGGGCGTACAAACAGAGCAATAAAACTGATACATTTATCACATATACACAGTATGTAGCAGTGGGATTGGGTTGTTTTCCTGATAGTCCATCTATAAATGCCAGTTAATGTTCTGTCCCGACCACCTCCACCGGGAGGCTGCTCCACTTATCTACCCCCCTTCCTATAAAGCAGCCCAGACATACATCACATATATAATAATGTAATTATTTTGGATCATATTCTCTCTAGTACCAGAAGCCTCTTCAGCTCCTATTTTTTTTTATAGGGAACTTGTTTTTCAGAGATGTCGTACACACAAGAGCCTCAAACAGGCCAGGATTTCAATATCTTTTTGCAGGTGGATCAATCACTGAGTAACTTGAGCGCTAAGGCCGGAAAACCTGAAGTGAGACTGTGGGCCAGTGACTGGCAACTTGTTTCACTTGATAGGACACTTATATGCCCCAGAGTCCTTTAAAAGGCTGCATTTTGGGGTTTAGCTTTTTCTTTTATCCATGGCAAAAATGGTAAAAACACTGTGGGAGAGGTGGATTAATTGGTAATGGGGGTATAGATAATGAGGAGAAGTGTTCTGGGGTATGAGAGCGAGTGATCTGGATGTGGAGGGATAACATGGACTGTGTGTTGACGAAGAAAGACTGGATCTGCATGTATTGTGTTTGGGGGCCAAATGCTGTGTGTCTGGGGGCCGCATGCAGTGTGTTTGTGGGCCATATGCTGTGTGCCTGGGGACCGCATGCAGTGTGTTTGGGGGCCAAATGCTGTGTGTCTGGGGGCCGCATGCAGTGTGTTTGGGGGGCTGCATGCTATGTGTCTGGGGCCGCATGCAATGTGTCTGGGGGCCACACACAATTTATTTCTGAGGGCCGCGTGCAATGTATATGGGGGCTGCATGTAGTGTGTCTGGGCGCCACACATAATGTGTTTCTGAGGGCCACGTGCAATGTGTCTGGGGGCCGAAAGCAATGTGTCTGGGGGCCACACGCAATGTGTTTCTGAGGGCCACATGCAATGTGTCTGGAGGCCCCATGCAATGTATCTAGGGGCCACCTGCAATGTATCTGAGGGCCGCCTGCAATGTGTCTGGGGGCCACACGCAATGTGTTTCTGAGGGCCACATGCAATGTGTCTGGAGGCCCCATGCAATGTATCTAGGGGCCACCTGCAATGTATCTGAGGGCCGTCTGCAATGTGTCTGGGGCCACACACAATGTGTTTCTGAGGGCCACGTGCAATGTCTCTGGAGGCCGCATGCAATGTATCTGGGGGCCACATGCAATGTATCTGGGGGCCGCTTGCAAGGTGTCTGGGGGCCACATTTGGCCCTTAAGCTGCTGTTGCACCAACTGCTGTAGGCTCTCCGTAGAGCAGCACCCTCACTATATAACTAGTTATGCTTTTTTTGTTCTTTTCTTTTCATGGAATCTGTACCAGCAAAATAAGAAAATAAAAAATAAATAAATAACTTATAAAAAATAAGATTAAATTCCCAAAACAGTGAAGTCCTGTTCACATACTTGTGCCACCTGCTGACAATCCGATGCCAGGAGAATCAAACCCCTCCATGATACCCTGTGATTGGCTGAAAACTCACACAGGTTGCATTGTGAGTGAGCAATTTTGCTTTAGTACACTGATTTGCCAATTTTTTGTACTAAATAAATATTGGAGATACAAAAATAAAATTCCACGCTATAAATAACAGATCTATCCATTAAATCCCATAGCTGATTTCTTGATATCTAGCTGATACCCTCTATCGGATACAATATTTTATGTCCCTTTAAACCGTAATTTTAGCATTTTGTTTTATTTTTTCATATATATTTTATTCCTCTTTAAGAAATATTTTACAGCATTGAAAAAAATGTATTATATTACAATTTATTAAAAGTTAACATTATATCAAGATTACAATTGTAATAAAATAATTGAAATAAGGATCAATCATCAATATCGTCTACGTTATTGACAAAATGCGCGTTTCTACAAAAATATAAAAAGAGAAATTATGCAAATTTACATATATATTAATTAAATAGTTAACGGAATGCAATTTTTTGGAAAAAGGAAAATTATATGAAGGCTACAAGTATTGTGTCCCCCAGAGCGACAGACTGTCTCGTATATACGCCCCATCAGGGTGCTCAGTGGTCGCCCCGGGGGCAGGACGGGAGGGCAGCCATATTTTGACCTTCTTTTGACCTTGTCAGGCTACAGAAAGGAGCGAGAGGACCTTAGGTGTGAGAACTAGATGTAACATTGTGCGGCACGTCCATTGGGATCTATATAAGGATCTGTCAGGCCCTATAAAACACTCTAACAATAGGATACTCTCCAAAGAGACGTCTGCACCATCTGAGGATGTCTAATCATCTGGCTTTAGTTACACTCAGTGACGGTGCGTGCGACCTGGTCTCGCGCCATGTTGTTTTATTGCTTTGCTTGTTTTCTTGATCATGTACAGAAAATATTTTTTTTTTGTTGATATTTACATTTTTTTGTCAATATTGGAGGGAGAGAGTTGGGATATTTTTTAATGTTAATATATATATAGCTTATTTCTTATTGTTATCCTGCAGGCTCCAAGATTTATTTAAATTTGCGCAAAAATAAAGAGATAGAAAAATAGATATATTCAGATATAGTCAAACAGATAATAATAGACAGATATAGAGAGAAACAGAGAGAAATACCTTGATAGAGAGGCACACATAGATAGATAGACAGACAGATAGACAGACAGACAGACAGACAGACAGACAGACAGACAGACAGACAGACAGACAGACAGACAGATAGATAGATAGATAGATAGATAGATAGACAGACAGACAGACAGACAGACAGACAGACAGACAGACAGACAGATAGATAGATAGATAGATAGATAGACAGACAGACAGACAGACAGACAGATAGATAGATAGATAGATAGATAGATAGGCAGATAGATAGATAGATAGATAGATAGGTGGATAGATAGTTGTATAGATAGTTGTATAGCTAGATAGATAGATAGATGTATAGATACTAGATAGATAGATAGATAGATAGTTGTATAGATAGATAGATAGATAGATAGATAGATAGATAGATAGATAGATAGATAGATAGTTGTATAGATAGTTGTATAGAGAGATAGATAGACAGACAGATAGACACAGACAGACAGATAGATAGTTGTATAGCTAGATAGATAGATAGATAGATAGATGTACAGATAGACAGACAGATAGATAGATAGATAGATAGGCAGATAGATAGATAGATAGATAGATAGATAGATAGATAGGCAGATAGATAGATAGTTGTATAGATAGATAGATAGATAGATAGATACATAGATAGATAGATAAATAGATAGAGAGATAGATAGATAACTTCCTGGGGAGATTTTGAATACACAGAAAGGTTCAGGCTGCTCAATGGGAATATGGCATGTCAAATTAATGGATTATTGTATATTATAGGTAATAAAGTAAATAAGTGTAACCTTTATATTGTTTCACTTTTCTGAGCATTTATTATTTACTGAAGGCTTCCATTTTCTTTACTGAGCCTGCTTCATGCAGTTTCCGTCTCAACAGGGTGTGTTCTTGTAAAATAATAACCTAAAGATAGTTGTTACAGAGAAGGGGAAGCAAAGCTTCACTGAGCCTATGGGATAGATGGGGTAAGTGCTGTCCAGTGCTGAGATCTTATCTGAATCCACAGATGAATGAACAAATCCCCCTTCCTTCCCCGTTATTTACTGTACTATATATTTTCGCCACTAAATGTATTGAAAATATATCTGCTAATTAGCTCATTAGTTTGTGCCGCTCGTCCTGTCAAGGAAGGTACTTTAGTAGAAGCTAATCTGGGTTTTTAATGAGAACTCATGCAATCTAAATGTCCTACAAATTAAGCATAAAATGCTAAAAATGAAAACACAACAAAAATAATATTTAAACGTTTTAAACAAAGGTTACAACAAATCATCAAGCTAATTATGTTTTCACTTATAGACAGTAACCCCAACATAAAGGTGTTTTTTAGGTTATACTTAAAGGGCTTGGCTATACATTGTATTAGATATTTGTTTCTAAAGTGAATAATTCTTGGGAAATTCAGTACTTTGTGCTGCTTTTTGTGATACTTAGAATTACAGTCTGCTTTTCTCTCTCTGTTGTGGCCAAAACAATAACTCCCAATGCTGTCATTCAGGTAGAGCCCATCTGACACCCTTAACAAGTACTCTGAGCTGCAAATTAGGATTGTTAGCTGCACATTACCATATAGGAGGCACAGAAACAAAGCTGAATATCTCAGGATACTGTACAATGAATATATATTTTGTAATACTCTTTAAGCAACTTCCTCTTGAGATGTCTCTATAATGGAAAGCTCCTAAAAGGCAGGTTGCTGTTGTTTAGTCATTCTTTTGTGTCTTACTCTCTGCGGCCCTATAGACCGCAGCACATCTGTCAGCTACTGCCCCTCTGAGATCAATCAAGCTCATGCTCATTGCTTCAATTACCACATCTATCCATGTCTGTAACAATATACAATCTTATCACACGACTTTCCCGATCTTGAACCATGCTGTTGTCCCATGTTCGGTACTGACCGTGGCTTCTTGTTCCACACACAAATTCCTCAGGAGCTGGATAAGATGATCTGGTACTCCATCTCTTTAAGGACATGCCACATTTTGTTGTGATCCACACAGTCAAAGGCTTTAGAATATTCTATGAAGCAGAGGTAAATGTGGTTTTGGAACTCTCTTGCTTTATCTATTATCCATCGGACATTGGCAATTTGATCTCTTGTGCCTCTTCCCCTACGGAACCTGACTTGTAAATCTGGTAGTTCCTGGTCCATATATTATTGGAGTCAAGCTTATAGGATCTTAAGCATTACCTTGCTGGCATGTGAGATGACTGCAATTGTTCGATAATTGGAGCACTCTTTGGCACTGCCTTTTTATGGGGATTGGGATGTAGACGGACCATTTCCAGGCCACTGATGAGGTTTCTAAATTTGTTGGTATAATGTTGGATTCCATCAACTCCTGCAGCCTTGTTATCAGCAAGACATCCTAGGACCCATCTCACTCACTCTCCAAAATGTCTGGCTTCAGCTCATTGGACAAAATATTGAGGTCATCACTGCTGTAAAGATCCTTCCAGTATAGATCTTCAGTGTATTCCTGCCACCTCTTCTTTATCTGATCTGCTTCTGTTAAGTCCCTACCATTTTGATCTTTTATCACTTCCACTTTGGCATGAAAGGTTCCTTTTAAGTTCCAAATGTTCTTGAAGAGATCTCTTGAGTTCCTATTCAGTTATCTTCTTCTATCTCTTTACATCACTCATTATACAATGTCTCCTTGTCTCTTCTTGCTCTCCTCTGGATTCTGCATTCAGTTGGACAAATATTTTCCTATCTCTTATTATTATTATCTCCACTGCCTATCACTTTCCTTCGATACCAGGCTATTTTCAAAGCCCCATTGGACAGCTAGTTTGCCATCTTAGTTTTCTTTCTTTCATTTGGGGGTGTTCTTGCAGTTTTCTGAATAATGTGATATGCAACATTCTTAGGGCCTCATTCAATTGCGATTCGGCCAATTGTATAGGGCTATATATAAGCACATAGCATATTTTGTTACAGAAGTTTTTAGTTAGTGAAGACCTTGCTTTTGGATAGACGTTTACTAACTAAAAACTTCTGTAAAAAAATATGCCCTGTGCTTAAATATTGCCCAGAGCTTCCTAGATAAGATCACAATTGGATATTGTATACAGAAATCAGGACAAACAAGTATATTTATACAGGTTTTCATTTTGTCTTGTGTTGATATAGCTTAGGGAACCTATAGGAGCAGCAGAGGTCAGCAGTCCAGTTATATCCCAGCATGCAGAGGGAATAGACCAACGTAATGATAGATATGTGGCCTACGCTAAGTAGTAGAGGGAGTTGTTAAATCACTGGAGCTTTTACCCACTTCCCCAGCATAAGCCAGCTTGCAAAAATAACTGTCAAGGCTTCTCCTGCAGAAATGTAATCCCCCTTCTCATTCATGCAACCTTCATTAAAATATCATGGATGCTTCCAGAGTCCAGTAGACATTTGCAAATGTAGTTTATACTAATAGAAATCTAGCTTTACAATTTTTTTCCTGCCTAATTATGCTCTTAATCAGACTCAATCTTACAAGCATATGCGGTTCCCATCACACAGCGGTGGGTCCTGCAGCCTCCTGTCTGAATCTCTGTGTTAATCCCGTCCATGCCATAGAATTCCTTATCACAATGCTATTACTAGTGCAAACTGATATGATAACTTTAGATTAGTCATTGGGTAATATATATTATTATATGTTTCTTACAGTACGCAACACCATGCTTTAGAGCAGGGGTCACCAAACTTGGTCCTGGAGGGCCGACCCAGGCCTGGATTTGTGGATATCCTTGCTGCAAACAGGTGAGTCAATCAGGATGGCTGAAGAAACAAGATTCTCACCTGTTTGCAGCAAGGATATCCACAAATCCAGGCCTGGGTCGGCCCTCCAGGACCGAGTTTGGTGACCCCTGCTTTAGAGAGTGGGAGCATTACAGAGGCCCTTTAAAGGTCAGTTAAATATATATCAATATTTTTACTTGGTTTTCAGTGCTCTGTTTGATATTGTAGAGCAGCATTGGGGAATTCCATATTTCAGATACAGTACAAATGTTTTAATTGTAATAACCACAGGGATTAATTGTTAATTGATCCAGAGGAAGGCAAACAGAACCGCCCCACACCCCCCGTGAAACTTTGCCAATTATCTCAAAAGGGAAAAATATATATATAAAATTCCTTCCTGACCCCAGATACTGGTAGTCAGATCCCTCCCTGGATCAATACTCCCTCTCTAATTAACCAGGATAACCCTGAATGCCTTTTTTATTTAAAAATAAATCCAGTCCCCATTTAAAGTTATCTATCGAATCCGCTGTCACCACCTCCTGTGGTAGAAAATTCCACAGATTAACCACCCTTACTGTGAAGAACCCTTTTCTTTCTTTAAGGTGGAATTTGTTAGCTTCTAACCTCAAAGATGTCCTGTTGTAAGATGAAAACCTCTTGGCACAAAAAGTTCACTTTACAAAGCCTTGTATTGGCCCTGGATGTATTTATATAAAGTTGGGTTTCTCTTTTACAATTATGCTTATATATATATATATATATATATATATACTGTATATATATATATATATATATATATATATATATATATATATATAAAAAAAAAAATATATATATATATATATATATATAAATGATAAATTATGGGTCAAAGCTTTCATGGAAAAGACATACAGCTCCATAGTGTCTCCAACTCTGGTAATGCATGATTACGTTTATTTTTGCTTTTTTTTGTGTCCCCTATTCATTTAATAGGGGACACCAGTTCTTCCATCCCTGGCAGTGGTACCTCTAAAGTAGTTGAAAAAATCCCCCACAGTGAAGAATATTTTCATAAAATGGTTAAATGGTTGTGTTTATTGATTTATTTATTGCTTTGTAAAAATATTTTACCCATTTCTGTTCTGTTATTCAAAATACCATATATAAAAATCACAGTTTTCTTTCCGTATCGCTCTCTCTTTCTGATATTATCTTATCTCACAGTGGGAGGCAGATACCAGATGGGACTACAAACACCTTATCTGCCATTATTATAAGGAGTAACGAGGAATCAAACTGACATATAGGACCATTTATTAATTATGGAGATACCGACACTTAAAACAAAAGCAGATTAAAAAGATGAAGAACAAGCATCCGACCCACCTGTTTTTGAGAAACATTTAACCATTTGGCTACGGTTAAAGCTTAATGTAGCACAGAAGGGGTTAAACATAGCTAGCAATTAATTATTCAACAAACGAGCCATTGTCTATGTGTCTAGAAATTATAGCCCATGATAAAAAAAAAAAAATACAGAGAGATGAGAAGACTACAAATTAGTTTTGCATTTTGCTATCGGAGGCAGCATATGAGATTTTTTTTTTCCAAATGCCATTCTGTCTCAGATAATTGCATAGTAAGCACCTCCATTCAGAGCGCAAAATGCCCACTGAAAAAAATATGAAGACTTGGTAAAAATCTAATTGACAAGGAGAATAATAAGATAGCACTGGCAAGCTGTTAGGAGGGGGGCTGCATAATGCCGCGGAGGGTTCTCTTAAATGTAGCAACGCACAATAGAACAATCAGATTGCAGGCTTTTTTTTCACTTATCCAAACAAACTCCGATAAAGAGGAACTTACTCTGAATAATAAAAAGGGAGAGAGAGAGAGGAAGCAGTGGGTGGAGGAGAGAAAGAGAGAGAGAAATGGGAAGGATGGTGGGCTTGGATGGGGCGAGGTATCAGGGCTCCTAGTACCATGTGAGGACGGATATTTATTATTTTATATGGGAATTAATTCACGAAGTAGCCATCCAGTCGCGTTATTAGATATTAACATTTTGTATGAAGGACCTGACTCCATAATGTGCAAAATACAATTAGAAAGCTTAAAATAAATGAATATAGCTTTCATTTTTAATTATTAGCTTATTATTATTAATTTTTCTTTGTATCGCGCCAACATATTCCGGAACTGGGTAGCTACAGGTTATTGAGGGAACCATGAATGCCAACATGTACTGTGACATACTGACGCAGAGCATGATCCCCTCCCTTCAGAGACTGGGCCGCAGGGCAGTATTCCAACATGATAACGACCCCAAACACACCTCCAAGACGACCACTGCCTTGCTAAGGAATCTGAAGATAAAGGTGATGGACTGGCCAAGCATGTCTCCAGACCTAAACCCTATTGAGCATCTGTGGGGCATCCTCAAAGGGAAAGTGGGGGAGTGCAAGGTCTCTAACATCCACCAGCTATACACACATATATATATATTTATACTAGGAACTTGCCCGTCAAAAATGACGGGATTAAAATTGTAAGGCTGGCAATGCCGTTTGCCACACAATGTGAGGCTTTTGCTCCTCTGAGCACCTTAGGTGCTCATTGCGAGCGCCGTGCTGAGCGCCGTGCTGAGCGCCTTCATTGCGAGCCTCTCCCCCGTGTACTTCAACTTTCCTGCTTTGCACTGATCACCTTCGGTGCTCATCGCGAGCTCCACGCTAAGCGCCTTTGGTGCTCATTGCAAGCCTCCCCCGCTCGCGGTGCTCATCGTAAGCCCAGCCAAAGGCGCTCATTGCGAACCTTTCCTCCCGCCTACTGTGCAGGCCGCTCATAGCAGGGTTTGTTAACCTGCAAGTTTAGTGCTTGGGAATGCCATGTGTCTCTTTCCACCATCTCCCCCCTGTCCCTTCCTTTCTTTCTCCTCTGTGTGTCTGCTGAATGTTTCGGTTTTACACTCTGAAGTCAGTTTATTTTCAAAGTCCCGCATGCCTGGCTTTGCTCAGCCTCGTTTTCATCCAGTTTCAGATTTTTTACAGATTTTTTACAGATTACGTTTTTCGGTCGCCATTTTTTTCCTCGCTTAGCCAATTTTGGTTTGACGAAAACCCCCCAAATATGGCTCAAAATAGCTTGTAACCTCACTCCCAGGCTTCCTGGCTCAACCCCTGTGCTGTCTGTGAGTGTGCAGCCTCTGTGCTGCGCGGCTGCTTCGCCTCGCTTCGCAAGGTTCGCATGTGTGACGGCGCCGCAGTCTGCAATGAGCTCCTTTGGCGGTCATTGCAGCCTAAGTGCTGCACGGCTGCTTCGCCTCGCTTTCGCGAGGCTCGCATGTGTGACAGTGGCGCTGACTCACCTCGCTTCACGGGGTCGCAACTGCGTGACCAACATCGCAAACGTTACGAACAGCGTCCACAACAATATATGTGATATATTCACAGATATATACATTAAATGGTACACAGTGACACCACCCCACCGCATGTAACTTACACTGAAACATAAACACACGCCGTGGCGCAAATGAAGAAGACATATGGCAGCCAGCACCCTGGATCAATAAAATAAGCAGACTGTATACAAAATATAAAATACTTGTTATTAAAAAAAGCCAGGAATTGTTTTTTTATGACATAAAATTGTCATATGAAGGCAAAACAAAAGTATCCTCATTTAGATACCAGATGCAAATGCTCAAATCTAAATACAATTAAAATGAATTAAAGTGACCCACAGATATAAAGCTTATGTATGGACTCATTACGTATTGCAAAACATAAATGTGTAATTAGCACGTATTATTAAACATACCTACAAATACTCCAAGGGGCTACAGACCCGTTCTGATATGGGCAGTGCCCGCCGCCGTATACATGTTCATGAGGGAAGACGGAGGAGTCAGTTTAAAGGGACTATTTAAATTTGTTTTGTTTTATATTAATGTTTTAATCAAGTAATTAATCATATTGTTTCAATGTGAACGTCAGTTAACATTTGTTTCTCAGCATCTGGGACCTCCCCCTTTCTTCCTGTTCTCTCTCATGTAGTGTACCATGTTACACAGCTGTGACCTAAAGCCACACCCAGAACGAGGGGCTTCACACTCAGTGTAATTCTATAAGCACCAGTGCCATATATGTGAAAGGAGTTGCAGTAAATAAAAATGACCAAATATGTCTTGAGGATCACTAATGATTTGTGGGGATATTGTGAGAATAAAGGATCAATGACCTGCTTATATGCCATTATAAGATTGTTTTTTTCATATAAAATATCAAGGTGTAGAACGTACAACATAAACAGTAATTAAGAGAGACTTTTAGGCATATCTGTATAAGTGTCTATATGTGCCATATATATATAAATATTATATTTATATATATATATATATATATATAGTAAATAAATAGTACATCTGTGTTCACATTTGAAGGTCTAAAACAAGTTAAAAAACCTGCTTCCAGCTCAGAGTTCCGAGAAAAACAGTTATTACACTGCATTCTGGGAAGTTGAGCTGGGACATGCAAATGTGCCCACAAATGCTTCACATGTCCCAGCTCAATTTCCCAGAATGCAGTGTAATAACATATATGTTTGTGTGTGTCTTCCTTTCTCTTGCCTTATTTCCTCCCTATCTCTTTTTCCTCCTTCCTCCTCTTCTCTTTCCTCTCTCTTTTACCTTGTTTTCTATATTTCTCCATGCCACACCCTTCCCTAATCCTTTCCTCTCCTCCTCCCTTGAACCTCCCCCTACATGGAAGGAGTCTTACTCCACACCCTGTGGGCCACTCCTGCCGTGGTAATCAAACTTAAAGCTCTGTATTGTAGGGGTGGTTAAAAAGGAGGAGAGGAAAGGGGTCGGGGGAAGAAGAAGCGTAGGAGGAAAGTGACATGGAGGAGAGAGTTAGGTCATAATGCGGGGAAGATGGCAGACTTTGCTGTCCCCAAGATAGAGCCTCCATAGGTCTGGGCCTCATAGTCCTAGCCCTGTATGTGGCACTGCCAATTTATCCACAGTAGCCTGGACCCTCTCAGTGAAGCTGTACCATTATAAAGATGTGAAAGCATCTGATTGGTTAGCACAGCACTTGCACAGAAAGAGGAAGCTAAATGTTAAACCTTGAAGCTAATAGCCTGTTTGCCCCACACGCTCTACTGAGCATGCTCAGTCTGATGGTTAGAGTATTTTGTAACTTAGTTTTTTTTTTTAACTTATTTTTTAAATAAAGTAAAAATGGTCAAATAAAGAGATTAGACCCACGCATTATACTGGCCCATGGTCCTGGGGCCCAACATTTTACACTCTATTGGACTGGCCCATAGACTTATAAATGACCAGCTTGGGGGGGGGGGGGGAGGATACCTCTCCGCTCCAATGGATACCAACCATTGGATCCAGTTACACACTCACACCTAATTAAAGGATCACTTGGATCCCTGTTGTGCAGTTATCAGGATTCAGTCATAAAATAAGATTTGTAATTAAAGTATTTAGCATCCTCTCAAATAATAGATATGAAGTTTAAGGACTTTAAGGATTATTTTAAGATAGTGTATAGATATTTAACACTTTTCGTTCTGTATAATGTTGTCCATATAATGTATATGCCACTTGTATATGTAATGTATATACTATAAACACTAGAGATGACAGTGGCTTCCTGAGCCTGAGGGTCTCATGGCCCAGATGTAAGGCATGGACAGAAGGTAAGACCCCATAACAGCACACAGATTACTGAAGCATACTGTTGGATCAACAGGAATTAATCCTATTAATGCACATGGGAGAGGTCCTTTTACAGCAGGGGGAGGCAAATTGATTTGGGTTCATTTTCCAGCTGAACGTTCATTTAGATAACTCTCTGCCTTGAAGGCTCAAACCATATTAATCTTATCTATTTAACCCTTCCTGCACTTTTGTAAGACTGTTTTTGGAAGGGAATATATAGTGGCAAATTCATTCAAATACATCAAAGGATTTAATCAAATTCAGGAGAAAATATCTTCCAGAAAAAAGGAAAATAAGAACAGGTCAGGATTTAAGGAATAATGGGTAATGGGCCAGAATGGCATGTGCGTACACCTCAATCTAATCCAGTTAATCTGAGGTTTGCAATTGTTTAGATGTGAAGTGCAAAAAAAATCACAAATAACTATTTCTTCAATATGGATGTTGTTGTTCAGTTCTCCGGTCGTGTCTAACTCTCGGCGACCATATGGACAGCAGCAAGCCGGCACACCTGTTTGTGTTTCTGGTTGTGCTTATCCATAATGTTTTCATGGCCAAGATACTGGAGTGGGTTACCATTTCCTTCTCCAGTGGATCGACATTTGTCTGACCTCTCTGCTATGACCTGCCCATCCTGGGTGACCCTACATGGTATAGCTCACAGCTTCATTGAAGTACACAAGATCCTTCACCACGACAAGGTAGCGATCCAGAAGGGGTCAATATGGATATAATGATGCTGTACAATGGAGTGTATATACTAAGGTGTCTCAATAGAGAGATTAACCCCTACAATTCCCATGTTATTCTAGGGAACCTCTTGGATTCATTATATAAAGAGCAGTCATCTCATTAATAAGAATGCCCTGTCCTTAAAGGGACATGTAAGATTTCTGGATTTCACTAGGAATATAATATCCCTGTGTATCTATTTACTTTTATGTGCTTTATTTTATTAAGAACTGCTTATAAGTTCTGTTTTTTTCCTCCAAAAATTATAGTTTGTACCTGTTTGACTCGACCCTCTGTAGCTCATAAATACACAGACTGTTTCAAATTAGCCTGTCAGTGACCTCTCCCAAGCAGAATGTTGCCACTGATTGGTTACTATGAGACACTGCACACCCTGCACTTACAGTAGAAGTACACTGTCTTCATGCGCTGCAGAGGGGAGAAACCAATAAGGAATTATTTGTAAGAATTATGCACAAAAACAGAGCTTATAAAGGTAAATGCACAAAAGTAAATAGATAGACACTCAGGAATATTATATTCCTAGTGAAATCCAGAAACCTTTCATGCCCCTTTGACAGGATACTGTCCCAACAGGAAGTTTTATTCATCTTAAAGAAAACTGACCTTACATTGTGTTAGCCTTTTTCTCTCATAGTAAATCATTCCTGAGAAAGAATTGTTTTTGCAGCTAATGTACAGCTCAGTCTGCTAATTTGCATGTCAAAGTTCTTGATAAGTTTGCGGAGGGGTTCAAATGGAATGATAACATTAGGGGTAATTATTTTGGCCACAACAGAGACAGACAAGCAGACATTGCTTATAATTTGCACATCAAAGTAGTTAATTAGTTTTCAGAACCTGCTCATTTGCATAAAGATACAGCACAAATAATAGTGAATTTCTCAGGGAAAATCTACTTTGAAAAAATGACTAATACAGTGTACAGCCATCTCTTAAGGCTCCTTTAGAGTAATCTAAAGAAGGACTTGATTTTAGGGCAACAGAATCCCTTTAATGGCAGATAAGATCTTAAAGGCCCATCTAGTATGCCTATTTTGTCTACCGAAAAAACAATTTGGGTTTATTAAACCTCAGCATGGCTGTATGCTTATCTCAGGCATGCTTGGCATGCTTTATTGTAACTTCCATACCACCTCTCTTGGAAATCTGTTCTACCTACTCTCTACAATCTTGTTTTCCTTAAATAATGCAATTGATCGTTTTTAATTTTCCCATAAAATTTAGGTAATTTTGAATAATATTCTTTCTGATAGTAAATATTTGTATTTCTATATATAGAAGTAAGTATTTATGCATAATTGTAATTATTTCTGTCCATTGCAGGATCATAACATACAATCTATATAAAACTGAATTTTAAACTTGATTTCTCTATTTGTGATGTTTATATTTTATTCATCTATTTTTAAAGAACTTTGCATTTTAGGAAAATGTCAAGAAACTTAAAAAAAATAGAGAAATGTGCCAGGATTTAGTCAGCCATGATACGTGTGAGAAAATAGCTGCCGCAGTCTGTTAAGGTTACAGATTCCTTCTGTCAATTTATTTCTATATTTAATTTTGTGTTAGAAATACACCGGAAGAAATGAAGAAAGAATCTATCTATCTATCTATCTATCTATCTACCTATCAGAATGTACCATTTTTAAAGAAAACATTAGTGATCTGGCAATACACATTTCTTTTATTTCTTATGGGATTCATATTCAACTGTAGGATATAACAGAATGGCACAATCCTAAAACAAAACATCCCAACAAAGACAAAAATGATATGACCCTGGTCAAAAGTTTACACACCCTTAGTTCTTAATACTGTGTAGTGACCCCTTTAGCATCAATGACAGTGTGGAGTCTTCTGTAATAGTTGTCTATGAGGCCCCTAATTCTGGCAGGTGGTATAGCTGCCCATTCGTCTTGGCAAAATGCCTCCAGGTGATGCAAAGTCTTTGGTCGTCTTGCCTGAACCGCACGTTTGAGATCTCCCCAGAGTGGCTCGATGATATTAAGGTCAGGAGACTGTGATGGCCACTCCCAACCTTCACCTTTTTCTGCAGTAACCACTGGAGGGTCAACTTGGCCTTGTGCTTAGGGTCATTGTCATGCTAGAAAGTCCAAGAGCGTCCCATGCGCAGACTTCGTGTAGAAGGATGCAAATTGTCTGCCATTTTTTTCTGATAACATGCTGCATTCATTTTGCCATAAATGTTCACAAGATTCCCCGTGTCTTTTGAGCTCACCCCCCAACATAAGTGAGCCACCACCATGCTTCACAGTGGGGATGGTATTCTTTTCACTATAGGCTTCATTGACCCCTCACCAAACATAACGCTTATGGTTGTGACCATAAAGCTCTATTTTGGTTGCGTCACTCCAATGTGCCAGAAGCTGTGAGGCGTGTCAAGGTGTTGTCTGGCATATGGTAACCAGGCTTTTTTGTGGCATTGGCGCAGTAAAGGCTTCTTTCTGGCATCTCGACCATGCAGCTAATTTTTGTTCAAGTATCGTCGTATTGTGCTCCTTGATACAACCACACCGTCTTTATTTCTCCTGAGGTTACCTGTGGATTTTTCTTTGTATTCCAAACAATTATTCTGGCAGTTGTGGCTGAAATCTTTCTTGGTCTACCTGACCTTGGCTTGGTATCAAGAGATCCCTGAATTTTCCACTTTTTAATAAGTGATTGGACAGTACAGACTGGCATTTTCATGGCTTTGGATATCTTTTTATATCCTTTTCCATCTTTATGAAGTTCCATTACCTTGTTACAAAGGTCATTTGACAGTTCTTTTCTGCAACCCATGGCTCAGTATATAGCCTGCTCAGTGCATCCACGTGAGAGAAAACAAACTAATTGACTATTTATACACAGACACTAATTGCAATTTAAAAAGCCACAGGTGTGGGAAATTAACCTTTAATTGCCATTTTAACCTGTGCGTGTCACCTTGTGTGTCTGTAACAAGGTCAAACATGTATGTAAACATTTGATAAGGGCCATTTGGGTGATTTCTGTTATCATTATAATTTAAAAAGAAGCCAAACAACTATGTGATAATAAATTGCTTCATATGATCACTATCCTTCAATAAAATAAAAAAATTTTGTGCATGATCAGTCATATTTTTAAGATAAATGCCAAAATTTCACAATTTCTGCAAACTTTGGAGTACAACTATATATATATATATATATATATATATATATATACAGTTTAACGATGGAGATACATTCCTCGAAGACTAAGTACTAAGCGAAACAGAGTTAAACCAGGGTTCGATTCCAGTCAGGGAATCAAGAGGTCAAACCTCCATGAAGACATGCAGGCATGGGCCTGGTCAGTACTTGGATGGGAGACCACCTAGGAATACCAGGAGCTGTATGCTGTTGTCCACTGGAAAAGAAACTGTCAACCCACTCCAGTGTGCCTGCCATGAATACCAAGTGGATAAACATGGTCAAGTGGATAAACATGGTTTGTTGCAGTCCATGAGGTCACACAGAGTCAGACATGTCTGAAAGACACAAACACTTCTTTATATCTTTAGAATGTACATGAAAAGGTACCTTTAAGTTTACAAATCACAAGGATGCTCCCATAATGTAATTTTTGTGTTATTCTTTTATTGCCCACTTAATGAGGAGAGACAATCGGTAAGGATCGATAAAAGATTATTTCATTAACCTACTGTGCCAGTCAGTCTGCTATATAAGCCATAATTCTTTGCCTATTAATATGCAATTGAGTTTTGGCATGGGTTCTGCAGACCTATAATTCAGACACTTAATATCTAATACAGCACAGAGTAGTTAAGTAAGTTAGACTTGTCTGAGACTGAGAAATAGAATAAATTAAAGATAAAACTCCCAAGAACATAAGGATTTCTGCACATTTATACCGGAATAATATTACCTAATGTATTTAGTAAACCAGCAAACAAAATGGAAGAGGTGTATGGGGGTATCAAGCCAATTCCCAGAATCCTTAGCTGCAAAAGGTGCGCTGGGGGATGAGGCAGCATCTGGTAAAAAGAGGAGGCAGCGCATACTGAGTACTAGTAGGGAGAGGAGACAGCAGGAGGTATCCAGTGCTTCTCTTCATAGTACACACACACACACATATATATATATATATATATATATATATATATATATATATAGGAGTCCTTCATTATTTGACATTATGATTATGAATTAAGATTTAGTGGGATTCTCCATCTTGTAAAAAACTTCACATTTGAGAGTGTGGGCAAATATAACTCTATATTAATTCACAGCACATTTAAAATCATTTAGATATCTTACCAATCAGTCTTGTAATATCCCCTTGTCATCCAATAAGACACCATCCCATGCCTCAGGGTTGCAAATTTACGAGTGTCAAGTTGGCTACCAACCTATTCCAAAACACAGAAAAACTAGCCCTACCAGAACTGCGATTGATACATGTTACCGTCTAAGTGATCATAAGTCGTACGTGTACTGAGACCCACCCGTAGACGCCTACAAAATGCCACTGAGAAGCAAAGGTTTGATTATTCATATTCAACAGAATTAAAGGGTTAATATGATACCCCCATGAGCACCCCACTATCTACAATTAGCCAGGGGATACCGGAGATTCCCCCTATACCTGCTATAAACCTGGGGAATACCAGGGATTCCCCCTGCCCATACACTATCCCAGGGGATCCCTCATCTAACTTTAACCATCGGGATCCCTATAGACCCCTATGGCACCTAAAAATGTTACCCCCTGCAACTGAAGTCCTTAAAGGAAATCAGTAGCTGCTAACTATTAACCCCTGCCACAGTGGTCCTGTAAGGACCTCCATGGCACCTAATATTAACTCCTATGACATGGAGGTCCTTTCAAATAAAAAAAACAATACTGAAAATAAAACAAAATACACAAAAAAATTAATTACAGAAAAAAAATAAAATAAATAAACATCACTATATAAAATAATAAAAAAGTATAAACCTGTAAAGGGGTAAACTATATACTTACCGACCCTGTGATGCCCACTAGAAATGATTAACGATGCAACAGGTCAGAAAAGAAAATGGATCCACGCAGTAGGGAATAATTGCAGATAAAAGTTAAAAACTTGAATTTGATTTCTAAAACATTTTGCCCATTAGGATGTTTAGTTATTCAAAAGACCATATAGAAAAAATGGGACTAAAGTGGCCATTTGATATTAAATCAGAAGGGGACAGTGTTTGCAGATGAGACAAATGGGCTCAGAGCACTAAACATCATTTATATCAGATACTCTTCACTTATTTCTTCCAGGGTGGGGCAGGAATCCATTAGTTTCTCTGGCATTACATTCTATGAAGACTTTTTTAATGCTGACAGGGAAAGTATCCACCAGGCGATATACAGTTCAGAGTTCTTATAGCATCATAATCATGGCCAGCAAGCAGGCGAGGATCCCTTTTAGTAGACCAATCCCCCCCCCCCCCCCCCCAGATTTCTCATTGTGTGTATGTGTGTGTATAGAAGCTGTTAAGTATTCTGTGTATCAAGTGAGCTGTATCCCCCCAGAATTATTTTGGTTCCTACACCCCTGGATCAATGATATCAAGTATGATGGTTCCAAATTCTTCTTCTTATTCAAGTAAATAATATTATTCCCTCCAAACCTTAGAAAATAGTCTCCATAGAACAATGCAGTGAATGTGGCATAAATAAATAATGATATAGGGGTATACATATAAAACTGAGCAAAAATAAAAAAAATCATGATTTCTAGATAGGCTGCACACAGTAACAGAGGAACTGGTATCATATATATATATATATATATATATATATATATATATATATATATATATATATATATATATATATATATATATATATATATATAAATAAATGGGTTCCTTCCTGGCTCTGGCACCTTACTTTTTAGTTATTCTGGTCACTCATATATACAGGTCAAAGGTCTTATATATATATATATATATGTTATTTGACCTGTATTTGCAGGAGGGCTGAGGGTGTAAAAGCCCTCCCTTTCTTTTCAGGCACTTTTCACATTAATCATCATTTAAATGGTAATCTTAGCATTCCAACCTTAATATCATTAAAATATAGCAAATACGTTTTTTTGTAACTTAGCCCTGAAAACAATTATATATATATATGTATATATATATATATATATATATATATATATATATATATATATATATACATATATATATATATACATAAATATATATTTATTTATATATATGTACATATATATATATATATATATATATATATATATATATATATATATATATATATCCAAAATGCATTATATATGTAAGGACGGCATGCATGCTCGTTATCTCACTCTAAAGTCATTGGGTCATTTAGATTCTTTTTGCATTGTCTTGATGAGCCAGTTTTATGATATGTAAAAATGTTATTATATATGAGAGATTTCTAGAAAATCAGCCAATGTGCATTGATTTAATCACAATCACTAGTTGTGTTTTTGAGTACAGGATGATGGCTCTTGAGATAGTGACAAATGATTATGCATTTCCACAGATACTTTGGCAAAAAAAATTCATTTTTGCAAAAATAACGTGGAAAGAGAGAGGACGCCATTGAAAGCTATCCTGAGAGTGGCAGTGCACTGACCTCTGAAATCATCTTACACCCATTTCCATGTTAGGCAAGTTGACCGGAAAACCCTGGCATGAAGTTCCCTTTCAATGTTTAATGGTTTGTCCTTCACATGTGACCTATCAGGACACCTCTTTCCTCTGCCAATGACAGCCAGCTGATACTTGCATTGTCCGCACCGGGGCTGCCTTCTATAAATGTTCGTTGACCCCTCGGCTTCTCTTCCATCACCTATTGTCTTGATTCAAGAGATGAGAGAAGAGCTTAGCACTACCACCAACCATCGCACGGCCTGCTGCACATACACAGCTTCTTAATGAAGAAGCTTCAGATCATTTTTTTTTTATTCATTAACTTTTTATTAGACAGAAATTATTTTTACATAAGTATTGAGATCTCTTACTAGTTATGTTATCTGTCCATCACAATACATTTTCCAATTTTTGTCTATGGATTGAAATTGTTTAAATTTGTTTTGTTACAACAATAAAGTGATTATCCTCAATAAAGAAACTATAAACATGGTATAGTTGTTGTCTTAATATAAGCATGCGAGAAGTCTATTTCAATCTGAATTTCTTACTAAAACAATTCTAACAAAACAAAATTATACAATACAAGTCACTTCATTTAGTTCCGAGTAATTTAGATAACTTGACTATCCACACTTTACTTGTGCAACTATACCTGTGGGCGTTGCTGATCCCCGCTCCGCTCTCCAGATCTCCTCTTCATTCTGCGCCCTCAACACTTGGATTTATGTTGATAAATGTAGGTGTAACCTAGCGCTCCCTATACTCTATCCATGGGCCCCAGACATCAAGGAAGGTCCTCCAGGGAATGTGTCATTTTTTCGTTAATGGCAATATAGTCTATTTTATCTTTGATCATTTGAAGATCTAGATCTTTCTGTTTCCAATTTCTGGCAATGTGATTTTTAGTAGCCAGAAACATTAACTACAAATCCATAATATTCAAGACTCAAGTTCCTCTTTCATCGGAATATGAAAAATGTTGGTAGCTAATTGGGATATTGCTTTCCAAATCAAGTTGACTCTGGGGCACTCCCACCAAATGTGAATAAAGGAACCTGTGGAACGGCAACGGTGGAAACAATTTTGGCTTACTGTATGTTTCCATTTTGCTATTTTCTCTGGGGTTAAGTAAGCTCGTGGAGTACTTTGATCGCAGTGTCTAGTAAATTCTGGTTGAAGGAACCCCTATAAATATTCCTCCCAGCTATTTTCCCATTTTCCTGATCCCAGCACTGTTTCATATCTTTTTCCCAATCTTGAATATATTTATCTTCCTCTGATGTCTCTGGGGAATTATAAATATCATAGATGCCACAAATTATTCCTTTGGATGTTGGAGATTTAAGGCAAATTTGGCATAACCAAGCCTTTCTGGGGAGACCTTGTTTCCTAGTCTACAAAATGTTTGAATCTACACAGGTTAAAATGTTCATGAAGTGGGAGGCTGAATTTATCAATGATAGTCTTAATGTTCATGAGTTTCTCATCCACCAACAAAGCCCCTAGTCTGTCCAAACCCTTTGTTTTCCACCAATGTAGTGATTCCTTACTTAAGCCTTTGGGAGCTTGTGGGTGTTTGATGACCGGAGTCAGATGTGAAGGGTTTGAGAACAAGGTTTTGTGCTTTCCAGCCCAGTTCCAGCATTGTAATATGTGTTTAATTACAGGGTGCTTGATTCTAAGAACCTGTTCTGGAATTTTGTTGAGCCATATCAGGGTGTCCCAAGAATAGGGTTGTATGATGTGGTCTTCCATGAACACACAATCAGGTTGGTGAAGGGATGAGTGGACTATGGGAATGAAGAAGAGTTGGGCTGCTCTGTAATATTTCCTTACATCTGGGCAAGCTCCCTTTTTGATTTATGTTTGAGCATTCAATTTTTGTTAATTCTCGCTGGTTTATTTAGCCAGATAAATTTTGCAACCTTTCTTTGGAAACCCTTAAGTACTGTCTGATTTATGGGTATTGGGAGAAATCTGAAAAGGTACAAAAGTTTCGAGAGAACACTAATTTTAAAGGCATTTATCCTACCGAGCCATGATATTGACCATTTCACTAGGTCGGTGCTCAAAGATTTTATGACGGGGCGATAGTTTTCCTTGTATAAGGAATCAAGATTCGGGGCAATTTTGAGACCTAAGTATTGAATGTACTTCATAACCCATTGAAAACAGTATTGTTCTTGTAGGAATAGTCTCAAGTGAGCTGGCATTGCAATAGCCAGTGCTTCCGTTTTATATTCATTTATCCTTAGACCCGATATAAGACCAAATTCCTGTATAGTTCTCATTAATTTTCCTAAGGAGTTAGCTGGGTCTGTCAGGGTGTATAGTATGTCATCAGCAAACAGAGACATTTTAAAGTGATTAAGTCCGACCTTCAGGCCATTCATTTCTGAGTCTGTTCTTATCGCCTGCGCTATGGGCTCCATTGCTAACGCAAATAACAAAGGTGAAAGTAGACAACCTTGTCTGGTACCTCTAGATATATGGTTTATTTGGGCCTGGTAGTTTCAGGTGTGCTATGGGGTTACTATAATATATTATATAAAGAAAATTAATATAAAGAAAATCCTGCAAACAAGTTTCATATTTGCCAAATGTCCTGGTTTTCCATTTAATGTTCAGATATGTAATATTAATGTAAAAAAAATCAGTCCACTTTCAGAGTACAAGTTAATTATGTTCCATTTGTGTGTGGTTTTTTTAAATTAAAGAACCACTGTCAGGCCCTTGGCCAGAAACTGGTCCGTGCCTGTGAGGATGTGTATCAGGGAAGAGGTGAGAAAGTAAAGTACAGGGGGTGGGTTCTGCGAGGGTTGAACAAAGGATATATACATGAGTTGGCAGTGGAGGGGGGTTCGGGGGTGGTAGGGGGGGGCTGTTGGTGGTAGGGGGGCCCAACACAAAAATTAAAGTGTGTGTGTGTGGGGGGGGGGGGGGGCAAAAAATTTTTGGGCGCCGGGGCCCTCCATTCGCTAGCCCCACTACTGATCACTGTGATTATTTTTCTTCTATATGATCCTTTGAATAACTGAACATGACACCGGTCAAATTTTTATAGAAAGCAAAACCGTACAGCATTTTCACCTTTTATACCCAATTATTAAATACTGTAGGAATCCATTTTCTTTCATCAGTTGATCATGCCAATAAGTTTCTTAAAATGATATGTCCGTGATGAGAATTCCATTAGACCTGTAGATGTCACATTCCCATTGAGCAGATACAAACTTCCTGTGTGTTCAAAATCTCAACCTACCTCAGGAAATAAAATAGCAGGAAACAAAAACAAAAATAGCAGAAAACAGCAGTATAATTGCATATAAAAGGTAATGTATTAAAGATTGTTTTATTTTATTTTCATTCTAAAACATGTAGCATATGTTCAAGTGTAGTTATTTAAATTAGTATATTTTACATATATGACCACAGATGTCATTAAGGACCATATTTATGATTTTTGTGTTGATAAAATAGAAAAAAATAAAAATAAATACACCTTTTAAGTATATTAAATACTTTATGCAATTATGCTATGGGGCCATTGCAGTGTCTTTGCCTGCCTAGCTTTTAGTTACTAGCTTTTAAGTCTTATGAAAATTTGTACTGGAGATTGGAAGCCATTTCAAGAGACTAAATGGAAATCTATATCCATGGTCTCCTCCTAGGAGTTTCTAAGAAGACCCCAGAGAAAAAGATTTTTACCTTCTAAAGCCCCCATTCCCTTATTTTTCTTGCTTTTTCTTCTTCCTTTTTCTTCTCTCTCATAAGAAGAGAATTTAGGTTTTCTGTTAATATTTTATAATATCACTATCTCATATTAAATTCATTTTCAAAGATTAGAGTATCAGCCTCCAGCTTATTGTCTCAACCCTGATCAGGTTATTAAAGGGAAAGCCACGTCTAAAGGATTTTAAGAACAATCCGATATGATAACAGTATCACATATATAGTTGTCAGCAGCGCGGGCATGCCAAAAAACATTGGTAACGCAACGTTAAAACTCCTTGTGCTGGTGGAGATGAGCGCCGTAGGCACATACCCCTAAGACCACGTACGACTTAGGCAGGGAGCGCCGAAGGCGCTCACTGCGCTGGTGGAGATGAGCGCCATAGGCGCTCATCCCTACGACCCCGCTACGACTCTGCTGGTAGAGATAAGCGCTCATCCCTATGACCCAGCACATCATACCTACAACCCGCTGGACTACAGATCAACAGAAAACTCAAATACACAATTCACAGTGCGAGACCCGTAGCCAGCAAAAATTACAGACTGTAACACTTTGAAAAGGAAACCGGCACTTAGAAAAAAAAAAATACGACCCGCAAAAAATACGAAGTTAATGGCTGACCCGCGCACATCGAGAAACATGAGAAACACAAAAAAAAAAACATACAAAAAACATCACACACAGCATGAGGGACAGCCAGGACGTCTGGAAGTGAGATTTTAAGTTGAATTTGCAGAGTTTCGCAACTCGAAAATCGGCTAAGCAAGAAAAAAAATGGCCGCCAAAAATAACGAAAACGAGGCTACACGACCCCTAAGCACGCAAAACACCGCCAGGCACATACAACTTATACCCAGGATCGTACGAGCTACAAAATACACTATTAGGAAGGGCGGAAAATGCTCCAAATAGACAATCGCCGCTATTTTACAACACTAACTTAAAACTAATAACATTACCATTTTAAAATGCCGCTTTACACAACTAAACAGACGGTTTGCCCTCGTGCACGCAGCCAATTTACACTGCATACTTGCCACATTGCTGACACTTTCTCCTCTGGTCAGCAACAGTCCAAATGTACATTGTATGCTGCAGGAAAACAACAGCGATTCAGCATATTCATTCCTGGATATATTCATTATAAATAGGTAAAGTATATTAATTTAGTCTTTCATTAATTTATTTATTATTATTAAAAAAAATATATAAATAACAAATAAAAATACCAGAGGAGAGACTCGCAATGAGCGATGAGCGCCAAAGGCGCTCAGCGCAGGGATCACAATGAACACACAGAGTGCTCACAGAACTAAAAGTACAACAGACATGAGTCTCACGATGAGCACCGAAGGCGCTCAGAGCGGGGCTTGCAATGAGCACCGAAGGAACTCACAGGACCAAAACTACACCAGGGGAGAGGCTCGCAATGAGCGCCCAAGGTACTCAGAGGACCCAAACCCTTACATTAGGTGGCAAACAGCATTCCCTGGCTTACAATTTTCTTGCCTTCATTTTTGACGGGCAAGTCGCTAGTAATCAATAATGGGTAGGCTCTTCCAACTGCGGAAACTGGGAATGGCCTTATATCACAGCTGTGCAAAATGGCAACTTAACAAAATGTCACTGTCTGCTTGTTAGCAGCATGAGACACTGGTAATGTGAAGGCCTTCCCTCTTCTGGCTCTCTCTCATGTAGGGTACCATCTTGCACATCTGTGATCTAAGGCCATGCCCAGTTTCTGTTGTTGGGACATCCTACAGTTGAGCATCTTGAGGTGATGGTTTCATTTAAATCTTGAATGATGGGCTTTCCCGCTATCTCACCCCCTATTAACCGAGGCTGAGAACCAATATAATATTGGGAGATTCCAGGTAGGCTTCATATAACATTGACAGAGTCTTGTTCTAAATCCCAGCAACACTTTAGGAAAATTTTTCAATGAAATGTATTCTACTGTATTATCGGGTCTCCAAATTATAATCTCATAATATACAGAATATAATTATAATATTGTAGTATGGCAGAACATTTATAGGGACAAGGCTTGTCTGATGTAACCGTGTGGCAGGCAGAGGACCCAATTACTCAGAGACTTCTAAGTACTTAATGCCAATGATCCCTTGTTAATAGACAATAAATCTCTGTTTATGGGCGGATCAGAACGGTTGACATACAGCTTAAATAGAAAAATTAAATGTTGTTTTCCGGATACAAAATGCAATTTTTTAAAGGAACAACATTGAAAAAATATGAAACATTGTTTATTTAATAATAATATTTCTCAGCTTTTATTATAATACAAATTATCTTGTGTATGTTGAATATACATTTGCTGATGAATGATATTATGTTTAAGACAGATTATAGAAAATAAAAATTCTTAGTGAACACTGGAAGATTATCTTGGCACGGCGGGGCTTCTGCTTGTGGAGGCGGTGCAATACATCGGGCCCGTCTCTGGGGGGCCCAAGTGCAGTCTAATTTTTTTTAGATGATATGTTTTCTTAATTTATGTTTATAATATAAATTATGTATATAGTTTGGCGCTTATTGCGAGCCTCAGTACCTTTGGCGCTCATTGCGAGCCTTGCGCTGAGCGCCTTTAGCGCTCATCGCATGCCTCGCAATGAGCTCCTTTGGTGCTCATTGCAAGCCTCTCCTGTCGTGTACTTTTTGTCCTCTGCGAGAAATATATATTTCTATGTATATGTAGTTAATGAATAATTAATGATTTATGAAATTAATTAAGAATTAATTATTTATGCAATAAATTAATATAGTTTAATTAGTTGTAATTGATATATGCAGCGAGCAATAAGCAGAAGAGCTAACAATCTGTTTGTATTTTGCGTCTGCATAGAATATACATTGTGAGTGTTGGTGCCCTTCTTATAAAGTGTAATGAATGTTTGACGTGTGCCATCTAAATAGGCTGCGTGCACGAGGTAAAGCCTTTGGTTTTTTGTGTAAAGCGGCATTGTATAGTCGCAATGTTATTAATGTGGTACGCGTCTCGTGAGTATTTTCCGGCTTTTGTAATAGTGTATTTTGTAGGTCGTAGTGTGATGTGTAAAGTGCTACGCATTTTGCAGTGTTTTGCGCGTTCCGGGGTCGTGTAGCCTCATTTTCATTTTTTTCGCTGGCCATTTTTTTCCTTGCTTAGGAGATTTTCGTGTGGCGAAAATCGTCTAAATCGGGTGAAATTCGCGTTCCACCTCACTCACAGACGTTCTGACTGTTGCCCCATGCTCTTTGTGTAATTCTTTTTGGTGTATTTAGTGTGTTTTTCGGGGTTTTGGTTTGGGTGCTAATCTCGTAATTTTTGGCTTCTCATAATTGTTTTTTTCGAAGTCCCGTGTCTCATATTTTAACGGCTTACCTCGCTATGCGAGGCTCGCATCGGCTAAGTGCTAAGCGATGAGCGCCTGTGGTCGTACGCACCACGCAAAGTGTGACGACGTCTCGCAGCTTGACAACTATATATATAAGTTGAGTTGGCACCGGGACCCTCCATTCACCAGCTCTGCCACTGGATCTTGCCTAGTGTGTTTAATTTAACACATATTAAAACCACTTCCATGGTGTAAAAAAGTGATCAGTGGGCACTGGAGTCCTTAGTGAATATGGCCCATTAATTCGTAGGTGGCTACCAGGGCAGACCATGACTGTGCACTACCAAGTGAAAATTATTATTTTCCTTTATATATGTTTTTTAAACAAAATTTTCAGTTATAGAACATATTTTTATCCTTATGTGGCAATATTATGTATCTTATCATTCTATTTATTTTTTCCTATCATTAATATTCAACATTACTCCTATTATTCCCTAATAAATGAATTACATGTTTTCAACACGACCAAAAAAACTCAGGCATTGTATTCTTTTATTTATCCATTTTTTTATTTTGAACGTCAAATAAAGTTCACCGTAAAATTATTTTCTCACTGAATATATGTTGGGACGTCAATGTCGTTGATTGCCTTGGGCATCTCAAACCCTTGGACCACCAGTGGGTCAAACATGTTTTTTTGCTTAAAATAAATGGTTGGTGAGATTAATAATTGACAAATATATAAAAATATATAATATCAGTTACATCATTTAATTTTTTTTTAAAAACTGTATAAAATACAGTGACAAATTATATATTTCTTGTACAAGCTGGATCCCGCTGTATCTTTAAGTTCTCTGTCTCATTCTGTCTAATTAGATGTACGATTGCTAAAGTGAAGGGCCCAGCAAGTGACCTCCACTGTACCAGGGATGTAAGGGAGAATGCTGCAAATGGAAGAGTACTAAAAAGGAAACAGTTCAACGTACGAAATAAAGACGTCTTTTCTTTAGTCTTAAAAGGAAACTTTCACCGTGGGCCGTGCCAACAGAACAAGCCTGAGATGTTTGAGCCCGAAAACTAGATCCCGATGGATAGCACGAGTAAAAGGACACTACAGCTGTACAGTACTGCGATCTATAGGGCCACTGTTTTCAGGGTGACCCTAAAGGTCGGAGGTGAAGGGTTTCCCAGGAACGTCTTTGATGGGAGACGTCTTTGATGAGAAAGGAGTCTCTGTACAGATGTCTCACAATTAGCATGAGAATGTGCAGCACATGCTAGCAAAAGTGTAGCAGAGAAGGGGAGCTTTAATGGAATTTAATTAAAACTGCCACATTTTTACTTTCCATTTTTACCACCCCTCCCCATCCGCCTCGTATTACACCCCCCCCCCCCCATCGCCTGTTCCCTAGCACCTTATTTTCCAAGGCTAATATTCACCTTCCGTCTCACACTCTGCCTAACCTCTGCAAAGCCTGCTTATGCCAACTGTGAGACGGATGCTTCAAAGGATATGCCAGTCCAAAGATGGCACCTTTGCCCCTCACTATTCAAGAAAAAGAGGAATCTTTGTCACAAAGCTGTTTGAAAAAGATTCCCAGACTTCTATCTAGTCACTCACATATTTAATGGTCTAACAGCAATATAATATAATATATTTTATTAAGTAGATTTTGCAATTTTGTGCCAGATTGTTGTTTGTGGCATTCCATGTCCAAGTTAGATGAGTCTGTGTTCTATTTTTCCTGTACCCAAAAGGATGGTGATTTTTTTTTAATATGCAAATAAGATGTGTGCCCATGTATGGCACTTTATTAACCCATGTCCATAGGGCAACACAATGACATTTTGATATATGAGTGCTAATTAATTGGAGGGATGACACATTTTACACCCTTTTTGGACTACATTACTCTAATACATTGCCATTTAATATTTTATTAACATCTATATTTCAGTATAAACGGTATTTTAACGTTCTTTGATATACATAAAGATTTAAGAAAAGGTATATTACTTTCAGCTTATTCAGGGTCACTTCATAGTAGGGTTTTGTATTGTAAGTGGTAAAAATATTTTTACTTCAGTATATTCTTTAGGTTGCCTATGTATTCACAATAGGCTGTGGGTTGGGGGAACACTTCACTGTGCACCCCAAGCACTTTGCCAGAGAGACTTGTGAGAGAGGTCTCTCTGGCCTTGCACTATGTCAGATGTGGTTGGTGGCAGCTGGACTATGGCACAACAGATGATGAATATGGTTTTGATTTGGATCGACATGTTTTCTTCATACCAATGAAGACTGAGGGGTTCCTGATGTCCTTGAGGGATGGCCTTTTGGCCAAGGACCCCTTGGCAGGACTCCCCCAGGAGTCTAAGCTAGGGAGGACTGGTGGCAGCTGTCCCCTTAGTGAAGATCCTGTCCTTATCGGAGGGCTGCAGCCTGAAGATGGAGGAGAGACGCCCCCATTTCTTAGGTGAGGGGAATGAGAATCTTTTGGACTTCTTGGCCAGAGCACTCAAGGCAGGGGCACTGAAGGCTTCACTGGAGCACATGCACCTATGGAGCACAAGGATGATTAAGGCACTCTTCAAAAAAAAAAAAAAATATTCACAATAACTGCAAAGCTTAGTAAATCTATTCCAGATAGTGTCCTAATAAAGTGCTAGTGCCAAAGCCATTTAATAACAGTTACCTGAGGGGGCATGGTGTTTTCAGTAAGATATGTTCCTCAATCTTACCGCATATAGTATAAAAATACCACATAACTGCTTCTCTACCCATAAACACACACATTGAAAAGATCTGGTGGGGGGGGGGGGGGGGGGGGGGATTTGTCCCCCTCATCCACCCCAGTTCCAACACTCATGTCCTCAATACCTTTGTATCTCTTACCCATATTGGTTTGTAAAAGCCTTATATTGTATGTAAAATAGAAGCAAAAATTCACTTTGCGCATTTCACCTGTTACGAATTTAAATTTATTATTAAACTGCACTTTTACAATAATGTCAAATGCCTATTCACATACCAATAACTAATTTATATTCACATATCCAGCACTTAATATAATAAA
Organism: Discoglossus pictus; assembly: GCA_027410445.1. Taxonomy (NCBI): domain Eukaryota; kingdom Metazoa; phylum Chordata; class Amphibia; order Anura; family Alytidae; genus Discoglossus; species Discoglossus pictus. Next base: position 273,694,896 of record CM050168.1, on the reverse strand, counting down.
CATTGGCAAATAAACATTATTTTACTATATTTAAAATGTGTCCCATTTCTATTATAATAGAAGCTGAGAGATAAAAATATGTTGCTGTTTATTTTACAAATAATATTCAAAATTAAGTGAACATGATACATGTATTTGCTATTTTTTTCCATTATATCCAGTTCTGTGGTATAATATATTGTTACTCAAAAAATATACAGAAAAAAGACACTCCAAACTAATTATACACCTTTCATCAATAATTGCATCAAGGAGAAATATATTTAAAATTGATGTTTATTATAACATCCTTAAAATAACAACATAAAAAAAAGGACAAAACAACATTTGCTAACATTCCCAATATTCAATCACAATAATTAATCTATGGTTCATTGATTCAAAATGAAGATAAATTAATTCTAAAGTACTTTCACATTTTTTTTAGATTATTATATACAACCAATTATAAAATAATATTATTGGATATGGAAACTCTCATTTGCACAGTCTATTGTAGTTATTTGAATAAATATCACCTTCAATTAATATAATTATATTGCAAAAGTTCTCAAATAATTAATATAGTTCAAATTGACCAGATAGATGAAACAGTCATTGAAGCTGTACAGCATAAACAACTAAAGTGCATAGTGCTCCGTAATAATTAATTCAATTTATAATCATAATATCTAATGTGTAATTATTAAAGTGCTCAGTTCTAAGTATACAATATGATTGATATACTAAATCTATCATAAATTATATAAATATATATACCTTTAAGATGTTGAACAGGTTCAGGGCTCAATCATATATCTGATAGACTGAAATCTACACAATAAATATAGATACAATTCATACAATTTAGTCAGATATCAATGATATATTGTATAATTATAGATATATATATGTATATTATCCGGTAGACACATTATAATAACATCTGTACAAAAACACCTATATCCCAATACAGAATTTCAATTTTCTCCAAAAATGTCACATGGAAATAATATCTGCCCTCTATATAAGAAGCACACTGTATCAAAAATACAATTAATATCAGACCTCTATCAATACATGAATATTCGAACATCAATTAAACTTATCTTCTATTTTGAATAGTATTATATATTGTACCTCTTTTTTTAGCACATATAGATTTACAATCTTTTCATTAGCAGTCTTAGTAAATACTGTCAAGGGGACTACCATATGCTGTAGAGTGTTATAGTCCTTCACAGCAAATGTTTGTGGCTCATTGTTTCTAAAAAAAAATATGTAAGCATGTTTTTAATTAATTAAGTGAAATTATTCAAAATACATTTCTAAAACTAACTAAAAAATAAAAATGGAGAATTCAATAAAAAATCTTATTTTATTTGATTAACTATATATAAAAAATAGGGATAGTTCTTTAAAAAATTAATCATTTTTATATTTATAATATAATTGTATTTTCCAGATTCTTTATATTGAATGAAGATTTATTTTACAGCATTTACTTTTTATATCTGTTTTTAAATTTAATCTGAGAAAAATATATCTATAATGTCCATCCATAATATCCATATTATCTATAATGTTTTCAGCATTTTAACTTTGAAAAAGAAAATGTAATAAAAACATAATTGTTAATTAATTAAATTAATTAGTCAATTAAGTCTAAATTATTATAATACAGTATAGGATACATTTACATGAAACTTTAATCAATGTCTTTTTCTGTTTTCAGCATTTGAGGTGTCATACAGAATATGTACTATTTTGAAATTACTTCTTCCATTACTTATTTTTAACAATTTCACCATCTAAAATTATAATTTTATATAAAATAAAATTAATGTAATATTGAAAGTTTTACTTAGATACTTTAGAAAGAAAGCTGGTATATAAATAAAATATAATTACAATTTTGGTAAGAACGCAGAATTTATAAATACTCCTAATTATTATCAGCCTTATTAAATTACGATTCTGCCAATTGAAAAGGGCTCTATATAAGCACAGAGAATATTTTTTTTACAGAAGTTTTTAGTTAGTGAACTTCTATCCAAAAGCGAGGACTTCACTAACAAAAAACTTCTGTAAAAAAAAATGCTCTGTGCTTATATAGAGCCCTATTCAATTAGCCAAATCACAATTTAATGAGGCTATATAGTTGTGATGGCCTAACATGTTTTCTGCTTAAAACAAATGGTTGGTGAGACTAATAATTGACAATAAAAAAATATATAATATCACTTATATCATGTATTTACTTGTATGGTGGGGACTTCAACTTGATTTGAGACTATATACATCTAACAAGGTGTCATATATTAAAATATGTTGTTGTTTAGTCGTTCAGTCATGTCCAAATCTTCATGATCCTATGGACCACAGCATTCCAGGCACATCTTGTGTCTAATTATGCCAATCCATAAGGTTTTCATGGCAAAGATACTGGAATGGGTTGCCAGTTACTTCTCCTGTGGATCTCAATTTGTCTGACCTCTCTGCTACAACCTGCTCATCTTGAGTGACCCTACATGGTATCGTTCACAGCTTCACTGAGGCGCACAAGCCCCTTCATCACGACAATATAGCGATCCAGAAGGGGAAGCAAACATAAAACAACAATAAACATATTCATATTTGTTATATGTCTCATGATTCCTATTTTAATTTTGACATTTATAACTCTCCATCGTCTATTACAATAGGAATCACTGCTGCTACAAAGTATATAAGTCAATAGAGATTTAGTGAGTGCATTCAATTACTTAAAAATCTCTGTATATCTTAACTTTTATGTACTTTATTTTATTGAGAAGTGCATATAAGCTCTGTTTTTGAATCTTACAAATTGTTCCTATGTGGGTGCTTGCCTCTGCACCTCATGAAGACAGTGAACTTCTAAGTACAGGCGCAACGCTCATAGCAGGCAGTGGCAACATTCTTCAACATGTTACCTGAGAGAGGTCACTGACTGGCTAATTTGAAATACTACCCTTCACAGTCTGGGTATTTATGAGCTGCATGGACTACAGAGGGCAGACCCAATCATATACAAAATATAGGATTTTAGGCAGAAAACTATTGAAACTTACATTTGTTTGCCATCATCATACAAATGGCATTATCTGATTGGGGTTTTAACTATGAAAACAATATTTATCCAAATATTCATTATAATGTATTAGTCTCTGTTAATTAATACTTCAATGTTAGTGTACTATAGGACAAAAGCTATTTTTTGATTATTGTTCAACTAATAAAGTATGTTATTACCTAACATTTTAAATGTGATTCCAATTTGGAACCTCCATTGTGTCACTGTAAGTGTCTTGATGACATTTTATAAAAACTCTGTGTTATTCCCACGAATCCCACTAATACCACCAATACCAAACTTTTCATTAAACAATTTTTAAGTAATTGTCCTGCCACCTCTTGCCGTTTTATGTTTTATGGATACAAGTATTTGAATATAATAGTATTCAGAAGGTACATGTAGGACGTTTACATAGTTGATGAGACTTATGAAATAAACTTATTTTGACTGATAGCTTATTTAACCATTTAGATGATTCATATATTATATACAATACATTTAATCATTTAGTAGAGGTCCAGAAGAAAGGAGGCTGGAGGTCCTGGTTCAGATCGTTTTAGAAAGTTTGAAATACATAAATATCGTCTTTCTTTATCAGTTATTATATTACATTTTGCTTTAATGGTGGTAGACAATTTAAAATGGGAGGAACCTTTGATCCAGACAAGAACTACTGCCACTATGAATAAAACAAAATAAAAAAGCAAGTCCTGGTATGATAAACCTCCTTCTCAAGATATAGACAGACCAGCAGTACAAGCAGAGTTAGCTAAACTTAAGATTTATAAAACATGCTTAATGTTGTTAGCTTGTTACATGCTTCACAAACATGCAAAGCTCTTCCAAAACTACAATAGTCCTTTACACCAAAACAAAGTGGAGAATGTAGATTTTCACCCATCTGTATGTCTCACAGGCTAAGGATATGACGGCGTGTTTTTTTAGATACTCCCATCAGATGAATATACTCATGTAACTGCTCAGCTCCATAACGTGACGTATCAAAAGCAATAAAAATGATTTAACACCAGCACTGCAACAACACAGATCAATGCGACCCTTCATACCAGTGCAGGGAAAACATCTGTACATCAAATTTCCCAGGCCAAGTGAAGGTGGGATCTTCTCCACTCCTGGTTCCCATACTTGGGTGGAATGGCTCCATTGAAGGCATTTGCTTTTTTTCTGTACACAATTGAGGCAATAACCCCTTCAACAAATGGCTTGCAAAGTGGATATTGTGGGTCATTAGCAGACCGGCATTGTGTCCATCCTCTTGGGTAATGGTTTGTTAACCATAAAAGTGAGCTGTGTCTCTTGTGTGTACAGAAAGGCCTAATTACCAAGACTGCTCCTGACTTGATATATTGACATAGCAATATAGAGATGCCTCCGAGCCGCCCTCACCAATCTATACCCTTTGTCGCTTTAGTATCTGTCTAATGGTGCCATGGGATTGAGAGCAGCAGTTTGTTTTAGGACTTGTCCAAATTTCTAGTGGATGTATTGATCCTGGAGAACTTTAGGTTCCTTCTAGATCATGTTCCCACAGTAAAGAGTCCAACATCAGAGCTTTGTATATAAAAGTTCAGAGTTTTAAATATAATGCTAAAGTTTACTATTACCATATATTTACTATAGTATAATTTTTACATATAATCTGATTATGTATAGTAAAAAAATAGGTAAATCAAAATTTGAGAATAATCTGTACTTCTCCCAGAAAGATGGGTCCCATACAACTAAGGGTCCACCACAACTATGGATCCCATACAACTAAGGGTCCCACACAACTATGGATCCCATGAAACTATGGGTCCCACACAACTATGGATCCTATGCATCTATGGGTCCTACAAAACTATGAGTCCCACACAATTGTGGATCCCATACAATTTTGGGTCCCACACAACTATGGGTCCCACACAACAATGGATCCCATACAACTGGGGGTCCCACACAAATATGGATCTCATACAACTATTAATCTACAATATTTTAACTAAAATAATAAATAGATGTTTCTGAATAACTATGGTCTACGAGCATCATTCAGGTAGTTCATTGTATTACAAAAATTTTGTAAAGCAAGACTAGGAAAACCTAAAATAAAACTGTACAGAAGTTGCCAGATGCTAGATTTTATTGTTCACTAGCGAATAGCCCGTCAAAAAATGACGGCAATGAAATTGTAAGGTAGCTAATGTTGTTTGGTGTGTAGATATAATACATTAATAAATTAATATACTTTACCTATTTGGAAGCATTGTGTTGAAGAGATGTGAATGTGTTTTGACATTGCTGCAGCATTAGTGTTGTGGAGCTGCTCTCTAAGAGTGGTGAATGTGTGCAGTGTAATACTGTGCGTGCGCGAGTCGAAACCATGCGCGTAGTGTCGTACTTCCGCATTTGCGTTAAATGGCGGTTTATGTTTGTTGTGCGTCTTTGCGTATTGTCCGTTGTTGGTTTGTAGTGGTTTTCGAGTTTCGTGTGGTGTTTTGCGAGTGTGTTGTGGTGTTTTACGTCTGGAGAGTGCTGTAGCCTCGTTTTCGTTTTGTCCGTCGGCCATTTTTTCTCTCGCTTAGCGATTTTATTAGTGTCTAAAGTGTTTTATTTTTATTTAAATGAAGGTGTAACTTGTTTTATTGAGGTGCTGGATGGTTCCTCTTGCTGTAGGTAAGCTTTTTATGTGTGTGTTGTGTGTATTTATTGTGTTTTAAATGTTTGTATGTCGGCGTGTTGCGTCCGATGTTTGCGAGGTCGTAATGTGTGGTAACGTGTTTTGTAAAATTTAGCGAGTGTCGTAATTTGTGTGTCGTGTTTTTTGAGTAGCGACGTGAAGTTTGCGAGGGTTTGAGGCCCTTGCCCAGTGACCTCGCCAGCAACTGAGGCCCTCGCTACGCGAGCCAGCAAGCGTGAGCAACGACCAGTACGCTCACAACTATATATGTGATAAGCGCCCACACCATAAGTGGATAGTGTACATTATATATTATAATTGTGAAAGAAGCAATGTAGTGTCCTAACACAAGGGAAATGTTGTAATTGGCAATTGATCCAGGGGCACCTGTCTAGGAGGCCCAGGCCTAGGGCAGCACATTTTCTCATCATAAACACATGAACTCATCATTTGAGATACAGAAAGGGGAAAGAAGGAGCTGCAATAGGGGCGTGGTGGGGGGCAGACACACCTGAATGGCTTATGGCAGCATAAACCTAACTATGCCCATGAATTGATCATTAGTAAAATTCATATTCAACAAACAATAGTCAGTATTAAACTTACTGACTCCGCTACTGCTTGTAGCCATCCACTATAAGATCAACAGATGGAGGTGGCTTTATCTAGCAGGCAGTTGGTACCTACACAGTAATAACCTCTTTAGAACTCTCTCTCAGCCAAACTCCTGACGTTACCTTTAATGACCTTATCAGGGTGGAGACAAAGCTTAGTTAAAGGCTAACACTAATGTTTGAAAATTAATGTAATATTGTTAATATAATTTTTTTAAATAGGAATTGTATTAATCATCAATGCATAATTAAAGTAACTAGCTACCATGCCTACCATGACCTTAAGTTTGGTTATCACTGCTTTAGTGCAATTTGAAACATCTGAAAGAAAGACCCTTCTCAACTCTCAATATTACCCAAATAAGCATGAAATAAGAGCATTGGCCATTTTATCAGAGAAGGAAACTTGCAAAGCAGACAGTGCCACATAAGCATAAATTACACATATTACATGTGACATATTAGTTTTGGAGGACACTTACTTATGCTCAGGGCCAACTGATCTAACCTAATCTTCCATTTATATAAAGAAAACAGTAAACATAAGAATATTGCAGTATAAAGATCTATAATTGCAGTTGATTGAAATAATTGAAATAGACACAACACCCATTCCCCCTCACTGGCCCAGAAGCAGAGCCCTTGCATCATTCACTGCAACCACATCTCTCCAGAAATGTAAACGCCCCTCTCACACACAACTTCCACCAATGTATCATGGATCCTTCCAGGGTCTTACAGAGGCATCAAAATGAATTTTGTTTCTAACTAAGAACTAAATGTATGACTTTTTGTGGTCAATGTATTTTTTATACATTCTATTGTTTTTTTAGAATGCAAAAAAAATAAAAATAAGCACAACTTTAAAAAATTTAATTTTGAATGCGGTTATTCCTTAATGTGTGGTTCCATTTTCTTTTCTGACTACTACTACTAAGATGTGTCCTTGGAAACAAATGATATTTCGTTAAAAGCATTGGCTGTTTTAGCTGCCACATTCCAATTGTACAGATTGAAGTTTCCTCTACATTCAAAATCTCTTCCAGCTTCAGGAAGCTGTGCGACAGAAACCATAATGGCAGATTTCAACGCAGTATATTTTGTAGTTTTCGATCTTATTGGGTGCTTTAGGGATAGCTCTATTTACGTTTGATTTAAAGCTCAATAACAGGTCCCTCCATTCTTTTGCAATGTGTTGACTTGTACTTAACTCCTGTACAGCACTATGGAATATGTTGGCGCATTACTAATAAAGGATAATAATAATAATAATAATAATAATAATAATAATAATATAAAATGTAATAAATTACAGGCTGCAGTATTTTCTTTTACATTTTAAAATTATATAATTATTTTCAAGTGTAGTTCTGTAAAAACTCTTTAAACATTTTTTTTATTTATATACATGTTTTAACTAGGTAAACTAATTAATGTTATCCTTCTCCCCCCGAGCAGGGTCCCAGTGCATTGCATCGGCTGTGTGTCTACATGCAGGAGTATGGGACACTGAGTGTAATACCACACCCCTGTGGGTATGGCCTAAGACCACAGTTGTGAAACATGGCACCCAACATAATGAATTAAGATCTACTATCAAAAGTTTCCCAGTGCTTAACACTAACATGTTATACACATATTCAAACAAAAGGGGGGGTTTAAAAGCTTTAATGTACACTCAAAACGGACAGCGGCAATTTGAAAAGGTTCAACATCGAAACCCACAGACAAAAAAATATGAATATAGTCCATATACTTGGAGCAAGGGCGAAATAAATGTGTTTGAGACTACCAAACCTGGGCTAGGATAGTAGGAACCCTGTGATCTCGGTGGATACCTCCTACCTCAGGGACTCTATCTAATGTAGGAAGACCCTTATTCTGGCTACTAGCCCTATTGCTTCATAGGATAAAATAGGTGTGCCACATTGCTCTACACCAAATGGACATGTATTTTTATACTTGGAGAAAAATCTCCCATTGATTTATCTACAATATATACACTGGTGGGACTAGAATTATTAAAATATATTATAAAAACTGTACAAATATTGACAATGTAAGGTGCATAGGTATTGTCACTACCTCAAAGATTAACCAGGCATATGTACCAAATATATACTTAGCTTAGATCAAGACAAGAAAAATGCGACTTGAATGTGTCCTCAGAATGGGGCACCTTACTGCTAGCTTTGGGGTCCTTCTGCCATCTAACCAGACGATCGTTTCTCCAACAAACACCGCTTTTATCCTATGAAGCAATAGGGCTATTAGCCAGAATTAGGGTCTTCCTACATTAGGTAGAGTCCCTGAGGTAGGAGGTATACACCGAGATCACAGGGTTCCTACTATTCGAACCCAAGTTTGGGAGTCTCAACCACATTTATTTCGCCCTTGTTGAATATATATATTCTTTTCCACCTTTATGAAGTTCCATTACCTTGTTAGGCAGGTCTTTTGACGGTTCTCTTCTGCTCCCCATGCCTCAGTATCTAGCCTGTTCAGTGCATACACGTGAGAGCTAACAATCTTATTGACTATTTATACACAGACACCAATTGCAATTTAAAAAGCCACAGGTGTGGAAAATTAACCTTTAATTGACATTTTAACCTGTGTGTGTCACCTTGTGTGTCTGTAACAAGGCCAAACATTCAAGGGTATGTAAACTTTTGATCAAGGCCATTTTGGTGATTTCTGTCATTATAATGATTTAAAAAGGAGCTTCATATGATCACGATCCTTCAATAAAATAGATTTATTTTGCATGATCAGTCATATTTTCAAAATAAATGCCCAAATTTCAAAATTTCTGCCAGGGTATGCAAACTTTTGAGCACAACTGTATTAAATACATAACTACAATGGTAATTTATAGCTGAAAATTAAATACACAACAATAAACTAAAACATATGTCCCTCTCCTTATGATCTGCACTGATTCTGTAATCCCATCCCTTTAATAAGAAAGCTTCTTTCATACTCTCACCCCCCTCGCTTTCCCAAAAAATATTTCTTGGACAGTCATAGCCTATAGGACAATGATTTATTGTTATTGTGAAAAAAGTCTATGTTCTGTGATATTTAAAATGAAAATATTAATATTAATTTTCTCCGGGTTTCTGGCATTTTCTTATACTGAACTAGCGCAGTGTTTATGTCCATAGAGCTATAAAGACAAATCAGAGGCCTGTACTGTGCTGGGAATGGACTGGAGCATCAATGCAGATATTAGCACTGACCGGCAACAAGCTTGTGCTCTATCGGAAACACTTGCATTGCTCTAATTACCATATTGTAAGCTCTCTAGGTGTTAAGGATCTTCATAAATTTTGCAAATGTCATAACATCTCAGAGCACTTAAGCGTGTAATCTCATTAATGAGGGTCAAGGACGTTTTCCAATATAGTCCCGGAAATTCTTAACTCTTTCGATTCGCTGATTTTTTTTTTGAGACATGTAGATGACAAAGGGAGCATTACGAGGGGTTAAAAAAAAATCCAGAATGGAATAAAATTTTAATTTTCTGTACTAATAAATCTTTACATTTCTCATATCTGAGCAGGGTTTAAGTATGTCAAGTATGTGCCAAACATTTTTTAGGAAAATCTGAATTTGTTGAAGACGGTGAGAACAGGAATCCATTTTGTGTTTGTAACCTCAGATCTTTAGAGCTGGATGATGAGAGTGTGTATTTGTAGTTATCAGTGGAGTGAGTGTGGGAAATAGGGAACAGAGAGAAGGCCATAGCTTTTGTTTAAAAACTAGACAAGACTGAAATTGGCACCACAAACCTTCACCCTTTCTAGTCCAGAAACAGACACCTTGCATCATTTAATGCAACCAAAACTCTCCAGAAATGTAAATACACAAATGTACTACTTATTTTCTGTACTACTTTACTCTGTACGTTGGAGGGCTTCTATCACTCTTCAGCCCACCATAAGTTTACTATATATATATATATATATATATATATATATACTAATTTGAAGAATAACATTTAAAATATGCAAAACATTTTCAGAATGGAAATGAAAATAAAGTAGTCTGTAATGTTTTACATTATATTTTGTGTTATCCCACACATTCTGCCATTGTCTTTTATATAAAGAACATCGTCACTGTGGCCCAGTTCCTCAATAATCTCCTTTCAAGCTGCAATGATCAGACCCATCTGTATTAATGCCAGTATCACTGAAGTCATATTCAAATTTCCTTTATTGGTGGTAGACATTTGTTACGGTTCCTAAGAGGATTACTCACCTGGGCGAAAGGAAGGAATGTTTGATTCAGATAAGATCTCAAATTAGTTTTGTTGCCACTTTGAAACAATACTTGACTATAGGACTAGATAAAAGAATAAGATGCAGTAGGATAACCTCACCCTCAGGCTGCAGATCAACTAGAAGTCTAATATAAGATCTAAGTAGTCAGCTAAATGTAAGTTATAATTAGATATGTAGAAGTGCAACTTTAGTTTTCAAAATGTAGAATCAAATATGGATCAATCTAAAAACTCCTGAACTAATATTAAAAAACAATCATTTGCAAAGCAACATTAGCGCAATCCCTAGGTAATTATTTAGTTCAACAAGTGGGTAGCTGCAGCTCTTGTTTCCCATTGTTCTTCCAGGTGAGCTGGCATTGCAACATGATGGCATTATTGATACCAAGGAGACCCAGTAAAAGCAATCACTGTGGTAATATCTCTCAATGTGTTTCGACTACTACATGATTTCTTCTAGAATGAAGAGCTGCAGCACTCAGCTACCAAATTTCGACAAAATCATACGATTGTATCCACTCCTCTTTAGGTGCTGTTGGATTATATGGGTCTGTTGTATACACTCCGATCAAAAGCTGTGTAGATGGTGGATGCATCTTGGAAACTACAGTGGTACATCCCAGTGGTACACACCACTACAATTGCTGCGGGGGTCCTAAACAGGAACTCCACGGCAGTCCCACACATAAGTCCTGCCGTGGGGGGTACTCCAACTACCCCCCCCGGCACCTAAAATTAACCCCCCTCTATGCGGGGGGTCCCCATTGGGACCCCCGAAGTGTCCCCACAGTAACCCCTTGCTGCAGGGGTCCATAGGGACCCCCACAGCCCCCCCACATTAATCCCTTGCAGTGGGGTTCCCCGATCGGCACCAATCGTGACACTGCTGCATTTAAAATTAAAAATTTCCCACCTCGCGGGTCATTAAAGGACCGTAAAGGACCTGAAAGGACTTGCCCTAACAATTATTAACCCCAGGCAACTAAAATTAACCTCATAACTCATGGGGGTCAATACAGACCCCCATAAGCACTTAATTAACCCTATAACTCATGGGGGTCAATACAGACCCCCATAAGCACTTAATAAACCCCACCTCTCAATGCAGACCCCATAAACACTAAATTAACCCAGTCACTCATGGGGATCAATACAGACGCCCATAAGCACTTAATTAACCCCATAACTCATGGGGGTCAATACATACCCCCATAAGCACTTAATTAACGATATAACTCATGGGGATCGATACAGACCACCATAAGCACTTAATTAACTCCGTCACTAATGGGGGTAAATACACCCCCCCATAAGCCAATAAATAACCCTGTCACTCATGGGGGTCAATACAGACCTTTATAAGCCTCTATTTAACCCCATCAGTCCCATAAGGGTATATTAGGACCCTTATGGGGTAGTTACAACCCTAACATTAACCACATAAGTGCCATGACGGTCCTCAAGGACCCTCATGATACTAAGTACAAACACTACACTGCACAATGTCTTCAGCCAATCACCCCGTGGGGGTGTATCCCATTGTGATTGGCTGATGGCATTAAAGCCTTCTGATTAGTTTAAATAAAGATTGACAGGTGCGTCAGTCAATCAGAGTGGGATTTTGGGGTGTATCCCATCCTGATTGGCTCACACATTGGCGCCTTTCGATTGGCTGAAATTTGATAGACAGCATTTTCAGACAATCAGAAGGCAAAGGCTCTAGGAGGCTCATTAGCGTCGGGGAGGTTTGTGAGTGCGGACCTCCGTTAGTTTTTTTTATTTATTTGTTTTAGAGCTCGGATTGTTCCAGGGCCCAGCCATGGCAGAAGAGGAGGAGGCCGGGGACATCGCGGGGAGGTATATTATGTTTATTTTATTTTGTTTTATGTTTATAAGGATATTGTATTAATGCATGTTTTTTTTTTTAACAGGGTCCGCACCGGAGAAGAAAGAAGAAGGACGGGGACATGCTGGAAAGGTGAGTAGAATATTTATAATGTTTGTAATGTTTATTTATTGTATGTAAATGTGTTGCACTAATTATTTTTATTTTTTTCCCCCCTAGGTTGGTGATCTGAAGGGACATCTGCAAAAGGTAAGTGGTCTTAATTATTTTATTTTAGGTTAGAATTAGGGTTTCTGTATGAAGATAGCATTTATTGTATATTATGTTAGATAGGGGTATGCATTTTATATAGTTAGGATTTATTGTATATTAGATAGATAGGGGTATGTATTTGATATAGTTAGGATTTATTTATATTAGGATTTATTGTATGTTAGATAGTCAGGGGGTGTTGTATTTTATTTGTATTGTATTGTATGTATTGTATTGTATTGTATTGTATGTATTGTGTATGTCTTTCCTTTTCAGGTGTGTCATTTTTTTTATTTTTCTGTAGTGTGTGTGTGTGTGGGGGGTGTAATGTATTTTTTTTATTTTCTGTAATGTTCCGTTTTAATTTTTTGTGACTTAGGTTTTTAATTTTCTGTAATTAGAGTGGTGGGGGGTTTATTAGGCGGTAGGTTGGTAGTGTAGGTAGGTAGTTTAGGTGTTAATAGATTAGTGCAGAGGGGGGTTAGTTTAGATTTAATGGTTTATTGGGGGGTATAGTGCAGTGTAGTGTTTGTAGTTAGTGTCATGGGACTAGGGGGATTAAATAGGGCAACAAAACTAATAAGGGGAATGGAGGGGCTAAGTTATGAAGAAAGACTAACCAAATTAAACTTATTTTCTCTAGAAAAAAGGCGTCTAAGAGGAGATATGATTACCTTATATAAATACATCCAGGGTCAGTATAAAGATTTGTCGGCGGAGCTTTTTGTGCCAAGAGGTTTTCAACTGACAAGAGGACATCCCTTGAGGTTAGAAGTAAAAATATTCCACCTCAAAGAAAGAAAAGGGTTCTTTACAGTAAGGGTGGTTAATCTGTGGAATTCTCTACCAGAGGAGGTGGTGACAGCGGATTCGATAGATAACTTTAAAAGGGGACTAGATTTATTTCTAATTAAAAAGGGAATTCAGGGTTATCATGGATAATTAGAGAGACAGTAATGATCCAAATTTTTTACATTTCCCCTTGAGACAATTGGCTAAGTCTCGCTTTTTTTTTTTTTTTTTTCTATTTGCCTTCCTCTGGACTAATTAATAATAAAAAATAAAAAAAACATTAAATAATTGATTAATAATTAATTAACAACTAATGAATTAATAGTTAATCCGCATATTGCAGATCAGAGGAGATCTTAAAAGGTTGAACTTGATGGACTGAAAGTCTTTTTTCAACCTTAAATACTATGTAACTATGTATTGACCCCCATGAGTGACAGGTTTAATTAAGGGCTTATGGGGGTCTGTATTGACCCCCATGAATTATAGAGTTCATTAAGACTTATGGGGGTCTGTATTGACCCCCATGAGTTATAGGATTAATTAAGGGCTTATGGGGGTCTGTATTGACCCCCATGAGTGACAGGGTTATTTATTGGCTTATGGGGGTCTGTATTGTCCCCCATGAGTGACAGGGTTAATTAAGTGCTTATGGGGGTCTGTATTGACCCCCATGAGTTATAGTGTTAATTAAGACTTATGGGGGTATGTATTGACCCCAATGAGTGACGGGGGTAATTAAGTACTTATGGGGTCTGTATTGACCCCCATGAGTGACGGGATTAATTAAGCGCTTATGGGGTCTGTATTGACCCCTATTAGTTATAGGGTTAATTAAGTGCTTATGGGGGTCTGTATTGACCCCCATGAGTGACAGGGTTATTTATTGACTTTTGGGGGTCTGTATTGACCCCCATGAGTTATGGGGTTAATTAAGGCTTATAGGGGTCTGTATCAACCCTCATGAGTGATGGGGTTAATTAAGGGCTTATGGGGGTTTGTATTGACCCCCACGAGTTATGGGGTTAATTTTAGTTGCCTGGGTTAATAATTTTTTAGCGCCAGTCCTTTCAGGACTTTTACGGTCCTTTAAGGACCCGCGAGGGGTTAATGTGAGGACACTTCGGGTGTCTAGATGGGGACCCCCAGCATAGCGGAAGGTTAATTTTAGGTGCAGCGGCCAGGATTGCTGATAGTGTGCCGCGGGCCCTTTAAGGAGCTATGGCGGGGAATTTAAAAGTATTAAATGCAGCGGGGGCCTGATCTATGCTGATCGGGGACCCCCGCTGCAAGGCGTTAATGTGGGGGTGGGGGCTGCAGGGGTCCCTGCAGCATGGGGATGTGTATAGGGAGCAGGTGGGAGCATCACACGGCTGTCTCGGGCTGCTCCGAGGCAGCACGTATGTGGTTTAGGATCCCTTGTTAGCACTTTTTTAAGGCTGCGTGTGACTCCGTAGCTCTCTCAGAGCTTATTCTCTGCCATTTTTCGGAGTCATCTCGCAAAGCAGGCTGCGAGGGAAGTATTGGGGATTCGGTCCTCGCAAACAGCAAACAACTGCCTTTTGTGAGGACTGAGGGAACTACGAGGGCTAATTTAATAATGCCCTATATTAGTAATAGTAAATGAATAGTACATTTGTGTATACATTTGAACGACTAAACCACGTTAAAAAACTTGTTTCATGCCCAGATTTCCGAGAAATGCAGTTATTACAGTTTATACACCCCACTCTGGGAACCTGGGCAGGGACATGCAAATGTGCCACAAAGGCTTCACTCTTGCAATCCATAACCATTTCAAGCATGGTTTCCCTTTACCATATGCCTGCTGTATCACACAGCTTTGAGCAAATCTAAGGTTTTATTATACACAAGCCAGGAATCCCACCCAAATACAGCTGTTTCAAGGTTACTGCCTCTCATCAGCGTGTGGCCGGCTCCTAGCTTGTGCAGTAGATATTGTGGGGAGGTAGTTTACCACAACAATAATTTAATTTATGGTGGGCAAAACAGCGTTAGAAGCCTCCACCGTACAGTAGTACAGTAAATAAATAGTACATCTGTGTACGTCTAAAACAAGTTCAAAAACTGTAGTGCCATATAGGGGCCACTCCACCCTGGGCCCCTTAGCCACATCAGCCCCCCCAATTTTTTTTCGGCTCCGGGCCCTCCATTCTTTAGCTTCACCACTGTCCCCAGGATACATTCCCAGCTTCCCCTAGTATTTTCCTCTTGTCCATCTCACACATCATATTACTAAAGATGAATCCATGTTTTTGAGGTAGTAGGACATATTATAATGAACCCGTACATGTATGTGCTGCATGAACACACAGTGGCGTACGGGTATTGGATGTGAGTCTGGTGCGGTTAAGCTTCATTATTATCTAATTCCTTTTGTCAGTCATTTGTACCTACCGGTAATTACAGATTCACAGTATAATTAAACTTGATTGGTTCAAACAATAAGTAAATTATTGACATTGTGCTTCAATTCTCATTAGTAACTGCTGAAAAACATCTTGCATGGGCCTGGCTGCAGTAAGATCTTCAGGCATATAGTTAGGCCTTACTATTTAGGTAGGCCTCATGTGACCCGCAGGATGCACACTGGGTATCTCTACCCTACAAATCGCTTCTGGATTGATATCTTGTCATGGTGAAGGGGCTCCTGTACTTCAAAGAAGCTTTGAGTTATATAATGTAGAGTCACCCAAGATGGGAAGGTCATAGCAGAGAGGTCAGACACATCATGGTCTAGTTGAGAAGGAACTGGCAACCCGTTCCAGTATATTTGCCAAGAAAAACTTATGGATAAGCATAACCGGATGCAAGATAAACCTGGCATGCTGCAGTCCATAGGGTCACAGATAGTCAGACACAACTGAACGACTCAAAAACAACCCTACAAATGTCTTCCATGTTTTTTTATTGCGCCATATTACACGTTTTAATGCAATAAAGACCAATTCTCACTAATACAAACATTTCCATCATGCGTTGAATGTGTGTGTACATTTCATTAGCAGACAATTATGACTCGTACAGCTATCTTCCTGCAGATTGGTCTTTGTGTACAAGCCTTATTGGCAAGTATACACTCAAGGCAGTTTGTCCTGCCCCAAGAACTTACATCTGGAAAAAAAAAATATTATCAAATATTAACAAAGGTACAAATGCTTCCTGGGGTCCTTTAAACTCAACTCAACACCTAAATTCAGTTGTCCAATAATGGTTAAGGGTAATTTGGGTCAAGTCCAAGATTTCAAGAATTAAACTTGTCTTTTCAGGTCAACAGTATTCTCTAAACATGAACTTATAAGACATTTAAAGAGGAAATGTAAATATCCTGACTCTTAGTAGGACAAGGGACATCCCTATATCACAGAGAATACCAGATGTTATACCCATATAATGAGACCTGCAGGAACCAAGTTGGGGCCCAAATCCGTACTCAACACCATAACAAGGTCTGACACTCGTATTCAGTTAAACTTTCATTCTGCCAATTTCCACAATGCATGATGGATCCATGTAGGAACACAAGTGGAAAAATTCCGAAAAATGACCCGTGCTGTAAACAAATAAAATCGTCCACTCCTTTAATCACATAGGCACCCAGACAGTGGAAACGTGCCTTCTATTTGTCATATCGTCATCAAAAGGTCAACAGTGACTAGTTAGTTATCATTAGCCGGGGCCAATTTAATCCTAGCGATTGCACATAAATCACTGGAGACACTGAGAGGCCACCCTGTGCCCTCACACACACCCAGCAGTGAAAGGCTGGCAATTCACATATACTCTTTACCCTTTGATAACATGCCTCCCCTTCCTCTATCTTGTGTCTCCTCTACAGCACGGGATCCAGGCTGCTCTACAAATATTAAGGCATGTCATAAATCATAGAGACTGCACCATCCATCACTGTGTCAGGATGAAGATCAGGGTCATGGGGAAAAAAGATCAGGGGTCAAGCAGAAATAGATAGAGGTCAAAACAGTCATGCATTTCTTAAAACAACTTATTTTATTTTGGTTACAAGACAAGACAAGGCAGAGGGAGAGACACAAAACGGGAACAGGTGGCCACATGGCAGCTTGTCAATACGGCACGGCATAATAGATTTGTGTGTATACATATATGCACTGCAAAGATATATATATATATATATATATATATATATATATATATAAAAATATATATATATATATATATATATATATAAAAATAATCAGAGTACATACTGTATATAAAAATATAATAAATATGCTAGTACATTTGTATTTGTCTAAAATAAGTTAAAGAATATAGTTCCTGCTCAGAATTCCAAGAAATACAGTTATTGCACTTCATTCTGGGAACCTGGGCAGGGAAGTGTGCCCACAAAGGCTCCACTCGTTAATCCAATAATATTTCAAATATGGTTCCTATTAAGCATATGCCTGCTGTATTACACAGCTTTAGGCAACGTCCAGGATGGATTATGCAAAAGCTAAAAAAAAATATATATATGTTTAAAGGTAGAGCGAGAGATACAGTATATATATATATATATATATATATATATATATATATATATATATATATATATATATAAATCACTGTACAGTGTAGAAGGAAATGGCAACTCACTACAGTATCTTTGCCAAGAAAACCTTATTGATAAGTGCTACCAGAGACATGTGTCTGTCGGGCTGTGGTCTATAGGGTCACTGAGAGTCAGACTTGACTGAACGACTAAACAACAACAACATTTGTGTGGTGATTCAATATCTCATAGCATACCCCACAGTCAGCTATAATGATGTTACAGCAAATATTTAAACCTTATAGCTCTACGGAATATGTTGGCGCTTTATAAATAATAGTATAATAATAATAGTAATGATGATGGTATGTGATAATACTTGCCAATGTCTGCCATTTATTATTTACATTACAGCAAAAAAAATTCTAGTTATTTACTTTATCTATAAATTGTGACTTCTATTTTAATAATAATCACAGATAGTATATAAAAATAGAACTTATAATGATTTTATAAGTACGTACACTTAGCATTATATATTTCCACATTTAAAAATAACATATTTTGAGGGGGAAAAAATAGATGAATAGCCTTTTCTGTTTGTTCTACTAATTGTTCTGGCACTCATCTATTTAAGATTGTATAAAAAAGAAAGATATATTAATGAAAATGACTAGTAATAATGAATGTGGTGAGGAAATCATTGCCGGTTTGCAAAAACATTATCTCAAATTTGCATTTAAAGAGATATCTGCTTTGGTTTTAAACATATAAAATCAGTTCCATTTATTTTGATGCCTCGGAAAGCCCTGGCTCCCTAGGCACCTGCCAAGTCCAGCTATAGGAGCCTCGATCACATTAGTATGGATCCATTCTTCTTTACCCTTTTGCCTTACCCCCTATTAGGCAGTTTATTAGACGCTGGGGACAAGGCACATATTGTGCAAATATTCCCACCCCAAGGAGAGGGACTGGTATCTCAAGGGTTCTAGCCCCAGATACGGATAACTATCAATGGGAATACTTAGCTGGATGGGAGGGTGTGCCGTCAGAATCATTATTTATTTTGTTGTGCCCGTTGAGGATTGGTTTTACTATATATTTTATATTTTTGAAGGGATTTTAATAAAATGAAGATTAAAAGTTACATTTTAGTAAAATATTTTTCATAATTTATTTTCTCCTTTTCTTCAAATACTCAAACATTGTCTAAAAACCCACCTATTCAGATAAGCTTACCACCTACCTGCTTAACTGCATCATCCATAACTTTATATTAAGTTACCTGTTCTGGTTTAAATACCTCTCCCTCATCACTAATGCATCCAGCAGTCCCCTTACCCCTTTCTACCCCCTATCCCCTCTTAGATTGTAAGCTCTTCTGTGAACATGGCCCTCACCTCCTCATGTAACAACGTGTATGTATACATGTGCTGTCTAGACTCCCTTCTAGGATTCAGTGCTTTCACCGGTGCAAACTGGGTTAGATTCCAATCTGGGAACCAAGCAGGGTTGGGTGTGGTCAGTACTTGGATGGGAGACCATCTTAGAATACCAGGAGCTGTATGCTGTGGCCCACTTGAGAAGTAACTGGCAACCCACTCCAGTATCCCTGCCATGAATACCAAGTGGATCAGCATGGTGTGTTGCGGTCAATGACTTCACAGAGAATCGGACACGACTGAGTGACGCAAACACACAGACAATGTATGTAAATAGATACAAAAGGAGAACAAAGGGAGCACAATGATGTAGTATAAACACATATTTATTTCCCTAAAATAACAAAATGTGCTTACAATAAAATAATGACGCGTTTCGTTTATAAAACCAGTCTTCCTCAGGGATGTACTGTATGTAAATGATTATTCATTGTTTAAAGTACTCCTAGTGCTACGGAATCTACTAGAGCTTTAAAAATAAAACAAAATAATAATAAAAAAAAAATCTTTTGGCATTATGTATACATACACCTGTGAGCCACTGTTTCAATTAAAAAATATTTCCTTACCACTGACCAAGAGCCATAGTTTCAGTTTATAACCACTCTTTAGGCTGTACTTTGTACTATATTCTTGTCACTTGCCAGTAGTTCCACAATTGTTCACTGATTGGTCCATAGTAAAAAACCTTCTGCTACATAGTCTATTCTAAAGTCTTTGACTGTGTGGATCACAACAAAATGTGGCAAGTTCTTCAAGAAATGGGAGTACCAGATCATCTCATCAAACTCCTGAGGAATCTGTATGTGGACCAAGAAGCCACGGTCAGAACCGAACATGGGACAACAGAATGGTTCAAGATCGGAAAAGGAGTGCGACATTATTGTATATTGTCACCATATTTATTCAACTTATATCAAGGCTGGGTTGGACGAATCCAAAGCAGGAATCAATATTGCTAGAAGAAATATCAACAACCTCAGACACGCAGATGATACTACTCTGATGGCTGAAAGTGAGGAGGAACTAAAGGACTTATTGATGAGGGTAAAATAAGAGAATGCAAAAGCTGGCCTGCTGCTCAGCGTTAAAAAGGCGAAGATGGCAATCAGCAATCTCACTTCCTGGCAAATAGACGGGGAAGAAGTGAAGGCATTTTCCTGGGATACAAGATCTCTTGGTGACTGTAGTCATGAAATTAAAAGATGTTTTCATCTGCGGAGGAAAGCTATGGCAAGCTTGGACAAGTCTAATATCTCTGTATTGTCACAGAACCACTTAGCAATTAGACATATCCTTGTTATGCACATTTTATGGTACACTATTCTATATAGACAATCACCAGTACTAAGGAACACAGAAAACTTGCATTACAAGTTTTGTCATTTTATAGTTACATGAGAATGGTGCACACATTGGCACCACATCTGAACTGGGTTCATCCAATTTTGTACACTCTAATAATACAAAAAATGGATAAATAAAGAAACAAAAATGCATACACAGAAAAAAAATAATTGCCTCTCTGATTTCCGATAAAAATAAACTATTTGTGTCTAGTTATTTGTTAGCGGAGCTAATGCTATTGGCAGAATCCAAGCATGATCCATTAAAGGACATTTTCAAAAACATAGTTGTGGTGTTATGTGACAGTTTTACGTGTAATTGATTTCTTAAAGAAAACCAAAACTACAATATTAAAGAACCACTGTAGTCAATTTTCTTTCTGTAAGGTGTTTTGAAAAACACAAATACATTTTATTTATTCTGATTTTATTAGAATGTAAAAAAAAAATAATCACAACCTTTACATTTTTTACTTTTATATGCAGATTCATTACAGCAGACTTCTATTATCTTTACTAAGCCTGCTTCTTTCAGCTTCTGCTCAACAAGGGATGTCCCTGTAAACAAATGAACATTCTATTAGAGCTATTAAGAGCACTGAAAGATGTATTTGCCACTTTCCCATTGTGCTTATATAGACTTCTTTTGTATTTGTGCGTTTAAAATCTCCTCCCCCTTCAGAAGTTGATCAGTGGTAGATTGCACCGAAGCATAAAGCATATAAAAGTTATTTCCAACTATAGTTCTTCTAAAGTGGCTATTGTTAATTTTTGACACAGTGGTCCTTTAACTGAGAACTAAACATTGTTGGCACTACTATTGCAATACATACTTTTTGTTTTTTCTTTCATTACCTTACTGGATTTGTTGCACTAACATTTTATGTATCTCAGTAGAGCATATCTTTAGGTGTGTGTGTTTACGTCGCTCAGTCGGGTCTAACTCTATGTGACCTCACAGACCATGCTGATCCTCTTGGTATTCATGGCAGAGATACAGGAGTGGGTAGCCAGTTCCTTCTCCAGTGACCCACAGCATACAGCTCCTGGTATTCCAAGATGGTCTCCCATGCAAGTACTGACCACACCCAACCCTGCTTGGCTTCAGGGTGGTGTGACCTTTTGGTTCCCTGACTGGACTCGAACCCAGGCTGCAGCAATGAAATCACCAAATCCTAACCACTGGACCACCAGGGAACATACTAATGTCCTTATTGATCATCACTAATTATCACACACTGCTGTTGTAGAAGTAATTCCCATACTATGGACTATTGAAGCTTGCCAGCACTGGTGGGGCCATTCAGTTAAGTCTTTATTTATTAGTTGTTAATTGATGCATTTAATGGAGCTATTACACATTAAGAATTATTCAAACTCTTCTACTTCTCTCACATCTCTTTATATTTACAACATCTATCTATTACGTAATTACCTCTTAGATTGTAAGCTCTTACAAGACCCTGGCCCTCATCTTCTTATATATGAATATATGTAGAAATGTGGTATCTTATTTTACTGAATCCAAATGCATGCCATATTTTATCCATTTGCCCCCGTAGCGCTACGGAATCTGCTGTCACTCTACAAATAAAATATAATAATAATCCAATGAAAATGTGTCTAATATGAGATAATATCTTTGTTTTGTAAATGTATTTTAATTAGTTTTGTCTAGGGAGCCTCCTGGGTGTACCCCGAGCTGTAACGGTATGGGCAGAGATCTGGCAGGTTTCTGAAGCTTGTCTATAACATATCACTCATGTCTTGGTCTTGTCACCATGACAAGGTTGGGAATGAGCGAGTCTATTCTCAGTCTTAGAGCAGCTGCTGGATACCCTGCTCCCCAGTCACCAGGCCCTGCGAGATTGGTGGCCCTGGGATTTATCTTTACAAACTTTACTTTTTTTAATGATCGCTTCAGTCCAATTGAACAGCGGATTGAAGTTAAAAGGTGGCCGAGCTAATTACACCTCATTATTTGTCAGGATTAAAGCATGCCTAACTTACTCTCAACGGCAGCAGAGTATAGGGAGGAGTGGGCTTATTCACAAAGGATCCTTATTGAAAGCAAACTTAGTACATTCAGCCAGTTCACAGAAAAAGGCTGTTTTTCTGACTGGGGAGGGCGAGCCTGCATGGGGCCCGCTTTCCATGAATTGCTGAGCTTGGTAATTAAAAGAAGTGTCACACTGTGAGACTCTTCACAGGATCAATAGTAAGAGAGACCTCCCCTGCAAGCTTGCTCGCCCCTCACCCTAATACACAAAAACTGTTTCTGCCCTCACAGTCCACTGGCCCTACAGCAGCTGAGGGAGTAATGGGGCTTCTTGGGTTGGGGTCTCAGTAGATTGTGACCCCATGAAACACAGACTGCTTTCACAGACCATACTTATCAGTGAATGCTTCATCCCTCAATTTATAAATAACAAAGGAGCACTCACTATAATGATATGAAAAGTGCATTGTGATACTCATCATTATTACTATCTAAAATATATATATATATATATATATATATATATATATATATATATATTGTGACAGCAACCAATACTTTCATAAGGTCTACCCTTCCTATTCATATTTACGTAAGTAGCTAACATACTTAAGAAATCCTTATTCATACACCAAGTAATAATTGCCTATATTTTTCCTACAACATCTGCTCACAGCCCAATAAATTATCATAAGTCTTTGATATTCCAACTTGCAGTGATTGCTGCATGTTCCAGGATTATTCGTTTTCTGAACACACCATAAAAACACGACCAAGTAGTGACATAAAGCACCCTTTCTAATATAAAACATAAGGGCAAAAACACACAATCTTTATATATAGCTATTATTTCACTGTTGCACACCCTTACTGATTTCTACACTAAGGCTCCTTACCACTCATCTATTGTTCTGTATATACTACTGTAACTTATATGCCATACTTTTTATGTACACACTAAGAGCCCAGTGGTTAGGATTCAGTGCTTTCACAACTGAGACCCGGGTTTGATTTCAGTCAGGGTTGGGCCTGGTCAGTACTTTGATGGGAGACCACCTAGGAATACCACAAGCTGTATGCTATGGCCCACTGGAGAAGGTACTGGCAACCCACTCCAGTATCCCTGCATCCAGCATCCCTGAATACCAAATGGATCACCATGGTGTGTTGCAGTCCATGAGGTCACTGAGAGTCGGACACGACTGTGCGACGCAAACACACACACAAGAGCATTTATGTTATCTAGTTTTATGTATACCACACATCCCTTCTTATGTCTATATTATAGGCTCATACATATCATCCATTGTTACACAAACTTGACCTATCTTTTCTTATGGATGCTGGGGACAAACATCTGTCATACTTACATTGAAAACTCGCACCTATGATTACCTTATACAGACAAAGGAGACCAAGAGCTCTCATCATCATCTCTCTATACATATATAATATATAATATAATAAGAGCATATAATAAGAGCACAAAGCTTACATATAATCTTGTATAGACACCCATACATCTAATTTCTTCATAATCATAGAGTAGTGATGCATACCTACTATATATTTGTATACAGATAACAGATAAGAATCAAGAATCATTCCATCTTATATAAATAATAGAAGGAAGCACCCCCTACATATTCTAATACAAAAATCTACAGACATCTACTATGACTGATGCAATTTTCACACAATACGACAAAAGTTGACAAAATTAACTTTATTTCCATTTTTCAGTTCGGCAAATCTAAAGGGCTCTATATAAGCACAGAGCATATTTTTTTACAGAAGTTTTTAGTTAGTTAAGACCTTGCTTTTGCATAGAAGTTCACTAATTAAAAACTTCTGTAAAAAAAATGCTATGTGCTTATATAGAGCCCTTTAGATTTGCCGAATTGCAATTTAATAAGGCTGTAAGGTTGTACATTTTCATCTCTCCTCAAGATATTAGGCAGGCATACATCTCATACATCATCCAAGATGTTCCCTTATATTAAGTTAGGGGTAAGCAAAGTTGGGTGCAGGTATCTTCTGACACAGTGGTGGCATTAATGACTTAACTTAATCACCTATATTGGCAAAAATACAGTAGATTATAAAAGAAAAATGCTTATGGTGATTATGGAAAGAAAATAATTTAGTGGCTGGAATTAGTTTTAGCAGAGGAGCCCCTCCAAATATTGCTATGGATGAAAATGGGAGTTTAATTCAAAAATAACATGGCTATTAAGCAATATAGCTACATGTGACAAATGGTAAAGTGGTATTTTAAGGCAGACAACAACAATGTATAAACCACAATTGAATGAGAAGGGGAAAAAAAGTAAGTGATGTGTTAAATATTCAAAAGATCAAATATCAAGCAGTGTTTTTTTAATAATTCTTCTATAACACTTAAATTGTTCCTATTTGTCCTTAACGGCCATCCCAGACAAATTAATTCAGTTCCTGTCACTCAAAATAGTAAACTACATGAGCATGTGGTAACCAATTATATGCTGGAAGAGAGTATAATTAATTTATCCCAGCGGTACAGAATATAATGCTATAAAGCCCTTTATTAAAAATCTTGGAATCTCATACTATATAATCTGACTATCGTATACTATAATTGTCTCTTATTTTGGTAATAAGATCTAAAAAGCTCATTGGGGTATATTTATTAAATGTGCTAAAAAATCATGTAAAAAAAGTGGAGATAATAACTGCCCTTCATATGTTTTCTGTGGACACTATTTATTAAAAAGGACATAATGTAATATTTAGGATCTATAGAAAGTATAGGCAATATCATTTTTAAATGCAGTTGTTATCTAATTTCAGGAATATTATTCTATTACAACTATATTTAAAAAAATGAAAATATTCTGCTCAACTTATATTTTTGCAATTATCAGACAAATATATTACTTCAATTATTTATTTAAATGTTTTATAAAATGTAATTCAATAATTATTTATTTGTATATAATTTATAAAAATTATACAAAGATTAAAAAACAGAGACAATTTCTTGTTACATATGTTGAACAAATGTTATGGAGGTAGGCATATTCAATGTAACCAATATTAAATTCAGATTTATTTTTTGGTACATTAAAACATATTAATTTAATGTCTACATGTGTTTTTTTATAAAAACATTAGCATTATCTCTGTGATTTTTTTTAAAGAAATTATTATGTTTAATAGGTTTAATATTTGATTTCTATTAGTATATAATACAGAAACATAAGAAAATAAAAAAATATAATGATACAAATCTCCTTATTATCAGTAAAAACAATGTTTTAATTAATGTCACAGCCATGCAAATTTTAACAGTAAATAATTAAAAATGAGTGGGTTTATAATATATTAAGAAATATATATGTATATAGTAGGTCAATTATTCAAAGTGTACTTTTATATTTTATTTGGCTGAAAATGTATAATATTGTATTGGTAATATATTTTGATTTATGTTAAACATGGATATGAATGAAAATATTGAATTCATAAAAATTTTGTCAGATAAATCATTGCATTTTTAATATACAGATATATTATTGGCTAATATTTAGTTAGGTAATAAGCAATTCATATTTAAAAAGCTGAAAAAATAAGTGTGCAGTTTAAAATGCAAATATTTTGACTTATTACTACATTTTATTATATTTTTCTGTTTGTCAAATGTATTTAACTGGGAAATAAACAGCCTTACTAAATTGTGATTCGGCCAATAGAATAGGGCTCTGTATAAGCACAGAGCATATTGTTTTTTTTACAGAAGTTTTTAGTTAGTGAAGACCTTGCTTTTGGATAGAAGTTCACGAACTAAGAATTTCTGTAAAAAAAATATGCTCTGTGCTTATATAGAGCCCTATTCAATTGGCCAAATAGAAATTTAATAAGGCTGATAATCTGCAGTGATTTTTATATATATGTCACCATATTTGAAAAGATTTCATTAGTTAATAATAAAAAAACTTTACATTTTGACCTTAGTCTTATTTATAGTTTGATGAAAAAAGTAGCTAACTTGAGAAAAATATGATAAATATATAACAATTTCATTGATTTACTACAAAAACATACAGCCTTATTAAATTGTGATTCTGCAAATTTAAAAGGACACTATTTAAGCACACACCATATTTTTTTTCCAGAAGTTTTTAGTTAGTGAAGACCTTGCTTAAAAACTTCTGTAAATAAAATATGCTGTGTGCTTAAATAGAGCTCTTTTAAATGTACCGAATCGCAATTTAATAAGGCTGATAGTATTTAATAAGGAATATTTGTGAAACAAATAACACAGATAAAATATTAGCTGTTTTATTGTGGTATTATTTTAGTCTATAATTCTCAAAAAAATATGAAGGAAATTAATAAACTTCTTTTGAAAAATATAATCAATTCAGAAGTGTCAAATTTGAGGTTTTGTAATATTTTACAAAGATTGGGATTTCTAAAGTCCCCTCTTGGATCCCACTTTGAGAGATTCGTAAGTAGATGAATTAGTTATTTTTGACAAGATATTTTGTCTCAAAGTGCTATTCAGCTGTAATCAAAAGAGGATTATTAAAGCTTTTTAAGACTCTTTTGTCTCACCATCAGGACCACTGAAAGGCAAAAAGGTAATTGGAAAGTGACCCGTAAGTGCTTAAATCACCTTTTATAAATAAAATAAATTGTCAATTAAATTTAATTCCCAATCTACTTGTACAACAGCTACTCCATAACACTTCACGGCAACTTAAGATAGCCTGTTTTTTGGGGAACTGGTTTGCCCTAAGCCTGGACCCTGTGGATCTATGCAGAAATTAAGTACTGTCTATCCTGTTATTCTCTTTATTTTGAAGATACAATGCAACAATTGTGGATCAAAAATATAAATCTGTAAATGAAAAAATAATTTTACAGAAAATCAATGTAAAATATGATTAAAGAATGATAAGTTTTCATTTTACAGAATAAATTAGAGAGTGGGATTATACAACATTTAAAGAAACATTAAAAACTGGCTTGTCTGTCTTTTTCGCAATGTGTAATTTAAGGAAAATGTATAATGTTGTACTGCAAACATAACCTTATAAAATATTATTAATTGCGACACTGTAGTCCTTAATATTTGAGAATGGGGTTGAAAGAATGAGTTTTAATGCATTACAAAAATATTTTGTATGTAAAAATTAATCAATATTAATATTGCAATGAAGTAATGAGAATATATATTCTAATCATCTTGTCATGTTTTTGATATAAAGACACAAGTAATTAGGAATCTATAGTTCAAAAATTTGCAATTTTTTATAAATATTCTGAATTGTAGCTAAAGTAGCTAATCAAACACAGATAAATGGCTTAGAAGAGCACTGGATAAGTGACGTACTGAAGCATTTTACTAAATCCATTTAAAATCTATAGTAAGATTCAGGAGGATCTAACACTTCGCTTGTAATCTAATTCTGTATTACCTTAGTTTTTATCCAAAAATAAATGTTTGCATATGTAAAGTGTACTTTGTGCAAATTATTAGTTATGCTTTTAAGATCTCTGAGTGCACTTGTTCTAAATTAAACCCAAATTAAAGTAATACATTCCAGTCAGCACGAGAGCCCCTGACCCATCAAACATTGCACCATCATGGACGACAAAGTGAGTGATAGAAGTATAATTTGTATAGTTATTTATCACCTAATACACTGCCCCATTAAATTCGGGCTATGTGTTACAACGTATCCCGTAACGTAGATCTTAGAGAAATTTGCTATTAAATTAGACCCGTAATACAGCCCGCAGACGACATGTGAGTTAAAACTCAGCAAGGCAGAGAAAAGCCTATATGTTGAGCAATGTTGAACTTCGCGCCTGTAAATCCTTTGATCTGTCAAGGACGTATATAGAAGGGGCTGCAAGTTACGGGCTCAAATTGCAAAGAAGTCACACAGGAGCAAAACACGCAAATGGAGCCTAAAGCCCAATGTGTGCTCGAGAGGACCCGCAAGGGGGGTAAAGTCCAATACGTAGCACTTGGAATTAAAAAAAAAACACACTACTGTACTTTTATTAAAAGGGAAAGTGATGTTAGGTCTTAGAATTAATAGCAAAACATTCTCAAGCCCACAAATCTGCTCCGAAAAATACTTAATTTCATGTATATGTTTTGTGTTATATCGATCCCGGAAATCAATGTGTTAATACATATACTGTAACTCGAGTGAAATATGAATATATTTGCTGCTTTATTAATATTGCATTGTGACTGGAATGTGGGTTCTCTCGTAGCTCGTAATTGAACCCTGTAGAACTTTGAAAACAATCCTCCATTTTTCTGACACAATGCTGACGATTTCTGTTTCCATTGGCTCCACTTAAACCCGTAACTACGGGCTTGCTTAATTGATTACGTTCTAGCCTGCAAAGCTGCCGGCCGAAGATAGTTTACGGTTTTGTGTCTCAAGCCCGTAGCTCGCAGCCCCTTCTAATTTAATAGGGCTAACAGTCATCTTTTATACTCAACTCAGTCTTCTCTTACCATAATCCGCATTAGAAGCCTAATTTAGAATCTCTTATAGTTTATTTAATTGTCTTGAATAAACAAATTAGACCTGAGAGTTTATTACAAGCAAGAAAACAGTAGTCAAGGTGGAGCCTTCAGTGCCAAATATTATATTGAAGTAATAGTAGTTGCTTCTGTTTCTGAACATCTTTCCTACCCATTGACCAGTGTCAATAAATCAATTGTCTTGGATACATCTTTTGGTTCCAAGTAGTGTGAGGATCCCAAGTTAGATCCGCAAGAACAGCCAAAGTGTCAGATATAAGCAAACTTTTTTTGGGATACTCAGAGAGACAGAGTTAAGCGAAATTCAAATCAGATGTTGGTTATACCATTTGATATGACTCAAGTATGACAGTCTATATTTCATAACTGGATGAATCAGTTGAGTAAATGGTAAAAATATGAATGTTAAAAATTAACCTTAATTTGCAACTCCTTGTTGGTACTACTGGGTACGACAATGGGGTATAACCATACAATTAGGTAAATAAAATGGAGGTATAGCTAATACTTCCTTTTCCTTAATTGCCCAATGAAGATTATTCCTCACACATAGTAATATGCTACGGGCTTACTTAATTGATTACGTTCTAGCCTGCAAAGCTGCCGGCCGACCGATAGTTTACGGTTTTGCGTCTCAAGCCCGGGAGTTGAATTATGAATCTTATGTTATTGTCCTATTTGATAAATACACCCCATTATCAGGATTTTGACACAAGAGCTAAGTAACATAGAATATATCCCACATTTATTAATATCTTGTGTGAATATTATATTACTTGGAAAAAAATATAGTTTTGGGAA
Source organism: Discoglossus pictus (assembly GCA_027410445.1). Lineage (NCBI taxonomy): Eukaryota > Metazoa > Chordata > Amphibia > Anura > Alytidae > Discoglossus > Discoglossus pictus. Next base: position 273,664,676 of record CM050168.1, on the reverse strand, counting down.
CTTCCAATCTGATGGCACAAAGTTAAAATGCACATTCAGAGCCAAGTGTGATGCCCAGACAGGGGGATTGCCAAGGAAAGCTTGCACTGGAAGATGTCATGGACATTCAAAGGAAAAATGCTTAAGGCCTGTCTATTGAACACCAGTGGCATTGATGTTGTTAGAAATTGTTCGAGTAGGGCCGAGATAGATTGGTGGATTAGTTTGGCTTGTCGTGGTAAACCTCTTTATAAAGATTATTTTCTTCTAGTGAAGGGGCCAAGAGAGCACTTTGCATACAGTTGTTATTTTTAGTTGATCATGTGAATCAATTTGGTGATGGAAGGAATAATTTGTTTAATATATGGATTATGTTTATTATTATACTATATCTACCATTCACTCTCCCCACCATTCAACTTGTTCTTAACAATGTTCTCTCTAAAATCATTTTGCCCAATTCGTAAATTTATACACACTTAAAATCCACTCGTACTAATTGTCACTAATGAATTCCTTAAGTCAATAGGAATGCATATAAACATTTATAAAAAAGACACCCGAAACCAAGGCATTTCGCAAGTAGCTAATAGAATATGGCCCATTGTCCTTAAGGGATCTGGCCCTGTTGCGTTTTTCATCCTACCATTCAAAACGTCTTTGAACCAGTTTTGAGATCCAAACCATTAATAACATGCCAGTTTTTCAATAATTATTTGTACAAGGGAGATATTTTAACAGGTCAGGCTTTCTAACCCAATTCATGCCTCTTTCTCAGCCCACCCTCATTTTCTTTTCTCTGAGGAGCGTCAGGAATGGTCTCAAGAAACATTGGTCTCTGGGGCAACTGTGCCAAAAATGTGCCCTCCACTAGTTTGGTATAGCCCATCCAGTCAATAGAAGACTTTTCAATTAAATGGAAGAGACAAGTTGTATTATGACTATTGAAAAAGATTTAGTTAAGAGTGAAGGAACATGATAAAGAAGAGTTCAAGATGAGGGGTATACAGATCTGTTAATGAGGCCTTGTGTATCTGCCTGCTATATTTGAACTAGCAGCCCGTACAGGATAGCTGAGAATGGTTAGTTACTAAACAGTAAACCAGGGTAGATGGATGAAGAGACGTTGTCCCACAGCATCGGCAGGATTGGCTCTGGGGATTCAAAAGCAAACACTGCATCTTTATGCCATTAAAAGCATTGATTTAATCATTAATAGCTGCCGTTTTGAATGTGGGGACTTAATTAAGGTAAACGAGCGGACAATTATATTGAAATGTAGCAAGCCGTATGAAAAAAAAAATCAATGAGCTAAAATGCTTTGTAGCAGAGTGGGTTTTCATTTTTGTTTCCTGGTTTTCTTTTCAGCATTTACAAGTCGTACGTTTTTGAAAATCCATGTGATTTAAAGAAAAATTTACTCTTAGGATGGTGGGTCTCCAAGGAGACAATGTGATTAATAATTCAGGGGTGTTTATAACTCTTTTATGTGCATAGTCCTGGCATCTAACAAAAGTGCGTGAACTATGGAAATTCCCATGGGCACTGAGATGCACAAAAGGATGAAGCTTGGATGAGTCTCCAATAAACCACAGAAACATGGGTGTAGCAACTGGGGGAGACAAATTCCCCCAGATTTTTCAATGTTTTCTATATATGTATAAATAACTATTTTATGACCTTTGCATATTAATGAGCTGTAACCCCTCCAGAATTATTCTGGCCCCTACACCCCTGCATAGAACATCAATAAAAAACCAGAATCCCTCTACTCATGATTGGCCTTATGCTTATTTGAGGCATGCTTAAATTTGTCTTTTGTCACTAAAGTATCAACTAGACCTCCTGGTGGACTTACCTACTATGCCCATATATCTTAGGTTAGGTTCTTTTGCTTGCAGAATTTACAATCTAAAGAAACTATAGTTCTTCACATGTATCATCACCATGGGAAAAATATTCTGGATCTCAGATGTGATCCCTATGAGCAATGGAAGGAAACCAACCATCCAGAAAGTGGAAGGTCAATGCTCTAAGCTACATATATAAGGTCATGCATTCTTTTCTTATAAATTGTGTCTTTTAGCCCATGCACTATTTTAATGTTACTCCTATGAAATCTCCACATAGTTTGTTATCCAATGTTTTGAGCTTATCATCTTTAAAAATAAAACACATATGGCAACCTTGATATCTCCAAACATTCTCTGAACTGCATCTGAGTCACAGGGGTAATAAAATACATAAATCTTTGCTTTTTCTGAGTTGCGATGTGGTGAAGCTATAGATAAAGTTTCATAGGTCACCACACCAACACTAGAACAAATCCTAATTATCTAAACATTTAGCATTTTAACATGAGACAAGCAATAGTTCTTCAACACTTCACTCTTCCATATGTATGACTAAGGAGGCTCATAAGAGTTACAATGAGAAATTAAAAAAACACAGCATTATCTTACACACATTCACATTTCTTTCATTAGTAAATCCTTTCTGAATCAGGATTTGTACCACGTTATAACAATACTGTAGTTTTATAATTCTATGTTGAAAGGCCCAAAATGTATAGAATTATTAATATCCATTTTGCGGATATAGCACTATAATTGCATTTTTATATGCCTGCAAGGCAGAGATCAGTGGTTATGGGAAATGTTAGTATATCAACCAACATTGGAATTTTAAGGTATCATCATAATAGTATAATTGTTTTGTAGGAAAATTAAACATTGAGCTTGTGTGGTGATAGTCAATAAGATTCCCGGATAACAGAAAACAAAGCAGTAAGAAAAAACACCCCAAAAAACATATAAAAACAATACTTGGAACTTATCCCCTAATACCAAAGAAATAAGGCTCCTATGCTAATCCCTGAAAAATCAATGACGAGTGCCATAGTGGCACAGTAAATCCTACATAGCTATCTTAATCACCTATCCCTAAAACATTGCGAGAGAACTCCTACGAGTCACTGCTACGAGTGAATTTCACGACAAAGCCGAAAAGCAAGGGAAAAATATCTACATTGATTTGTTGCACTGGCAATACATTAGGAGTTACTCCCTGACACTCAGCCACCCAAACCCTATGCTAATAACATTTTATGGATAACTCGCAAATCAGGGCACTGCTGTAACTGCAGAAAGCAGAAGAAAGATTTACATGTACCAAAGACCACTCACAAATGTTTTTCAAACCCGTGCTGAGACTCCCAGAAGCATTTAAAGTGATAGTATAGCACAAAAAGCACTACAAAATGATGAAATGTCAAAATTATTTGCCACTTAACAATCCGATATCAACGTATATCTAATTAAACAAATATGAAATGTTAGTATTAAGACCGTTTTATGATACATAATCCAGGGAAACAAACAACGCAGTACTCAAGGGGTTGATACGCATCACAAAACCACGTTGTCTAGAAATAAACACATCTTTCTATATTGAAGCTATAAATACAAATGTCACATCTTTTTAATATTAAAATATATTAATAAATACCAAAAAATACTTATATATATATATATACAGTGCCTTGCAAAAGTATTCACCCCCCATGGCATTTTTTGTGTTTTGTTGCCTAACAACCTGGAATTAACATGGGTTGTTTGAGGATTTGCATCATTTAATTTACAGAACATGACCACAACTTTGAAGATGTTTTTTTTATTTTTTTTATTGTGAAGCAAACAACAAATAGGACAAAATAATAGAAAAAGTCAATGTGCATAACTATTCATCCCCCTAAAGTCAATATTTTGTAGAGCTACCTTTTGTGGCTTTGTATTAGTCGCTTTGGATAAGTCTCTATGAGCTTGCCACATCTTACCACTGGGATTTTTGCCCATTCCTCCTTGCAAAACTGCTCTAGCTCCTTCAAGTTGAATGGTTTGCGCTTGTGAATACCAATATTTAAGTCTGACCACAGATTTTCTATAGGATTAAGGTCTGGGCTTTTACTAGGCCATTCCAACACATTTACATGTTTCCCCTTAAACCACTCAAGTGTTGCTTTAGCAGTGTGTTTGGGGTCATTGTCCTGCTGGAAGGTGAACCTCCACCCGAGCCTCAAATCACGGACAGAGTAGTACAGGTTTTGCTCAAGAATATCCCTGTATTTAGCACCATCCATCCTTTCCCCCTCAACTCTGACCAGTTTCCCAGTCCCGTCTGCTGAAAAATATCCCCACAGCATGATGCTGCCACCACCATGTTTCACCATGATGGTGTTCTTTGGTTGATGTGATGTCTTGCGTTTGCACGAAACATAGCGTTTTCTTTGATGGCCGAAAAGTTCAATTTTAGTCTCTTCAGACCAGAGCACCTTCCTCCACACATTATGGGAGTCTCCCACATGCCTTTTCGCAAACTTAAAACATGCCATTTTGTTTTTTGCTGAAAGTAATGGCTTTCTTCTGGCCACTCTGGCCATAAAGCCCCAACTCTATGAGTGTAACGGCTTATTGTCGTCCTATGTACATATCCTCCCAGTCCTCTGCTGTGGAACTCTGCAGCTCCTCCAGGGTTACCCTTGGGTCTCTGTGCTGCCTCTCTGATTAATGCCCTCCTTGCCTGGTCTGTGGAGGTTTTGGTGGGCGGCCATACTCTTGGCAGGGTTTGCTGTTGTGCCATGGTTCTTCCCATTTGGGTATAATAGATTATGATGGTGCTCCCTGGGGATCATCAAGGATTTGATATATTTTTTATAACCTAACCCTGATTTGTACTTCTCAACAACATTGTCCCTTACTTGTTTGGAGATTTTCTTGGTCTTCGTGGCAGTGTTGGTTAGTGGTGCCTCTTGCTTAGGTGTTGCAGCCTCTGGGGCCTTTCAAAAATGGTGTGTATATGTAATGACAGATCATGTGACACTTAGATTGCACACAGGTGGACATCATTTCACTAATTATGTGACTTCTGAAGGTAATTGGTTGCACCAGAGCTTTTTATGGGCTTCATAACAAAGTGGGTGAATACATACACACATGCCATTTTCTGTTATGTATATATTTTTCTCATTTCACTTCAACAACTTTTTCACCAGACTATTGTGTTCTGATCCATCACATAAAATTCAGATTAAAAAAACATTGAATTTAAGGCTCTAATGTAACAAAATAGGTAAAAAGTCAAGGGGGGGTGAATACTTTTGCAAGATATATATATATATATATATAATATATATATATGTTTCATTGTTGCAGCCAGTTATGGGCAGTTGTTCCTGTACTTCCAACTCATTATATTATTCATGATGTTCACATTCTTATTGGCTCCTAGGGCTGTCTCATCCGTAAAGCTTGATTTGGCTATTCCCTACACAGATAACTGTTGCGTCTATGGATTTACGGCTGTGCACTGAGCGATGTAGAAAACAGTCCAGCTGTGCAGGAAACAGAGCATAAAGGTGCAAGAAATAGTCCAGTGGTGCAGAAAGGAGTCCAGCGACGTAAAACATAGTTCAGTTTTGCTGAAAACAGTTACAAAACCAATAGGCTCTGGTCTGGAGACTCGATGTACAATGGAAAATTAGAGAAAAGATATAGAGTGCTCCCCATCCTTCTTCTAGTTCTCCCATAATGTGGTGCGCAAAGAACAAGTAGCCTTCTCAACACTTTGCTTTAAAGATTTAATATTCTCATAATAAAAAACTAGCTTTAAATTCACATGTTTCAAACTGCTTTAATAATAAAGATCACTGGTCTACATATATATGTCCTAAGTTCATACACCATTAGACTCTGTTGTATCAAACTAAGATGTCCGTTAACTTTTCTAAATATACTCACCTATTTGATTATAATACAGATTATGAATTGAATGGTATATGAACTTAGGAAATAAGTCACAAATCCGCTATCATACATCTAAAAAGAATAGATTTTTTACTAAAGTTTTGGTTGCATGAAAAATATTTTAATCCCTAATGGACAAATACCAGGACCTCCTCCCCGATTCGTCCTATTCTAGGGGTGTGTTCTGGGTGTGTCTGAGCCACTGCACCAGTTGAGTCATGGAGCTCTAAGGAAAATATAGCTGCTCCCTCTAGTGGCTGAAACTTAAGCAGCTAAAAAAAAAACGGGAGTTTGTCGTAAAAAAACATTTTTGAAAGTGCTCAAAACTATTTTGCAATGTTTGAAATGAATGGCAGTAAATGTGGGACTTCAATATCTCTTTAAACCAGAGAAATCCTGGCTTATAGATCTTATCATAACTGGAATAGGTACTTTGCAAGCTATGTTTAGAGAAGGCTCTCGGCCTCTTCACAGCTTATTGACCTCAATGAGGGGGTTCACTGGTTTTGCTTTATATACATACACACCTATAACACAAACAGGATAGCTTTGGTGGTTGCAGAAGGCATGTGTTTAACCCTTGCACGCACAGTTAAATCAATAGGTTGCAAGAAACCCATTTTTTTATCTAAAACTTTAAAAAAATAATTATACTTTCTAACTATTACTTGTCTACAGCATTGCAGCTTCTATTGTTTGGTTGTCAACATGTTTCAAATCCCTCTGCTGTCATTCCCGCAGGCAGAGAACTAGTAGCAGATGCAATCACTGCCAATGTTGCCGCTTAAGTGTCCCCGAAAAATGTCCCTTATCTCTAACAACGAGCCAGTCTTTGTCCCTTACTCATGGGCACAACAGCAGACAATTAGCTTCGTTTATACGAGAGGGAAGCCTCTTGTGTAGAAAGGCCCCGGGGAAGATGGGTCACGTCAATCAATCACTAAGTCAAGGTTGTTTTGAAGTGGTTCAGAGCTGCAGGGGCGGTAATGGGGGGGGGCCGGGGCAAATTATCAAATGACATAGCAAGGGCATTGTGCCAAACATATACCCTGGAGACCCATTTAATTGGTCCTCAAATATGCATATGTGTATCTCTCGCTAGATATTTCTAGTTATGTGTATATGTATGTGTGTGTATTATTTATATATATAATATAGTATATATATATATATATATATATATATAGAGAGAGAGAGAGAGAGAGAGAGAGAGAGAGAAAGAAAAAGAGAGAGAGAGAGGAGTATGGGTAAAAAAGTGTTTATTTACAAATAAATAGTCAGTTGACTAAATGTGACAGATTTTGTTTCTGGATGCTAAATTATAGTTTTAAGAATGTATAATGATTTTGAATATTTCAATATCCCTAAATAATAACTTAACCTTGAATGTTCTTTTAAACATGTAATGAAGTATACTAATACATTTAGTAGGACCACAGTACAGGACATTCACGTATTTATTATATCCATGAACTGAATAATACTGAATAATACTGAATAATAAAAGTACTGAGATAATATATTATATTATGAATGTACTTATAGAGTGAAACTATTTGTAGAAGTGAATCACACTATTAATACTGTAGAAGAACAATGCATTGCTATTTCCCTGTATGCACAATATAACCTCAGAAGAGCAAAAACATATCCCTGTATTTTCTATTTACTATTTCAAAATGTTTTCTAGTTGTAAATAGCATATTGCACATTTCCAATCATTTATTTTTTATACTGCACATTTCTTTTTATTTTTTATCTTACTGAAAAATATCCTTTTTTATTTTATTTTATTTTTACACACATATATATTCATACAACAATCATTTCCGCAAAAACCTAGAAATTATACACTTTATAAAACTTTTTTTTTTATAGCTCAGGGATTATAAAGCTTGTTTTAATTTGTCATCTCCAGATACTTATCCCATAGGTTCCACTTGAAGCAATTTTTGATAAAAGTTTGGGGTTATTTCCAATTTGTCTATTTCTAAAAATTATGTCTTTTATTTCACCCCAATTTGGAAGATGTTTTTTTTCCCAATTGAGGGCTAATAGCCATTTAGCTACTGTTAATGTATGAACCAAAATATATTGCACTTTGTAATCAATGTTCCCTGGGAAAATATGAAATAGTACTGAATCTTTTGCAAATTTTCAATACAGGATATCCAACATTTTTGAACTTCATTACATTTTCACCACATATGTTCAAATGTACCATTCTGTGATTCACATCTCCAACATATCCCTTTATCTTTATCATTACCAAATTTAGATAAAGTATAAGGAACCAAGTGCCAACTCTGTATTACCTTAAAATACATTTCTCTCAGGTTAGAACAATTTAACCTTTTGGTAGTCATGTTAAAGGCTTTATCCCAAATATCACAATTCCATTTTTTCCCTAGGTCATCTTCCCATTTCTTAACCTCTTTAATCACTTTTAGGATTTTCAGTTGTTGAGAGATCGTATTTTTTCCTCTTTCTCACAATATTTTCTTTTCAGATTTTGTAATTGGTCTTAATCATTTATTATAGTCCAAAGGTAATACTATCATTACAAGGGTGTTATATTCCAACCATTTATTCTTTGGGAAATTATTTTCATTAATCAGAGAATCAAAAGATTTTATTTTACCCTCAAAAAGAAGATCTGAAATAATTCTAATAAAGCTAGGTGGCCTGTGAGTAAGCCATGTAATTGGGGCAAACGGGGAAGGAGATATTACTAGGTCCCACTTTTTTTTTTATTTAAGCAATTTATTTTAGCTAAAACATGTATCACCCGTGAAGGTGTTATAGGAAATTTTAAATCTTTTATACTGCACATTTCTAATTAAAAAAAAATTATATTTATTTTATTGTTTTACCAGTTAAGCTCATTTAATGAATATGTTTTGGGTCATTTATGTGGCAGCTTATATTCTCTGGTTCCACATAACAAGAGGGCTCTTTCCTGTCACTTAGTACATTGTACTCGTAACACAAGTTATAATAAAATAGGGGAAATTTAGAGCATCCCATCAGAATTACACCCTTCAAATCTAACACTGAGAGCTTGGAAACCCACAAGTGGTAAACTTTTTAATTTGCAGAATGTCTTGAATGTAAGGAACTAGACAATAATGTCTAAAAACATAACTAGTTTTAAAAAAAAAGAAAATTCATTGTCTATAAGGATTTATTTCAACTATATTTAGGAAAATATTAAACATTTTGCCAACATATTATTAAGAAAAGATCAACTGTTGTTTCACTGCTGCTCTATAGTTATTTTTTAAGTTTTCAACCTTTTTATCCAAAGTACCTCAAGGTTTTTATGATTCTTAATGTTTGTAAAAAAAAAAATGTATGCCAGCCCTTAAGTTTAAAAAAAATAATAAATAAATAAAAAACATTTCCAAGCAATTATTTTATACACTGTAGTTTTCATGATATATAATTAATTTTACAGCTTCCATGCATTTTTAAAAAAATTTTGTTCACAAAAATTAGTTATCTATAATTACAATAGAAACATACAAGGAAAAATAATTTAGATATTTTATAAAATTAAAAAAAATCAATAAATAAAAAAAAATGGATATATTAATAAAAAACAGAGGAAGATAGATACACAAATTATTAATTACTCATATATAATTACAATATATATATATAAATATATATATATATATATACAGCCTTATTAAATTGTGATTCAGCAAATTTAAAAGGGCTTTATGTAAGCACACAGCATATTTTTTTTACAGAAGTTTTTATTTAGTGAACTTCTATCCAAAAACAAGGTCTTCACTAACTAAAAACTTCTCTAAATAAAAAATGCTGTGTGCTTAAATAGAGCCCTTTTAAATTTACAGAATCGCAATTTAATAAGGCTGTCAATTACTGTACTATACATACTATAAGGAGGTTCACATTTAAATATGTAAATATGTGTATTTGCAAAAATGACAATAAATAGGGTAAAAAAGTAAAATCAATGTCACTTCATATATTTTATATGCAGTATAATTTGTGTCTAGTTTGATAAACAGACTCCATAGAAATAATAAAAAAGAGATGTCATTTAATGCATTTTGAGTTTATTAGATGCATGTTTGAGACTAACAAAGAGACTTATTATCTTAATCTCTTCCAATAATTTAGGCTTCTCCAACATCCATAGTTGATGGATTATAACACTCTCATCTGTTTGAGACATATTCAAGATATATACCATTTCTATAGTTGACACACACATCTGAATAATGCTTTAAAAATAAAGAATATATATATATATAATATATATATATATATATATATATATATAATTGCTATTTTTTGCCTTCTTATTTCAATTTTTCTTTTTTCAATTATCTTTAGCCTTGACTTATTATTATTATTTGGTTCATTAATATTTATAGTGCTGTAATTTAATTAATATTATTATTATTATCCTTTATTTGTAAAACGTCCTCATATTCTGTAGGTGTTAAGTACAAGGCAAATTTCATATAGTGCTTATTTCCAAAGAACATTCTTAGATTGAAAACAAAAAATCTTACAATCTAAATCTATTAAAAATAAACACACACATATATATATATATATATATATATATATATACACATGTGTGAGAGTGTGTGTGTGTGTATAGTTTATAGGTGTGTGTGTGTGTGCAAAAAAAAAGTATATAGTAGTTTATATATATTAATATATAATATATATATATATATACTGTATATAGAAGAAGGAAAAGATAAGAAAAGATAAAGAAGTAAAAGAAGGATGAGAGGAGACCTAATTTTTCAGAAACATTGGTCAGGACTAACTAAAAGGGAAGTGATGGGGAACAGTTAAAAAGAAGTTAGCCTCACAGTATTTACTAACCTATTTTAGACATTGCATGTTATATAAAAACAAGACCCAAGAGGTCTGTATATCTATAGATGCATAAATATAATTTTTATCTGAGTTTTTTATAAGTAAGAAAGAAAGAGACAGGAGGAAGAAGGGGAGAAAAAGAGAAGGTAGTAAAAGAAGGACGAGAGGAGATCATATAGAGAGATCATTTTTTCAGAAACAGTGGTCAGGACTAATTAAAAGGGAACAGTTATCTAGAAGTAAGCATCTCTGTATTTACTAACATATGTTAGACATTGCATGTTTATAATAGAGGTTATAAAATAACTACAACATTACACCAATAAGCCTGATAACGTGCAATCACGCCTGTGATATATCTTATAGAATAATGTGAATATACATATCACATATTAGTTATCATTATAGAAGATCACTATAGGAAGCATAGGGAAAAGCCAGTGAGGCTCATTGGCTGACCCAAAGCCTACAATAAATCCAAACCATTGTCACTTGGAAGCTTTTTTAAGGGATAGTAACAACAGCAACTCATTATGGGAAGGCTTAGGGCGTGCTTGGTTTAAAATTCATAATAGTTTAAAAGTCATAATTTTTTACATAATTTTTCTTATCATGTGCATTAATAACATTCTCAATAAAACATAGATTAGGACAAAAAGTAATAAATAATAATAATAATAATAGTTTTCACTATTTTTTTAAATAGTTCAATAGTTCAAAGAGCAAAGAAGTACAACCCCTTTCCGTAGGAGAGAGTTATAGTGACACCTCGTGGACAACACTAAACATCAAACTAAAGAAACTGACAGATTATGATTTAAGGTCATTAATGGACTTTTGCAATATGTTTGTATGTGCTATAAAGCAGATTTTTTATACTCCTGATAAGGTTGTCTCAGAAAGAAATATATTAAAAAAAAAGGTTGTGAGTTTGGTTTTGGTTTCTATCTAACCTTCTTATAAAGATGCAGAATTTATGGCATTGAAGCAGATAAAGGGCCTCAAACGGGACATCACTTAATGAAAAAGTATCTGTCACAACATGGGGTCTACAGGGTTAATTTCTAATCCTCCAGTAAAAAGTATAGTAAATAGATGTATCTATGTTTATATATATATATATATATATATATATATATATAAATATATCTCTAATGTACTATTTATTGTTTGTACTATATATATATATATATATATATATATATATATATATATATACACACACACATATATGGATCCAGCCCCACACTGATGATAGGCAGTAACTTTGAAACAGCCTGTGTATAATCCAACCTTGGCTTTGCATAAAAGCTGAGTAATGCATTAAGCATAAGCTTATAGGAAGCCATGTTTAAAATGGTTATGGGTTGAAGAGCGAGGCATTTGTGGGCACATTTGCATGTCCCAGCTCAGCTTCCCAGAATGCAGCGTAATAACCGTTTTTCTCGGAATTCTGAGCGGGAAGCAGGTTTTTACCTTGTTTTAGACATTCAAATGTGAACACAGATGTACTATTTATTTACTGTACTACTGTACAGTGGAGGCTTCTATCGCTCTTTTGCTCACCATATATTAAATGATTGTTGTTGTGAACTACCTACTCATAAGGTCTACAACACAAGCTGGGACCTGGCCCCAAGTTGATGAGAGGCTGTAAGCTTGAAACAACTGTTCCTGGGTAGGATTTCTGGCTTGTACATAATCCATCCTGGGCTTTGCTCAAACTTGTGTAATACAGCAGGCAAATGCCTAAAAGGTGCCATGTTTGAAATTATATTGGATTAAAGAGCAAAGCCTTTGTGGGCACATTTGCATGTCCCTGCACCGGTTCCCAGAATGCAGTGTAATAACTATATTTCTTGGAATTCTGAGCAGGAAATAAATCTTTTAACTTGTTTTAGACATTCAAATGTGAACACAAATGTACTATTTATTTACTAAATATATATATAGTTTATAGCTGTGTGTGCAAGAAATTGGAAATTTGTGTGTACATTTGAATGTTAATACCTTTATTTCCTGCTCAGAATCTCAAGAAATACAGTGTTACATATGTATCTAAAAGTCCAAAGAGGTCTGTGTATATATATATATATATATATATATATATATATATATATATATATAGGCCTATATATATATATAGATGCATAAGTATAGATATTATGTGAGTTTTTATAAGAAAGAAAGAAAGAGACAGGAGGAAGGAGAAGGAAAGAAAAGAGAAGGAAGTAAAAGAAAGATGAGAGGAGATGATGGAGATAATATTTTTTAGAAACGCTGGTCAGGACTAACTAGAATGGAACAGTTATCGAGAAGTAAGCATCTCTGTATTTACTAACCTATGTTAGACATTGCATGATTATTATAGAAGCTATAAGTTAACTACAACATCACAGTTTCTATTATAATATAAATCACCAATAAGCCTGAGAAACGTGCATTCATGCCTGTGATATCTCTTATAATAAAATGTGAATATACTGATGACATTAGTTATCATTATAGAAGATCACTATTGGGAGTATAGGGAAGAGCCGGCGAGGCTCGTGGGCTGTCCCAAAGCTCACTATAATATATTAGAAATATTAATGAATATAGTGAAATCCCTCACTCTCCACACTTTGGTAAATCCAAATAATTGTCACTTGGATGCTTCATTTAGCGATAGTAACAACAGAAGGCATAGGGGGTGCTTGGTTTAAAAATCTTTTAATTCATCATTTTTTTAAAATTATTTTCCTCATCATGTACATTAATAACATTCTCAATAAAACATAGATTAGTGTGAAATGTAATATTTTCACTACTTTTTTAAAAATATTTCAAGCGTTCAAAGAGCACAGAAGTGCAAGCCCTGTCCATAGGAGAGAGTAATAGTGACACCTGGTGGACAACACTAAAAATCATTGATTTAAGGCCATTTACAAATTACATTCTTTTGAAATATGTTTGTTCGTGTTATCAGTAGTATAAAAATCTGCATTATAAGTTTGTCTCAGAAAGAAATAGATTTAAAAAAAAGGTTGTGAGTTGACGACAGAGGTTTGAAAAGGTAAAGTACTGAATTAGATATTGATTAAGATAAGTGGCACAGCCTTACAATAGTAATGGCAGAGAGAAATATATATAAATGAGTTCCAGCTGGACTAGGGTATATGTAAGAGAATATGAGAGGTTTTAGGTGCAGAGCTAGCAGTGGTGCAGGTGGTTTAAAAAAAGATAATTTCTACTGAAGCTCCAAGAGGTGGCAGTGTGGAGCAGTTCAGCATGCTGGGATGTGTATCAGGGAAGAGTGCAAGGGCTGCAATGTGACAGCAATGTACAGGAGGGATAGGTTCTGTGAGGGGGGAGCAAAGGAGATAGGGATGAGTGCTATGTGAGATGGGTGTTGAGAGGGGTTGGGTGCTGTGTGGAGATAGATGCTGAGAGGGGATGACTGCTCACAAGGACTGGGTGCTATGTAAGGATGGATGCTAAGAGGGGTGGGTGCTGTGTAGGGTGGATATTGAGATGGACTGGGTGTTATGTATAGATAGTATATGTATGTATATACATAAATAAACATATATATAAACATATATATAAACATATATATATATCTTATATATATATATATATATATATATATATATTGTAAGGCTCCCAACACCTTAGAAGATGTCACTGGAAAGTGGAGAGCTCGTGTCCAGGAGCTGCGCTGCAGGCAGAGGAGCTTCACGTAGGTAGGAAGTAAGGGGTGTGGAGTAGCTATGAAAATGGGCATTGGATGGTAGCAGCAATGGGACAGGGTCTTGTAAAGGGATGCTATTATGGCAAGGGGTCTTGGGGAGAGGCACTAAGCGAATTGGGGGGGGGGTTCTTTTCTTTTTGTTTCTATTCTTAAGCTCCGCCACTGATCACAGCTCCAACCCCATCTCCCTATTCATTGTTACTCCCCAATCTAATCCTCTTATATCATTGTGAAATGGTTTTCAGAGAACCTTGTAGTTTTAGTTGCAGCAATGCAAAAAATTTGCTTTCGAAAATCTACGTTTTAAACATTATTTGTAAAAAAAACATTAAATCTGGTTATTCATTCGCCATACAAGGAAGTTGTGCCTAGAAGGAAAGCCGGAGATATTCACTATTATCTGTTCTGTGCTAATGGTCGGCTCCATACCCTAATGATCAGTTCTGGTGTATTGTGAGGTGTTGAGGTGCCAGTCTGTGACACAGTATGTTTATTTAATGACGTGATCGCTGGCTAAACCAAATGTACCCCCCAGTGTTATCATGGAGTTAGATTCCTGCCCCTACACTATCAAGCACACTGAGCTACAAATCAACATACTGTTTCATATATCTAGATTTGTAATTTCATTTATAGGGTACCAAACGGTCGTTGGTATCATTTGCTACCGAAACATAGAACCATAAACAAAGCACAGACAAAAATACATTGTTTTTTTTCATTTATTTGTGATACAGTGTTCCTGCTGTATGACTGTTGTGCTGCTTGTATCGTGTTCCAAGTTCCTTAGGCATTCCTTATCTCCTTTTCTTGTATTTTGATGTTATGGCGAGAAAAACACCAGGAGAACGTTGACAGCAGGACGTGGTCGGCGGCTCGGGCCTGTTTTACAAGGCAACCCTTCTTCTGCGTGCTGAAAAGAAAAATATTTGAGTGAATAAAACAATAACTATGTATATATTACAGCAGTTACACCTTGGTATTTTCTTTTCTATAGTATTTACCTATCACAACAGTTGGGATTTTCCTGGAACTCCTGCGAGCTCTACGTGTAGATCTTTTTCTCCTTGGTGCCCTTGCGCTGCTCTGACTGCGGCGTTTTCTTGCCATGATGATATTTGCTGTTACCGGCTTACAGTCAGGGGTAGGTGCCGAATGCCTTGGGGTACACAGCACTGTGTTTATATACCCAGTGGCTATTATGACACAAGTTGCTCTATTATATCATCTTGGGCAATCATTACATCCCATGAGACAGGTTACCCTGGGAGCTTATGTCTGCTGTATCCTAAGGGTCTAGAGTCGAATGTTGCCTTTTCCTTCAATATACAAATTTTATTTTATTAACTCCTTGATTTCAGAGGTCACAGGTGTTAGTTCTACCCTATGGAAACGTATCTGATCTTCAAAAGAATTATGAGTCTTCAGATAGCTCTCAACAGTTTCTTGCATGCTCCACAAGCTATCAGTCTCATGCCACCCAGTAGACCCCATCAGTCTCTTTCACCCCCCCCTTTTCCTCACTGATGTCACTCTGTTCTCCAACAGTCTCTCTAATGTTCCACTTTTTCTCAACTCAATCTTGAATGCTCCTCAAGCGTCTCACAAGTCTTTCTTATTCTTCTGATGCTGTCCCACTTTCATCTACTAAAAAGTCTGTTTAGTGATCCCAAACAGTCTTCCTCATGCCTCCCTTCTCCCAAGTAGGTCTCTGCTGTCCAGCAGTTTCTTTATCCACATTTCCAAAACAGTATCTCTAAGGAGCCCCATTATTTTCCTTTGTGTTACACTTCACGTCAGCAATTTCTCTCGTACTCCAACAGCTCCCAAGCAGACTTGCTCATGTCTCAGTTCATGTAAACAGTCATCCGAGTGTCTTAATGGGTGTGGGATCCTTGCTTCCTACATTGTTTAGTCTCACAACGGATTCACCTCAACAGATGTCATAGCATGACCCACCAATCCAAAGTGATCTTGCACTTTGCCCTTCATTTATTAGAACTATTTACCTTATGCAAGTTTTAATGACCACACACATTCACTGCCACCTCTACTAAATGTCCCTTTTTCATTCCTTCATTCACAGGTGTATAATAAATCTCATCTGAGAGTGGCTGAGAAAGTCGGTCATTCTTACAGATTCCAGTACTAGGAGCTTTTGCTTTGTGCTTACTATAAATTTAACAGGAAAATATCCACAAGAATAGGTCTTTATTTCAACTATGGAAGCTGGAACATATGGTGCTAATGTGGCAAAGTACTACTTTATAAAACAGTAATACACGACAGTCACAGCCTTCCAGTGCAAGTGGTAGGGTCAAACACACAGGAATGATATACAGAGACACAGAGAGCTAGATGGGGACACCAGAGACAGATTATATATATATATATATACACATACACACACACTAGCGACTTGCCCGGCAAAAAAATTTGAAGCCTGGCAATCCTACCACAAAATGCGAGGATATGGCCCCTCTGAGCACCTTCGGTACTCATTGCGAGCCACTCCCCCTGTGTTACTGCCTTGTGTTTAGTGTTACTGTTTTGCGTTAAGTCTTAGTGCTTAGGGCTCGTATTTATGTCCTTTGGCCTCGTTTTACGTCCTTCGGCCTAGTTTTCATCTTTACGTTTTTTCGGCAGCCATTTTTGTCTCGCTTTGGCGATTTTCGATCGGGAAAAAAGGCAAAATATGGGTCAATTAACTTGCAACCTCGCTCACAGGCTCCCTGGCTCTCCAGGTGTGCTGTGTGTGAATGTGTAAATTAATTTGAGGCATATTTGTGTGTTTTTGCAGGTCTTTCCAGTTCGGTGGTTCAGCTGTTAAAGTCGTATTTTTGCGAGCCCCATAGTCCATCTATGTGCTCGGGTACTAAGTTGTACGGGCCATAATTGTGCGGCCGTCCCGCAGGTCCCTTAGGCTCATTGCCTAAGTCCTGCAGATCTCGGGATGAGCACCTGCAGGGCTCATCTCCACCAGCGCAATGAGCGCTTTTGGCGCTCATTGCCTAAGTCCCGCAGGCCTCGGGATGAGCGCCTGCAGCACTCATCTCCATCAGCTCAATGAGGCACTCATCTCCACCGGTGCAATGAGCGCCGTTGGCGCTCATTGCATGGCAGAAACTGGGTCCCTCGCATTGCGAGGCCCGCAGTTGCTGGGTTTCATTGGGCGAGCCTGCAATTTTAACATTGCGTTACCGACAACCCTGGGCAACCCCGCAATTATGACAACTATATATGTGATCTGTCTCTGGTGCCCACTCTTCTATCTCTTTGTGTCTTTTATCATTATGTGTCCAATCTATCTCTCTATCTGTCTTTCTGTGTCTGTCCTTGCATCTTTCTCAGGAGTCTGTTTCTGTCTCTGCTGTGTAAGTGGGGATGGATGGTGGCTCAGTACAAATTCCTGGTCTGACAAAGAAGCGCTGCAGAATTGCTCGCAACAGGGGCTGTTGTGGAGTTGGAAGTCGCTGGCAGCATTGGATGTTTTTGCGATGGATGCTCTTGTCTGTGAGGAAAAGTCATCAGAAATAAAGATACCAATGAGGCGGGGGGGGGGGGGGGGGCGCACACCTCCCCGGCTGGAAATTGTTATGTGCTCGTTTAAAAAAAAAAAAAGAGCATTTCTACTGAAGCTCCAAGAGATGGTAGTGTGGAGCACTTCAGCCTGCTGGGGAGTAATTGAAAACATGGTCACAGATACAGAGTAATATTATATTACTAGAGGTTTTGTGTTAGGCTTATGATTTTCACTTGTTTTATGGAGAATAGAGGAAGCCATTGACAGTACTAACAGAGTAGTTTAGTAGATGGGAACTGGCCAGTAAGGTATATGAGTCTGGAGCTAGGATTTGCAATCACATTAGTTGCCATAGTATAGCTCAGACAGGAGTGCACCTCTCTGCAGATTCCCATTATGAACTTCACTATAGGAGCTACATTAACGGCCAATCCTCATTGACTCTACTGGGAACTAAAATGAAGATCATGGACTCATGTTCTCACCAGACCTCACACACTCCTGAAGTCCCTGCCTCAGAAAGCAGACAATACATGCTGTCTCCTCTACATAGACATTTCATATATTAGAACTCACTTGAAACTACAATCTCTCAAGATCTTCTAGAATACAGAATAATCCAACAAACAGGCCATTCACGTGCTGTAATAGGGGTGGAGCAAACACCATTGCAACCACCCGCACTGGGGCCATCACCTCCAAGGTAGAGCGCTTGTGGACCCTCCCAGTCCTCATACTCCCATTTCTAGCTATCGATGGCCCCCTGAGCCTTATCTGGCACCAGACGGACTTCAACAGCCCTCTCTGGAGCTTCGAGCAGGCAGGAAGTAAGGGAAAGGGGTCTTGGATGGTAGCACTAATGGGAAAGGGTATTGGGGAGGGATGCTTTTATGGGAAGGGGACTTAGGGAATGGAGCTGTTATTGGAAGGGGTCTTGGGGAGGGGCACTAGGTGAACTGCTATGGGGGGGAACAGAGTGCAAATAAATTACAAAATGTATTTTTGCACATGGGCCCTACATTATCTTGTTCTACCACTGAGTGTTTTTATTAAGGATTTATTAAGAAAGGCATTTCTTGGGTTGATACAGTTGGCGGAGGAGATGGGTCTATCTGTTCTTACATCTGTTCTTTTTATAGATACGAGAAAATAAAAAATAACAAAAGTGGTAAAAAGATGATACCTTTTACTGCTAAATCATGAGATAAACAAAGTAAACTTTCTGAAGACAATTGTTTTGGGTTTACGTAAAGATTGTAAGTTTTCAATCTTATAAGGTGCTTTCTGGAAAGCACTATGTGTGTTTGATTTTAAGCTTAAACACAGGGCCCTCCCTTTTGTTGCAATGTGTTAATATTGCTTTTGCCTTGTACTTAATCTTAGTACAGTGTTGGCGCGTTACAAATAAAGAATAATAATAATTATAATAGAGTTCTACCTATTCTTCTTATAAAGAGTGCAGTCACAATTCAGGGTCAACTCTTCGCCCCTCAGACAGCCACAAACAGAGCATGGAAATCCCAGCATCCAGGTAAAGAACACAGATTTACCACTTATGTCTTAACCAGGAGATTTTTAGTGAACAGGGTACAACATATTTATAGGAAAAATATAAACTTTGCAACTTCTGGACTTTACTCCAACACAGATCTGAATAATCTACTGGACTGTAAGTTACTGGCTGGGTATGCATGAAGGAAAAATCAGAATCAGACCCCAAATACAACACACATTTGATATCTGAGTGTTGCACCAGGTGAAGAGTTTTGGGGACATGAGAAAGACATCTTTAAACCCTTTTGCAGGACACTGTTACAGCAACTTACTTATCTGCTGAGAGGTGAGCGAATGCTTGCGATTTTCCTCTTATACTACAGTACATCTGTTTCTAACAATAACCCTCCTATCAGCCCCATATGGATATTTAAGATGCTGCTCAGATAAACTATGCATATAGTTTTCATATATATCCCCTATTTCTGAAGATATAATATGTAAACAACTGCAAATAAGTGGTTAATATTTGTTTCTCTCTTCTGCTTACAATAAACAGTACAAGTTCATACTGCCATCTACTCGCCATCCTGAGAATAAATACCTTCTTAATACACAAAGAGGAGAAACTTTTCACCCTCTGGAAGATAGAAAAATATAAACAAGCTTCAAAAGAACAGCCTGGGCACACTGCAAGGGAATAAAACCTATTTATACAATTTACTGTTGATTCACTTTACAATTTGCAAATAAACTTGGGTGCATCATTTACCAAGCAGACCAAGAACTGGGTCAGGACAGTGGTTTGCCCATATTGAGAACCTGAGAGAACCGTCACTTGGCAGTATTGATCAGAAAGCAGTAAGTTAATTCTACCGCAGAACTGCAACACCCCGCTGCCAACTGCTGGCTGTAAAAACATCATATATCACAAGTCTTTGAAACTTTATGCTCAACTGCACCAATCTTGCCTATAAGATATCCTGAAAGAGCCCCAAACAGAATTTTACACATCTCCCCCGAGAGTTATTTGTTTTTTAAACACAGACTTGCTTCTTCTCAAAAATGGAATAGAGGATTAAGCAAAAATGGCTTTTAAAGAATACTGAAGCTACAGACCATGAGTGGTCCTCTCTCCTGCATTGCCTTGCTCTACACTTCTATGGAGAACCACTAACGGGAGATTTTACAATCAGCTAACTCTTACTTCAAAACACTACTCTTCAACCAAAATTTTACTTCAAAAGCATAATAATATGGGAAAGCCAAAGAAAAATATTGCAACCAAAAGCATTCCAGAACTCTTTAAAACCTTTTGATTCAGGCCACTCACATCCACATGGCTCATCCTCTGGTCACTCAGACACCTCTGACGTGGAAAGAGCGGAGTCATGCACAAGCTGGGCCAAAGAATCAACCCTTTGGAAGAGACAACTGACCAAATCCTGGAAGCTCAAGAACACGATAGAGCAGAGATCTCCCAAATCTCCTCAAAAATAGCAATTCTAGAAGATAAAATAGATGACCTGGAGGACAGATCTCGAAGACATAACATAAGAGTTTGAGGAATCCACAACTCAAACCTCATTCATTACCTCAAAGCAGTGATCAGCAATATGTTGCCTGACTTTCAAGAAAACAATTGGAAGACTGAGGGGGCTCACAGAGTCCTGGGAGCATCCAGAAATCAAGTACTTTCCCAATACGTCATTGTGCTCTTACTAAGACAGAGAACCAGATACCTCATCCTCAATGCAACTAGGAAAAAGCCCTCTATAGTGGGGCCAGATGGTTCCTCCCTCCAAATATTCATAGACTTATCCCCAACAACCCTGGAAAAGTGTAGAGCTATGAAACCAGTCATCGTAATTCTAATCAAACACAAAATACCCAGATGGTGATTCCCTTTTGCCCTTACCTTTCAATTCAATGGGACCTCATACTCGTCCCACTCCCTAGAAGAAAGTACCATCCTTTTTTCACCGCCTGAATCTAGCCCCCTGAATCCAGGAACTGGCTCTTGCCCCAAGACCCAATCGAAAATTGACAGAAATGCAGAAAAATAAACGCCTGAAGAGTCTACCTGACAACCAAGAAAGTCTTTCCCTGGGCGCTGTAAAGAAAACCTCTAGCAGGCAGGATTCTGCTCAGCTTACTGAAGCTGAATGAGTCAATATGTATTATATTATTATTTACTAACCTTATCTTATCTGATAATTATCCCCGCTCTAGGTTAGGAAGCACCCTTCAAGAGTAGTGACCACCTGGAAGGTCCATAAAACTAAGCTGTAGACCTTCCAAAAGTCCTTTAAGAATTGAAACCCTGTTTTTTTCTTCACTTTTCAAATCCAGGCCTGTGTATGGCTCTCCAGGACCGAACTTGCCTACCCCTGCTCTATAGAGGGGAACAAATGCCCCCAGAATTAAACCAAGCAAACTTAGTGTTCTTCCCTAAAACTAGAAGGGACCCTTTAGAGGTTAAAAACTACCACCCAATCTCCCTACTAAACGGGGATGTAAAAATCTTAGCCAAAATGATGGCGAGTAGGATCTCTAATTTCATCCCCAGACTCATGCATAAGGATCAGGTGGGTTTTATTCCACACATACAGTTTGGAGACAATATAAGATGGGTTCTGAATGTTTTCTACCTCGCCCAGAGCTTCATAACCACACTTTGTATAGAAAAAGCATTTGACTCCATTGAATGGCCATACTATCTAAATTTGGCTGTGAATATCCAAGTGGTAGGGGCTATTACTGTGCCAACAACTACCAACAAGGACCGTTTGGGTTCTTGGAAATCTCTGCACCAGCAGACAATTCAGATGACAGCATCATCACACCCATTTTCTTAGGATCTAAGAATCACACATCCTGTACCCTTGATCAGTACAAGCAGACACCAGCTTTATTTAGTGTGTCCCAAATCAGACTGGGCACTTCTTTATTTTTCAAGACACATTTTCAGATAACACAAGACACCAAAGACTTCCCCCCAGTTCAAGCCCATCCTCCTGGGCAAATAGCTTGCTATACCCCCCCCACCCCACATGATTTTCAGATGTATAGAGGGGTTTGGCTTTCTTGTTATCATTACACATTTCCTGTACAGAGTTATCTATTTAGGACACTAATAACCCAGGCCTGTGTTTTGTTCTCCTCTTACAGAGCCATAAAACTAGCTTCTCACTTCATGACTAAAGCCAGAGGATTAACGAGTGGCAGATCGTAGGGCCATATAAATTCCTGCAGAAAATTACTCCCCTTGTCACATAAGTGACGGCAGAAGTTTTTATATAATTCTAGCATCCTAAGGCCTACTTCTAACACAGATACATTATTGCAGTGCACATAACATGATGTAGTAGCCCCAAAAATGAATTACGGTGCCCCACACTACACACAAAATCAAACAAGTCACTCCCCACAACACGTCTCAGGTCCCTTGTATTAGCCCCTGACACTAGAACCCAGTGTGCCAGCATTCCAAATAACAGAGTTACTTGTTGTGTGCAGGGGGTCCCATCATGGCCCCCAAATCCTTCATGACATTGGCTTTAAGGGTCATTTCCTCAACATCCTAAGGACCTATTACCACTCTCTTAAAGCCTACCTGAAACTACCAGGTCCTAATAGGAAATTCCTACACACCCAGAAGAGGCACGGGGTAGGAATGTCCACTATACCCACTTTTTTTCGCCCTGGCTATAGAGCTATTAGCACAATTATAAGGTCCACCTCCTGTTTTTTGATGGTACTAGCCCATACCCACTATCCACTTCAATCCCAACTCTCATGAACCTGTTAGATAGCTTTAATCAGATTTCAGGTCTTAAGGTCAACCTAGAGAAAACAGAGGCCCTTGGCTCTCACATCCCAGATCTGAACTGGACTATTTAAAACATTCTTTTAATTTCTCTTGCCTAAGACACATCTAAAATATCTGGGTAAAAAAAATACTTTCAAATTATCAGACTAACTAACTAACTACCTTCCTCTCTTCAAGGAATTGACAGCGGACCTTAACAAGTGTACTAAATTCCAAATCTCATGGGACAGGTCGCATTAAACACGATAAAAATGAATATCCTCCCCAGGATTCTTTACTTCTTCCGATACTTACCTATTAAAGTTGTAACCAAAGATCTTGATAATTTCCAAAACCAAATAATCAGGTTTAAACCCCTAGAATCGCCAAACCCATAATGGTTAGACACAAAAGCAAAGGTGGGCTTTCCTGTCCAAACTTAAAGCTTTACTATAGAGCAGCTCAAAATTTCTTTCTTACTATTAGCTCACTCGGCAGATCATCAACCCATCTGGGTATTCATGTAAAATTGTCAACTGAACCTTCTTTCATGGTATAGGATAATTTGGCTTCCCAAAACCAACTCCCCCATTCCAACTACCTAACCCGATGATTAAACATTCCTTAGCAAGCTGGACATGGGCCAACTCCAGGTGCCAACTAGCACTTCCTCAAAGATCTTCCGCAGAATCAATAATATGGTGGCCCTTGAGGGGCCTGGACAGCCTTTATCTGTGGTTTATAGATGACCAGATTCTTACATTCAAGCAAATGAGGGACAAATATGAGCTACCACTTAGAGAACATCTTGATTTTTGTAGGCTTAGACACTTTATTACAACCACAATGAGAATCCTAGGCCCCAGAACCATCTGGTTATCCCGTATATTAAGGATGCTCATTATCACCGGGTATTCTAGGCTTACTATATAAAATTACAATACCCCCTTAAAACCTCAAACCCAAATGCATGGTTAAATGGGAAGAATATCTTCATCAGATATGAAAACTAGATAAATGGGAACAAACCTGCAATAGGCTAGCAAGGGGCTCTTCGAATTATAGCCTACTGGAAACCTCTCGGAAAATTCTCCATAGAACTTATATCACTCCAGACAGGCTACATAAAACAAATTGCTTTAGAGGGTACCCGTCCTTGGGGACCTTCCTGCATACCTGGTGGTCCTGTCCCAAAAGTCAAAATATGTGGATTAAAGTGACTCAATTAATATCCAACCTTTTTCAAACCCTGATCACTTTTTCCATTAAAATATGCTTTTTAGGTTCTCATAACCCTTCCATTTCAAAATCCCAATACACTACTACTCCTATTTATTATGCAAGCCTCCAAAAGTCACATAACTAAAAAAAATGGAAAGACAAAAATCTCATTATGATAAATAAAAAAGATTGACACATATTATCTCTGATACTCTCCCCTCCTTTTTGAAAACCTGGGAGACCTGGGTGGCGTCCCCTCACAGCATTGCCTTGAGATGGAGACAATGAGGTCTCTCTAATTTTTACTCCCCAATACTTCATAAAATCTGAGATAGCACGGGCTGGGAGGTCTTGGATCTGGCACTGACCCTTGAGAGAGGACAGGAATGTGAGTTATATACTTATATCTCTAACCCGCGCTATTTAGCGGGATTGGACTTTAATCAGTATGAGAATACGCCTTCCCCACTCCCCCCCCCCCTTGTTTGTTTCCCCTATGAAAAACAGAAAATGTAAATTGGTATATGTGAAGATCCCAGATAGGGGCGCTGTTCAGCTCCAACACTTCCTGCCTTTTAGCTACAGGAATTCCCCTTAATATGATGGCAATCTAGTCTATGTATTCCAGAAAGCATGATTTTTAATATGAACTCTCTGACTTCATCTCCCAACAGCAACTGCACACAGACAAAGGCATTTTCCTCCCCAGTTACATCACAGTGGGCTGAACCCTTCAAATCCCCATCCAGATTAGCATCACCCAATCATAGAAATAGAAGAGTCAATCAGGATCAGGGAAAATGGTAGGCTTGGCTTTCCCGCCTCAGGGGGGTTGACCACTGGGCCAATTCCATATGACCTCAGAGCGGCAAACAGAACAAAGGGCCTGTAATTACCCCAACGTCCTGCAGTGGCATCTTGTGGACAAGAATGGGAATTACATGTCCTGTATACAAAATGGCGACATAATCCAAATGTCCCCTGGTCAGGAAAACAGAACATCACAAGCACTCCCCTCTGCGACTCAGCGAAGAGGAGGTAATCTCCCCGGAATGCCCCCTGATGAGCTGACTGCTCCGCTCTTGTGTAAGTCATTGTCGGTTTTAGGAAAACAATAGTCTGCAAGAGTCCTTAGTCTAGTGTCCACAGGGTAAAAATGTTTCCATAGGCTTCAATAGGGTCAGTAATGACACTGAGCCCACACAATTTCCATGCATAGTAGGGTGTCAAGGGTATCCAGGGCTTTGTGGGAACAACTTCCTCTTAGGCCCCCAATTGTAATCCAAAACTTGAATGCGAGTAGCACCAGGGTTGACCACAAAGCATCAACTTCCCCCATGATCTCCTGAGGCAAAGGCAATGAAACCGCGTGTCCCCCTGAAGCTGGAATACAACAAATAAGCAACAGATACAGGTTCTCAGGGCCTTGGCCACCTCCTGCACGTGGTCTGATTCTGGGTCTGCAGGGCAGATTTTTGTCACTATTCTCTTCTACCCATTACAGGGGAGTAAACAATCTTGTTGGTGACCCCAACACAAACCCCACAGTCCAGGCCAAGTGTCCCTCCTTGGCTATTAGGCCAGGAGCATAGTTGCTCCCATCCAGCCTGGGTTCTTTGCTTGGCCTGGGTTCTGCCAACAGTCCTCTGTGCCAGAGTAATCAATACAGTCCCAGGGTGCCAATGCCACCCCACCCCCAAAAACAAGGGCCAATGCTCTCTCCTGCCCCACTGTATGGGTAAAACACTCCCCTGGGGCGCCCAGAAAAAAATCCAAGGGGGAAGGTACTGGCCGGATCTTGAAGCCAGCACCCTATATTGTGGCCTGGTCTAAAGGCTCCAATCCTCTAGGTTGCATCTGGATCAGCATATCACATCCTCCTCTCTTTGGAACCACTGCCTGGGCATAACACTCACCTCCTTCTGAGTCCATGGTCATGGTGTTCCCTGGCAGGACCTCAAAGCTTTCATCCAGACTTCTCCTTGGGACATCAATTTGACAGACATTCTCTGTCTTCCCCACTGCCTTGTCCTTAGCAATGGGGTCCCCACAAACTGGATAGGGCTGTGCCCCTGGTCTAATATGCTCCCAGGGCTGCTTGCTGAGCCTGTCCCTGGAACTGTGGCTGGCTCTCTGACATTGGCTACCAGCTGGAACCCCTTCAATGGTTCACAGTCCATTCCGAGGCCCTCCATCTGGTCTGTTATTCCTGCCTAAGACTCAGACTCCACTGCTTTTGAGATGTACCCATAATGTATGGTACCCTCCTCATCTATCCCAGTCATAGCAAAAATTAACTGGGCCTGGCCCCTTTGTACCTCCATATTGGTATAGTCCACAGTATATCACACTTGAATGTTTCCGTGTACCCATAATCATTTTTATTTTATGGTTGTTAAATGTAAACATTTGTACAAAATACTGTTTGTCAATATTCAAATGTGTGAGTTAATATTGTTTTTTTTTCTTCAATAATTTTTATTACTTGGTAAATGATAAACTGTTCCAATTGAGGCACTGTGTCAGTTCCATAAGTGACCTCTTATATCTACCTTTGCAAACAATAATTTCATTACACATCTATAGACAGTATAAGTAGAACTATAATAAAACTAGGTTTAAAGCAATACACGCAAATATCAGACATGTTTAACATGTTTATAACCACTATAGCATGCTGTTACCCAGAAGTATAATACGCCCGGTATTGCAGTACAGTAAACCAACCACCTATATAGTAAAGGGAATATACCCAGAGCTGGACATGGCACCACCAGTACAGAGAATCCCTTAGTCTAGAGGCCCAATGCAACGGATATACGTCACACAGCCCTGACTGGCACATGGTGGTTTGTGCTAGTATTATTTCAGGATTTATTATTATTATTATCATTATTATTATTATCCTTTTTTTTTTACGCGCCGACATATTCCGTAGCACTATACAGGGATTAGATACAAGTATAACATTTTTCCCACAATGAAAATAATGGAAGACCCTGTTATTGAGCTTTCAATCAGACATACACTGTGCTTTCCCTAAAGCACCTTACAAGATTGAAAACTCGCAAACTTACATTCTAAAGGGTGTGGGTCAGGTACAGGAGAGTGATAGATGCATAGTGAATGAAGAGGCTAAAGATGATAGGCATTTTTGAATAGATGTGTTTTTAAAGAGATTTTGAAGGATTTGAGGCAGGAAGATAGTCTGGTGGAGCGAGGGAAGGAGTTCCAAAGAATAGGGGAAAAGTGAGTGAGAGTAGGTGATGAGAGAGGAGAAGAGAAGAAGGTCATTAGCAGAGTGAAGAGGGTGGTTTGGTATTTTTTGGGGGGGATGAGAGCAGAGATGTAGGAGGTTGCACTATTGTGGAGGGCTTTATATGTTAGGGTCATGATTTTGAATTTTATTCTGGAGGCTACGGGAAGCCAATGGAGTGCATGACAGAGAGGTGCTGCAGACACTGATGTCATACAAAATAGATTGGAGTGGAGACAGACGGGTGATAGGAAGGCCAGCAAGGAGAGAGTTGCAGTAATCGAGGCAAGATATGATGAGAGAGTGAATAAGAATTTTAGTTGTGTCTTGTGTAAGGTGGTGATATATTTTTGGGATGTTTTTTAGGTGAAAGTGACAAGATTTAGTGAGTGATTGAATGTGAGGAATGAAAGAGAGGGAAGGGTCCAGCAGGACCCCAACACAGCGGGCCTGGGAGAGTGATGATGGCATTATTAACACTCAGAGATAAGTGAGGAGTGGGAGCTGAGGAAGAGGGTGGAAAGATAAGGAGCTCTGTCTTAGACGTGTGAATTTCAGTTGACGGGCGGACATCCATGAGGATATGCTCGAGGGGCAATTGGCAACATGAGCTAGCAGAGAGGGGGTAGTTTGGGTGCAGAGGTGTAGATTTGGGTGTCATCAGCATATAGATGATCCAAAAGATTTTATTAGGGCACAAAGGGAGGATGTATAGATGGAGAAGAGCTTTGGGGTACACCGACAGTTAGAGGGTGAGGAGATGAAGAGGCGCCAGAGAAGGAGACACTAACTTTTCTAGAAAAGATGTGAACCAAGAGAGAGATTAAGGTTAAAAATACAGAAGGAGACAAATATGAATTCTCATAAGTCAACTGAAAGCTATCAAAGTCCCATAGTGTTAGCTCTCCAACTCTCCACGGTGTTACTCTATGGCAGGGGTAGGCAAGTTTGGTCCTGGAGAGCCACACAGGGGCAAGGGGGAAAAAATCCTGATGATATCCCTGCTCCGTACAGGAGAGCCGATCGGTTCTTCAGCCATCCTGAGTGACTCACTTGTACATCAAAAGGAAATCCTTCTAACCCAGGCCTGTGTGTGGCTCTCCAGGACCGAACTTGCCTACCCTCTATGGAGCTTTGTGTTCAAATTGTAGAGAATAACTCACACTGTGGTAGAATAACATAGGTATGTAGCGCAAGGCAAAACTAAATACAGTCTACACAGAAAGATGTGATGCCGTCCCATTTGGAAAAAAGTAAAGTTGAAGGGTACAAGGAACATTTTTTTCATGCATTAATTTTTTTTGCATAAGAAATTATAATTAAAACCTGTTTAAACTGTCAGGAAGTGTCTCTCTGAATACAGAGCATACCGTATTATGTAGATATCATTGGAAGGTAAGTATGACTTTAAATTTGAATCAATTTATTCTATACTGAGACCTTCCTTTAAGAAAAGAAAAACGCACTGTGAAACATCATAAAATACTTCAGTTGCAACAAATAAAAATTATGTTTTCCAGCACTCTACTCCAAGAAATGATAACTCTTCTGTCAGGCTCCTTAATTCCTATACAGCACTGCCACCTAGTATGGCAAGATGGGATTACATGTCCCACTGTCAATGGGCAAGTCATATTTCCAACGTCACATATATCTTGAGTTATTTATATCTCAGTACTGTTAAATATGTAACATATCACAAATGTATCACATATTAGAATTGCCGAAACTATGAGACGTTGTCACGCTTTGCGGGGAGCGTACGACTTATGCGCTCATAGCCTGGAGCCTCGCATAGCGAGGCGAGCCGTTAAGGCACTAACACACACAGCACTTGGCCAATGAGCGCAGAAGGCGCTCATTGCCTGACTTATTAAATTGACATTCACCAAATTGAATAGGGCTCTATATACGCATATAGCATATTTTTTAAAAATACGTTTTTACTTACTGAAGACCTTGCTTTTGCATACAAGTTCACTAACTAAATACTTCTGTAAAAATATATATATATATATATATATCCTATGTGCTTATTAACAGCCATAATCAACTGCCTGATTTGCAATTCAATAAGGCTGTTAGGCTGCAAGCAGTTGACGAACGCGCGACTTAGGAAAAATAAAATATGAGACGCAGGACATAGAAAAAAAATATACAAGGTAGAAAAAATACGAAGTTAACGGCTGAACCACAAAAATCGAAATACATGAAAAACCCAAAACAAAAAACAACAAAAACATCACACACAGCACAGGGCCAGGACATCTGGAAGTGAGGTGGAACGAGAATTTAAGTCAATTTTAAAGAGTTTCGGCACTCGAAAAATCAGCTAAGCGAAAGCAAAAAAATGGCGGCCCAAAAAAATGAAAACAAGGCTACACGACTCTGGACTGCGCAAAACACCACCAACCGCGTACCACTTTCACACAGGAACGTACAAGGTACAAAATACACTATTACAAAAGACGCCAAATACTCGCGAACCGCGTAGCACATACACAAATAACGCTACTTTACGCTCTGAACTTGCACATCACAACATTACGCATCTACAGTAGCGCTTTACACAAATAAACCAACGGTTTGCCCTCGCGCGCGCAGCCTACCTCTAATGCACAGTTGGGACATTCATAAAAAAATCTCCACAGGCAGCAACGGTCCCACTGGACTTGTATGCTGCGGGGAAAATGAAAAAAAGATTGTTAGCTCTTCAGCCTATTGATTGATGGATATATTAATTACAAATAGGTAAAGTATATTCATTCATTAAGTAACTAATTAATTGATCATTATTTACAAAAATATAGACATATGTATCTGTCTTTGATGAGCGCAGAGGCTGCTCAGAGGAGCAAAAGTACACCAGAGGAGAAAATGAAAACAGATTGTTAGCTCTTCAGCCTATTGTTTAATGGATATATTAATTCTAATTAAGTAAAGTATATTAATTCATTAAGTAACTAATTAATTATTATTTACCAAAATATAGACTTATGAGCGCAGAGGCTGCTGAGAGGAGCAAAAGTACACCAGAGGAGATGCTCAAAATGAGCGCCGAAGGTCCTCACAGTACAAAAACATTCACATTGTGTGGCAAACAGCATTGCCATGGCTTAAAATTTTATTGACCATCATTTTTTTGACGGCCAGTCGCTAGTTAAATATATAACAGTTGTAGCCCAGGATACTCACCATTAATATATTATGCCACACACAAATCAACACTTATCTTGAGAACCCTCTTCTTTTTAGAAGAATTTTAAAAAGATGACTGTAATACGTAAAATCTGGACAGTGGAGCATGACTAAGAAATGACAGTATTACACAGTATACCGTAATTATAAAAGGAATAACATTTTGACAATAGTTCCAAAATTGAAATAAGCCAAGGCATAACCAAAAGACAAGCGAAAAATGCTTGCATTGCTAAAGAAGACATTAAACTCACGGAAAGGGGAATGTGTCAATAAAACCATATATGATACCATACATAAGAAATAACGGGATACAATTGACAAATGCCTTGCTAAATGTTTAATTATATGTATGAAAATAGAAGTGGGAGTGATTATCAACACTACCCTTATGCAAATGTCTAGTGGGAATTGGTAAGGAACTGAGGTCCAGTTATGCTCCACAGTAGGAACTCATTACAAAGGCACAGGGATGTCCATGTTGCGCTTGCTATGCAGACTTTAAGAGCCCCTATCTCACCAGTTGCCATGTTGAAGGGCCAATATTCCATGGCAATCATCTTAAAGCCACTGTAAGACCAACTTACTGTTTTTAGGGATAGGTTCTAAACCCTCGTTTCGCATGAGAGGACCCCCATATTTATAATACTAGGCAGAGAACCTACCCCATTGCCCTCTAATTCTCTTATAAATACCATAAAATGGAAATCTGTCCACAATTGCTGGCAATTGATAGGCTCTAAAAGAGCTAATTTCTCCCACTTATGACATACATATGGTGTATGTGTCCCCTCAGTATATAGAGGGGAAATCCAATTTAAGATATACATCTTCCCATTGATGATGATATACTAAGGAATATATCACATAATAGATTGATGAGAATCATAGGTAACCATGTCTGGGTTGTTACAAATAGATGATACACCATAAAATAAGTGCCCTCATCTCCTCCAGAACCAATGTAGCAGTACAAAAGTGCAGATACAAAATAAATAATATCCCTTGTGGAGGTAAAGAATAGATTTAAGGGGCTAGACATGGAAGAAGACAGAATACCTGAAGATCTCTGGACCAGAGTTTGTGATACAGCAACAAAGAATATCCCCAAACGAAAGAAAACTAAGAAGACAAACCGGTTGTCTGTTGAGGCTTTGAAAGTAGCCCAGGAAAGAAGCAAAGCGAAAGGTAGTCCAACTGAATGCAGAATTCCAGATAGCAAGAAGAGACCAGGAGACTTTCTATAAATGAGTGATGTAAAGAGATTGAAGATAAAAGAATGGGAAAGTTAAGAGATCTCTTCCAGGAAATTAGGGATCTCAAATGAACCTTTCATGCCAAAGTGGGCGTGATAAAAGACAAAAATGGTAGGAGTTAACAGAAGAAGATGAGATAGAAGAGGTGGCAGGAATACACTGAAGATCTATACAGGAAGGATCTTAACAGCAGTGAGGACCTCAATAGTATGTCCAATAACCTGGATCCAGTCATCTTAGAGATTGAAGTGAGATGGGGCCCTGCGGATAACAAGGCAGCAGGAGTTGATGGAATTGCATATTATTCAACTTATATGCAGAGTACATCATGTGTAAGGCCGGGCTGGATGAATCCAAAGCCTTAATTAATATTCCTGTGAGGAATATCAACAACCTCAGATATGCTGATGATAATACTCTGATGGCTGAAAGTGAGAGGGAACTAAAGGACCTATTGAGGATGATAAAAAAGTGCAAAAGCTGGCCTGCTGCTCAGTGCTAAAAAGATGGAGAATAAGTGGAGGCAGTGACAGATTTTATTTTCTTGGGCTCCAATGTCTCTTCAGATGGTGACTGCAGCCATGAAATTAAGAGACATTTGCTTTTGGGAGCTATGGCACTATCAACAAAGGTTTATACAGTTAAAACCATAGAGCCTGATTTAATTGCAAGCCTGCATCTTGCGGGATAGAGGCCATATGCCTGTGGGTTCCCGTTCGTCTCCGATTGCGATGCTATTCAATTGAAGGAGACCGCAAGTTAGGAACCGAAAGCCGACTCCGTAAACCATGCACTGGTTCGTAGCAGTTCAGGGCGGGAACATGATCAATTAAGTAAGCCCGTAACCTCCCATTTCGAAACAGCCAATAGAAAACGCAGTAAAACATGGAGGTTACATGTCAATCATATAGATATGCGATCAGACTCGCAAGACATAGAAAATACAGAATTATGAAAATGAATGGCAATACTTTTCTAGTTCATATGGGTGGCCTGATCTGTATTAACTCATTGATTCCCGAGATCAATACTGTAACCCTGAAATGAAACATAAAAATAAATATTATTTACTGACGATTTGTGAGCTTGAGACTGTTGTGCAATTAATTCTAATGTCTATCATCATTTTCCTCGTTATTTACAGTGGATATAAAAAGCCTACACACCCCTGTTAAAATGTCAAGATATCAGTTTGTTTTTCAATTGAGTTGTACAGTTTATAGGTCCAATAAAGGTGGAAAAAGTTCTGAAATGATTTATCTTTGTCTCATTATTTTACAGCACAGAAACCTGACAGTTTAACAGGGGTGTGTAGACTTTTTATATCCACTGTACAGTGCAGTATTTTTCTTTTATTTGCTTTTACACTGCTACGGACATGTCTTTAACCCCCTTGCGGATCCTCTCTAGCACTCGTAGGATTTTCTCCTTCATTTGCTGTCTACGGGTGTGAAACCATTTGCGTCCTTGAGGAATTGGAGCCATTGAGTAGCAATTTGCAATTTTAGTGATCGTAACTCTTGCGGACGTAAAAGATCAAAGGCTTTGGGAGGCTGTAAGTTCCGGGTTTAATCATCACAGAGTTTTCAAGGCCGTAACACGTTTGGAGCCCGCAAAAAAACACCAACTAAATAGCAAATTAACTTGCAGCCTCACGGGCTCCAGTAACTTGCGATAGCTCAATTGAATCGGACTCATGGTATTCCCAGTATTAAAGTACGGACGTGAGAGCTGGACCATAAAGAAGTCTGAGCACCGGATAATTTACATTTTTTAATTGTGGTGCGGGAGAAAACTGCTTAGAGTCCATTGGGCTGCAAGAATATCCAATAAATCAGTACTACAGAAAATCAAGACAAACTGTTCACTGGTAGGTATGATCATGAGGTAAAGTTTAAATTTTTGTTGCCATATCATGAGAAGGCATGATTCCCTAGAGAAGACTGTGATGTTGGGAAAAAATTGAAAGCACATGAAGAAGAGGATGATGGAGGCGGATATGGATAGATGCAATCATTGAAGCCATGAACATGAACTTGACAGATGTGCTTGGCGCGCTGTGGTCCATAGAGTCACGAGAGTCGACATGACTGAATGACTAAACAACAAGTGCTACATAATAAAATATAATAATAACAATAATAATAATAATAATAATGAAAATATGACATTAGTATAAAATTAAATTGTAGTCCAAAGATAACAGAATCATGAGTCCAGTAATGCAATGTTTACATTGTGTATACTATTGCTATTTTGGAGGGAGTGGTCAGAATAATTCCTTATATGTATTAGTGCAAGTTTAATAGAAGATAACGCAATCAGAAAAAAAAAACCCTAGGTGTGGTTTTCCTAAATGTCTGGTAGCAGCCAAGCCAATCCTAAAGATGGAGGTGGATGTCCAGTCAGGGTAACAACGAATACATTGCAAGTCTTTATTCACCATGAAATAGATAAAAAATATTCTATAATACATTATAAGTAGTACCTATTAATTTTACTAATATTTTGAAGTGTAATTCTTTTCAATTTGTACAAATCAACAACCAGCTTACTACTATGAGTATGAGTGTGGTAAAGTTTAGGATCAACAATGTTGGTTTAATGACAAGCAAAGGTTACATATAAATGAGTAATAAATCAAAAATAGTGGATCACACATAATCACACAACATGACAGCAATATTGTTAATTACAGGCTATAAACACTTAGAGCCTCATTCAATTGAGGCTTTTGGGAGATCCGGGCTCGGAAATGGAGCCAGCAAGTTATTTTGCTATGCAATTGGCGTCAGTCTGTAGCTCCGATCAAGTTACGGGCTCCGAGCTGCGATTTATATCGATTTTAAATATCGACTACTGAATTCTCCATGCTAGCCACTTCATTAACCTAATCCCTAGTGAGTCTCTAAAGTAGAGAGACTGTTCACTACATACATTCCCCCGAATGTCAGGGAAAGGGTCGACCAAGAAGCTGATGGGATGAGCCTTATCAATGCACAGTAATGCTACTGAAGAAGCATTAAAGCAGTGTGCTGATTTTGCCTGGTCAGCAGGGGGCGCATGGTGTGATAACATCACAGATGTCACAAGACAACACCAAAAATGAAACAGTAAAACTTGTAAGAGAAACAATTTCTTGTCAATGAAACCAGTGACGTCAACCAAGTTTCTTTATTACAAGCTTGGAGAGCACCACACAGTCTCACAGGAAAATGCAATGGTCTTATCACACTTACAACAGCCTAATATAACTTTTCTACAGGGGTGGGTAAGTATTGTTTTTACACATACATGCAATGGAAAATTAATAGGAAAGTAGAATTTACTAAAAAATTATTATGTTATATGTTTTTGTATGCAGCTATTATTTGTCAAAATAAATATAAGAAAATAAACTGCTATCTAGTTAGTAACTTAGTTTTGTTAGGCCTTAGCTTTTGGACAGGCGCCAGTTGCTTGCATCTGCTGAGGTGTCAAGGACATTTAGTCAATAGATAATATGCAAGACAAGGAGTAATGTTTCTCTACAATCAACAAATAAATAGCTTATTATACAAACCAGCAAGGCTATGTAACAGAAGTACAAAATGGAAGATTTCTTACTACATAATAGAACAGAACATCATTTTTCTCTACAAGCTCAAAGATCTGGAAGCTGCAGATGCCCAAACTTGTCAGGCACATTGTCAATACATTTTTTAAGCAGACAGGTAAAATAAACATGGAATGTGCCTAGGATAATATAAAAACATAAATATACCCCTGGTCATTCATTTATAGAAGCACAGCTGTCTATTCATCCTACAGTATAATAAGTGATGTAAAGAGATAGAAGATAAAAGAATGGGAAAGTCAAAAGATATTTTCAAGAAAATTGGGAACCTTGCATGTCAATGTGGGTGTGATAAAAGACAAAAATGATATGGATTTAAAAGAAGCAGATAAGATAAAGAAAGGTGTCATCATTACGCAGAAGATCTATACAGGACAGATCTTAACTCCATTGATAACCTCAATAATTTGCCCAATGAGCTGGAGCCAGACATCTCGAGAAGTGAAGTGAGATGGGCCCCAGGAAGCCTTGCTGATAACAAGACTGTAGGAGTCCCAGCTCAAGTGTTCAAAAACCTGAAAGATGATGCTGTGTTGCTTGTTTTATGCCAAGAAATTTGGAAACTCAACAGTGGCCTAGAAAAAGTCAGTCTACATCCCAATCCCAAAAACGTCAGTGCTCCAATTATTGAACAATTTCACTTATTTCACATGCCAGCAAGGTAATGCTTAAAATCCTGCAAGCTCGGCTCCAAAAATATAGGGACAAACAACTACCAGATGTGCAAGCCGGGTTCCGCACAGGAAGAGGCACAAGAGATCAAATTGCCAATGTCCGATGGATAATCGAGGAAGCAAGAGAATTCCAGAAAAACATTTACTTCTGCTTCATGGGCGATTCTAAAGCCTTTGACTGTGTGGATCACAATCAAATGTGACAGGCTTTGAATTGTGGTGTTGGAGAAAACATAGACTCCCTTGGACTGCAAGAAAATCCAATCAATCAATACTATAGGAAATCAAGACAAAGTGTTCACTTGAAGGTTTGATCATGAGGTTAAAGCTCAAATATTTTGACCATATCATGAGAAGACAGGATTCCCTAGAGAAAACGCTGATGCACTGAAAGATGGAAGGCACATGAAGAAGTGGGTAGCAGAGGTGGAGATGTATAGATGAGAATATTGAAGCAATGAACATGAGTTTGAGGGAGCTCAGAGGGGCATTGGCTTTTAGATGGTGTGTGGTGCATACGGTCAAGGAGAGTCAGATATAATGACTAAACAAATTATGTATATATATATATATATATATATATATATATATATATATATATATAGTAAATAAAAGTACATCCGTGTTCACATTTGAATGTCTAAAGCAAGTTAAAAAACCTGCTTACAGCTCAGAGTTCCAAGAAAAACAGTTATTACACTGCATTCTGGGAAGTTGAGCTGGGACACACAAATGTGGCCACAAATGCCTCGCTCTTCATTCCGCAGCCATTATCAAACATGGCTTCCTTTAAGCTTATGCATGCTGTATTACATAGCTTTAATGCAAAGCCAAAGTTGGAATAAACACAGGCTGAGTATCCAATCCATGTATAGCTGTTTCGAGCTTACTGGCTATCATCAGCATAATATATAATTTATTGTTTAATTGTTCAGTCATGTCCGACTCTCCGTGACCCTATGGTCTTGCATCTAGTTGTGCTCACCCATTTCCTGCCAAATATATTGGACTGGGTTGCCAGTACCTTCTCCAGTGGACCACAATGTGTCTGACCTCTTTGCTATGACTTGCCCATCTTGGGTGACCCTACATGGTTTAGCTCACAGCTTCATTGAAGTTCACATTGCAAGGTAGTGATTAGGCATCTAAATGGCAGGTGACATTTAACACAGAGAAATGTCAAATTATGTGTGTTAGGAAAGAACATAAACTATTTATAAACTAATATTTCAAATTGAAATGGAACAAAACTTGGGTGTGCAACATGGAAAATTATTTGGAAAATGAGTGCTTGTGGGTAACCAACCACCTACTCAGTGTCACTAGTGTTAGTAAAATATTAGCATGTAGTTGTAAAAGAGAAATAGAAGCAAGAGAGGCAAGTATAATATTACCAGTATATAAATTCCTGGTAGGAGGCCGTAACAGAAGATCTAATCAATTAAAAAAGGAACGGATACATTTCAGACTCAATTGACAACTATATTTTTTCAACCCCAACTGCTATGTAATGATATACCTCTCTATTTCTTTCAAATAACCAGAGGGGTACTGTTTTGCTGAGGGGGCAGGACTTTACTATTTGTAGGTGACAACAAGCTATTTATAGTAGTAATGGAATATATGCACGATGAGAGCTGCAATGCACATGAGCAAGGGATGCACAGGGATTGCGGCAAAGGACAAGCGCGCAGCGAGCTCTATTCCACACTAACATGTTATTGGTGTCACTGTTTGTAAGCTTATCAGGACATCCCCCATGTTTACACTGAGCCCTCCAACCAACAGAAAGTAACTGAAAGGCATATCTACCTTTCCCTGTTATTACCTTTTTCTAATCTAACACAGTCATTCTATACACACACATATTTATTTTATTTAAATAAAACGTGTTTTCCACACCCCCAGAGGTGCCTACATAGGCACAGTGTACCTACCAATAGAAACACTAAATTTGGGTACAGGTTTTAACCCTTTACTAACGTTTAAGCCAGCAGCAGCTCACTGCAAAGATCTACAGATCAGTACCTGACTCCACCTACTTCATTCTACAAGGGGACTACACATCCCATGATTCCTTCCTGCACAAACTGCCCTCACTGATTGTTACATTGTATTAAAATGTACTAGCTGCCTGTGACTGGACAGAACAAATTATAAATTATATGCTAATTTTAGCAGGGATTTTAAGGGGTGTCAAATAACAAAAGCTGCTGCTCGCAAACTCGAGATTTAGCAAAAAACAATATTAAGTTTGTTAATGTTTATTTTGATATTTTTTCATGCAAAAAATGTTTCATACACTACCGATTCTCCTCTATCAGATGCATTCATAATCAATGAAACTTAGATATGCCTTTAACAAAGTACTACAAGAAATAAAGAAATAGGGAAAGACAAATAAAGAAACTTAATAAACTAATAAACACTACAC
Source organism: Discoglossus pictus (assembly GCA_027410445.1). Lineage (NCBI taxonomy): Eukaryota > Metazoa > Chordata > Amphibia > Anura > Alytidae > Discoglossus > Discoglossus pictus. The sequence goes on along the minus strand of CM050168.1, from coordinate 273,625,811 downwards.
AAAGAGAATGCAAGTATGGGTCTTTTTGCTTCCACCAACTTTACAAGAATTGTATTCTCCTGTATATCTAAATTCCCTAGTAACTTGCCCCCCACCATGGTAACATGCTCTCTATGTGCCCTCTGAATCTTCCCTCTCTCTGTGTCCTCTGTCTCTTTCTGAGCCCTCTTGGTGTCTTCTGTCTCTATGTGCCCTCTGAATCTTCCCTCTCTCTGTGTCTTCTGTCTCTTTCTGTGTCCTCTGTCTCTGCCCTCGCTCTCTGTCTTCTTTCTCTCTCTGTACCCTCTCTATGCCTTCTGTCTCTGCCCTCTCTCTCTGTGACCTCTGTGTACCCTCTCTATGCCTTCTGTCTCTGCCCTCTCTCTCTGTGACCTCTGTGTACCCTCTCTATGCCTTCTGTCTCTGCCCTCTCTCTGTACCCTTTGTAACTGAACTGCCGCAAGCACACCTACCAACTGCAAAACTTATTTTCAGCTTGCATGCGCGAATACGTACAACTATGCATGTGCGACAAAATCAACAATTTAATGATTTATCAACAACAGTAATGCCTACGTACGCCTGCGCACAACGCACCACGCAAAGGATCTTGACAGGGCTGGAATAGCTGCCGGCTGCTCACTGGATGACGCCCACATGGGTGAGCGGGCTAATTGGGTGTAGCTTGTGAGACACCCACCCTTGTTAGAGGGTGGAAGTTCAGGTTAGTTTATATCCATTGTGTTAGTATATTGGCAAGTGGCATGTTAATAGGTTATATCTGGATTGTGTTGTATGGTAATTGTTTTGTTCCTTTTAAAAAAAGGAAAGTAATAATTAAGAAAAATAAGTAAATAAATAAAATTATATATATATATATATATATATATATATATATATATATATATATATATAAAGAAAAAGAAGAAAGAATCAATAAAAAAAAGAAAAAAAAAGAAATTGTACACTAATAAATGAGAATGTACAATCGTGCTCAAAAGTTTGCATACCATGGCAGAAATTGTGAAATTTTGGCATTTATTTAAAAAATGACTGATCATGCAAACAAAGTGTCTTTTATTGAAGGCTAGTGATCATATGAAGCCATTTATTATCACATAGTAGTTTGGCTCCTTTTTAAATCAGAATAATAACAGAAATCACCCAAATGGCCCTGATCAAAAGTTTAAAGACCCTTAGTTCTTAATACTGTGCAGTCTTTTGTAATAGTTGTCTATGAGGCCCCTAATTCTTGCAGGTGGTATAGCTGCCCATACGTCTTGGCAAAATGCCTCCAGGTCAAGTCTTTGGTCGTCTTGCATGAACCGCACGTTTGAGATCTTCTCAGAGTGACTCGATGATATTAGGGTCAAGAGACTGTGATGGCCACTCCACAACCTTCACCTTTTTGTGTTGTAACCACTGGAGGGTCAACTTGGCCTTGTGCTTAGGGTCATTGTCATGCTGGGAAGTCCAAGAGCGTCCCATGCGCAGCCTTCGTGAAGAATGCAAAATTGTCTGCCAGTATTTTCTGATAATATGCTGCATTCATCTTGCTGTCAATTTTCACAAGATTCCCCGTGCCTTTAGAGCTCACACTCCACCCAAACATCAGTGAGCCACCACCATGCTTCACAGTGGGCATGGTATTCTTTTCACTATAGGCCTTGTTGACCCCTCTCCAAATATAGCGCTTATAGTTGTGACGATAAAGCTCAATTTTGGTCTCATCACTCCAAATTACAGTGTGCCAGAAGCTGTAAGGCGTGTCAAGGTGTTGTCGGGCATATGGTAACCAGGCTTTTTTGTGGCATTGGCGCAGTAAAAGCTTCTTTCTGGCATCTCGACCATGCAGCTAATTTTTGTTCAAGTATTGTTGTATTGTGTTCCTTGAAACAACCACACTGTCTTTCTCCAGAGAAGCCTGTATTTCTCCTGAGGTATCATGTGGGTTTTTCTTTGTATTCCGAACAACTCTTCTGCCAGTTGTGGCTGAAATCTTTCTTGGTCTACCTGAATGTGGCTAGGTATCAAGAGATCCCCGAATTTTCCACTTATTAAGAAGTGATTAAACAGCACTGTCTGGCATTTTCAAGGCTTTGGATATCTTTTTATATTCTTTTCCATCTTTATGAAGTTCAATTACCTTGTTACCCAGATCTTTTGAGTTCTTTTCTGCTCCCCATTTCTCAGTATCTAGCCTGCTCAGTTTATCCACGTGACAGCTAATAAACTTGTTGAATATTTATACACAGACACTAATTGCAATTTAAAAATCAAGAATCATCCTTCATTTTTTTTCCATGATCAGTCATATTTTCAAAATAAATGCAAACATTTCACAATATCTGCCGGGGTATACAAACTTTTGAGCACAACTGTTATATATAGTTTTAATATTCTAGTTGTGTTATGTTTTGTCACAGCAGTTGATGGGTGGGGGAGATACCCAGCCCAGTGGTGGAAAAGGGGACGTCCCTACCCTAGGATGGTATGCCGATTGAGAAAAGTTAGGCCCCTAAGCGCGTGATAAGGGTATAGGGTTCCCACCATGGGCCGAGACTTAATCCCCAGTTGTAAGTTATTGATATGTTTATTAATAAAGGGCTGTGGCCAGTTGTACCTTCAAGCTGGTGTCAAGAGTTTTATTCCCTAGTGGGACAGGGTCTTTCGCTCATTATAGACCTTGCCGTGTCATGTGTCTGTAAATGATAACAACATGATTTACATTTAGATAATTCAGTGGCGATGTATAAACGCCATAGTAACTTCTTAGCTCAACAGGCTGTAGGAAAGTTTTATCACTAAGCAACACTTGCGCTGTGAAGGTTAATTCTTACATCAAAGACTGTTTTTGCAGCCAATAGCAACGCACTGAGACCTGCGCGGCACTTAGTAAATCTCTCCCTGTATCTCTATACTAGTGCCTGTTTACCTGAGTCTTATCTTGCTGGTCATGGTAAATAACAAGCCATACGTTATATTGTGGGAAATGTAGTTATTTGCCCCTGCAATGTCACAAAGCTAAACTGCAAGTTCAGAAACGCAAAGATTTCACGTTTGTGAAGTAGGCAAAAAACTAACTAAGTCAGGGTCATTAAAGTATTTTCAAGATATTTTATTTTATTTTAGCAGATTCTGCTAGTGCATGGAAGGTGCCATGCTAATTATACTTAATATGGGAAGTTTTACTAGGAATATAATATCCCTGTATATCTACCTGCTTTTATTAATTTTATTTTAGTAAGAAGTGCTTATAAGCCTAAAATCAAACAAATAGTCCCTATATGGGTCTGCCCACTGCAAATTATGCAGACAGCCTTTGTAATACAGACTACTCAGTATAGTGTCCTATCCAATCAGTGACCATCTCTCAGCAACATTCTACAACATACTGCTGATATGTGATCCCTGATAGGCTAGGACACTTCACTGCACATCCGGCCATACAGAGTCTGTGTCTGCAAATACTGATGTGGGCAGACCTATACAGGGACTATTTGTTTGATTGTAGGCAGTAAAACAGAGCAAATTAAATAAAGTACAAAAAAGTAAATAGATAAACCTTCCATATTTCTTTAATTCTGAAGCCAAGGGATGGTGGTTTCAGAGCTGGATGAGCAAGGCCTGCTGGCTGCTTCTACTGAACCTATAGTAGGAAAGATGAAGGCGTCCTGTGCTGAAACCTTATCTGAATCCACCAGTATGTACAGAAATTCCTCTCACTCCATTCTCCCTCCTCTTTCCTGAATAGATAATAAACATTAGCAGGACACAACCACTCCATCACTAGGCCAGTAGTATACACAAACATAACATCCTTCAGTCACAAGCAGTCAAATAAAGATTATAACTAAAATTATTTATACCTATAAATTGCACACCTGTCATTACTTTGTTACAAACCGCACAAACATCTGATGTTTTTCCCCAGTCAACAGTAGTAATTAAATTTCCAATTGACAGACGCGACTCCATCTATCGGCATCCATGGAGGTGTAAAAGTCGCTTTACACAAACAAGGCAAAGTCCAGGTTACGACATAATAAATTATTCCAAATAAATCTATTTTCTCTGTTCTAATGTTTTCACTTTTACATGAGAAGTATCAAAATAGTTTATCAGTGCCCTGCCACATTTATGTCATTTCCCAATTTATTTAATTAACTTATTATTATTCCGTTTTACTTTTATTGCTTTCTTTTTATATATAAGATATCATTTTCAGTATATTAACAACATGAGAAATGAAGTAGAACTTTCTGAAGCTATATTTTATTTGGTGCATTGTCCATTTTGTTTTATTTTCTAACTTTTTCTGAAGATTAACCTCATGGTAGACAAAAAAAAAAAGTAACTTCCTGGAGCTGAATACTTAATATAAAAGTAATCTTTATTTTAGGTTTCATATTTTTGTCTGTAATGAAAGTTCTGACCGATCCTGTTTGTGTCAGGAGGGAGAGCAGGTTAAATATTGACAGTTTTGGTGTGTAACAGCTGCTGCCAGAATGAGGAGGAGTCAGGGGGATTTGTGAAACCAAACTGCTATATCAGTAACCTGTAAACATAGCCATAGACCTGTTTGCAATGCAATTAAAACCAGTCTGAAGACAACAGGGCTATGAGTATGAGCATGGATACAGACAAAAATAAAAAATTGCAATATTTAATTTTAATACAGTAAGATGCAGGATAGGTTAGATAGATACATTTGTCAAACTATACATATAAACATTGTTAGATCACACATATATCATATACATCATATCTCGCCTGGACTATTGCAACTCTGTCCTTGCTGGCCTCCCCATCATGCGTCTTTCTCCACTGTAATCCATAACGAACTCCTCCGCTAGACTCATGTACCGTACTCATCGCTCAGTGTCTGCAGCTCCTCTCTGTCAGTCACTCCAGTGGCTTCCCATAGCATCCTGGATAAAATATAAAGTCAAGATTTTACAACACCCTCAACAATAGTGCACCCGCTTATATATCTCTTGTCTCTGAATAATATTCCAACAGTCTGCTAATGGCATTCTCCTATCCTCCTCACCTCATTCCCACCTTCAGGTCTTTTCTTGTGCTGCCCATATTCTTTGGAACTCCTTACCTCGCTCCACTAGACTATCCTCCTGCCTCAAATCCTTCAAAATCTCATTTAAAAATGCATCTGTTTAAAGAATATTATCACCTTCAGCCTTAATGTTATGGGGGGCTTTAGGGAAAGCACTTTGCATGCTGGATTTTTTGCTCAATAACAAGGTCTTTCTATTTTTTGTTATTTGTTAAAATTGTTTTTGTCTTTTATCTACCCTTTGTAGAGCTACAGAATATATTGGCGCGTTACAAACAAAAGGTTAATAAATAATAGAATAAAATATATGGCACTCTGTGATCTTAATACCTCAGCATTTACAAACTCATATTTGCCTTTTCTGCTGATTTTGTGTATGTGTATGTGTGTGTGTGTATGTATGTATATGTACATGTGTATATGTATGTGTATGTACATATATACTTGTGTGTATATGTGTGCATTCTCTGCTTAATCAGAAACCAAATGCAAAATCCACAATGGACTTTCTGACATAGACTGTCAGAGAATTGTTTCCTGTCTATAACACTCCTCCCAAGTGCACCATCCTGTTCTTCTAGATCTGCCCAAATCTCTGAGTACAGTCTCACCACCTGTGAAGGTCCTAAAGTTGCTCTGTAAACTGTGTAAATGCACATACAAATATTTTATTCTGTTTCACTTGATTGCATTTGCAGTGTAGGACACAGGCAAGAAGATATAAAGCAAGGTGAGTCTGTATGTCTGTAAGAAGGACACATCAGATGAAGTATTCTGCCTCCTCCAATCAGTCTCTGGAGAATGAGTGCCCAGGACAACCTCCAGCAGTGACATCACCACTGTTTTGAACACGAGGAAGGTCTAACTGACGGAGCTGTTAGTCACAATAGCGTCATAGCCTTTAATGTACCACATAGTACACAGTCTACAACACACCCCTGCTCATTAATAATGCAGGACACTGGAAAATGGCTATAAGGAGCATCAGACGCCCACAGACACACAAAGATATAAGGGTGAGACAGGCATCTGGCATGCTCTCATGAACTGAAAGTGCATTTTTACTGATGGCCAGTTTGGATGACTTCCTTTAAAGATGTACTGCAGTCCTGTCATATATATATATATATATATATATATATATATATATATATATACACAGTCAGGTCCAAAATATTGGGACATCGACACAATTCTAAACTTTTTGGCTCTATACACCACCACAATGGATTTGAAATGAAACTAACAAGATGTACTTTAACTGCAGACTTTCAGCTTTAATTTGAGGGTATTTACATCCAAATCAGGTGAACGGTGTAGGAATTACAACAGTTTGTATATGTGCCTCCCACTTTTTAAGGGACCAAAAGTAATGGCACAATTGGCTGCTCAGCGGTTCCATGGCCAGGTGTGTGTTATTCCCTCATTATCCCATTTACAAAGAGCAGATACAAGCTCCAGTGTTCATTTCAAGTGTGCTATTTGCATTTGTTGCTGTTAACTCTCAATATGAGATCCAAAGAGCTGTCACTATCAGTGAAGCAAGCCATCATTAGGCTGAAAAAAACAAAACAAACCCATCAGAGAGATAGCAAAAACATTAGGTGTGGCCAAATCAACTGTTTGGAACATACTTAAAAGAAAGAATGCACCGGTGAGCTCAGCAACACCAAAAGACCCGGAAGACCACTGAAAACAACTGTGGTGGATGACCGAGAATTATTTCCCTGGTGAAGAAAACACCCTTCACAACAGTTGGCCAGATCAAGAACACTCTCCAGGAGGTAGGTGTATGTGTGTCAAAGTCATCAATCAAGAGAAGGACTTCACCAGAGTGAATACAGAGGGTTCACCGCAAGATGTAAACCCTTGGTGAGCCTCAAAAACAGGAAGCCAGATTAGAGTTTTCCAAACAACACCTAAAAAAGCCTTCACAGTTCTGGAACAACATCCTATGGACAGATGGAGACTAAGATCAACCTTGTACCAGAGTGATGGGAAGAGAAGAGTATGGAGACGGAAAGGAACTGCTCATGATCCAAAGCATACCACCTCATCAGTGAAGCATGGTGGTGGGCAGTGTCATGGCTGTGGGCATGTATGGCTGCCAATGGAACTGGTTCTCTTGTATTTATTGATGATGTGACTGCTGACAAAAGCAGCAGGATGAATTCTGAAGTGTTTCGGGCAATATTATCTGCTCATATTCAGCAAATGCTTCAGAACTCATTGGAAGGCGCTTCACAGTGCAGATGGTCAATGACCCGAAGCATACTGCCAAAACCAAGCAAAGAGTTTTTTAAGGGAAAGAAGTGGAATGTTATGCAATGGCCACGTCATCTTCCTGACCTGAATCCGATTGAGCATGCATTTCACTTGCTGAGACAAAACTGAAGGGAAAATGCCCCAAGAACAAGCAGGAACTGAAGACAGTTGCAATAGAGGTCTGGCAGAGCATCACCAGGGATGAAACCCAGCGTCTGGTGAGGTCTATGCGTTCCAGACTTAAGGCTGTAATTGACTGCAAAGGATTTGCAACCAAGTATTAAAAAGTGAACGTTTGATTTATGACTGTTAATCTGTCCCATTACTTTTGGTCCCCTAAAAAAGTGGGAGGCACATATACAAACTGTTGTAATTCCTACATCGTTCACCTGATTTGGATGTAAATACCCTCAAATTAAAGCTGAAAGTCTGCAGTTAAAGCACATCTTGTTCGTTTCATTTCAAATCCATTGTGGTGGTGTATAGAGCCAAAAAGATTAGAATTATGTCGATGTCCCAATATTTATGGACCTGACTGTATGTATATATATATATATATATATATATATATATATATATATAAACACACACACTTACATTTGACCTCTCAAATATTTCTCTAACACTTTATCTTTTAATAAATATAATATTTGAAGCCAATTTCTCACCACTCATTCACTCCCCCAAAATGTATTTTTTTCTGCAGATATAACAAAACTACTAGATCAACCTCTGTCAGGAAGGTTCATGCCATTTTCAAACATAAACTCAAATGAGTGATTGCGATCCGAAATACCAGGCAATTGTACCCTGAACAGGAGAAACAGCAAACCCCAGACGTACGTTTCGGCCTTCATTGGGCCTCATCAGTGAGGTGTAACTGAAGTTCCTCAGGCACAGTGAGTCAGGAGTCAACGTCTGTAGCCCCCGATCACCCTTAGTGAGACTTAGCCCCAAGTGGGCTTTAAATAGATTATATATTATAGAATAAGTAAAGTATCATATTTATAGTATGAAGAACCTGATTTGATAACTATATACAGCATTTAATGTATAACTATTGAATTAATGCTTTATCAGTATTAAATAGCAGATGCCATTGTCGTCAACTGATATGAGAAATGTGAAGAAACTTCCGTTCAGACAACATCAGATAACATCTCTCATCCGTTCTTTTAAAAGACTGCAACTTTATAAGGCTACGTAAAGGGATATGGAAGGTTTCTGAATGTCACTAGTATATATTATCCCTGTGTATCTATTTACTTTTATGTTCTTTATTTTATTAAGAAGTGTTTATAAGCTCTGCTTTTACTGCCTAAAATTAAACAAATAGTCCCTGCATGGGTCTGTCCACTGCAGCGTATGTGTACAACATATTCTGTAGTATTTGCTGTACTGTGTCTTATACTAACCATCTCTCAGTAACATTCTGATGAGACGTAGTTCCTTAATAGGCTAGGACACTACACAGCACCTCAAGCCATACAGAGTCTGTGTCTGAATAAGATGCATTGGGCAGGCCCATACAGGGACTATTTCTCTGATTTTATGCAGTAAAAACAGACTTTCCATATCCTTTAAAAAAATAAATGACTAGAACAAACCCCTGTAGGATAACCCTCCCATTCAAGCTACAGGCAATATTAAATTGCCCATGACACAAGCAGTCAGCTAAAAATTAAATGTCTTCCTTTTTGCTTTAATGCTCATGGCTTGCAAAACTATTATGTTGTTATTTACTTCATAAGCCTGTAAAGTTTTTCCCAAACTACAGTGTTTTTTAGAACAGTGGTAACCAACCTTACACTGGGACCATTTCCATTAAAAAAAATGTACATGGCCCGGTGGGAAGGGGGTGACTTGCCCTCTTCCATTGCCATATATATATATATATATTTATTTATTTAAACCAAGTAAGAAAAATATTTAAGACTAACATGTTCCTTTTCTGTAGTGCAGTGCACCCCCGTAACCCCCCAGTCCCCTCCCCCGAAGCACCATTCAGCCCCCAGCAACACCATTTATCATCCCAAAAGCCCCATTCACCCTCTGCAGCCCCCAACCCCCTCAGCTTCCCATTCACCCATGAGCAGCCACAATTCAGCCCCCAGTAGCACCATTCAGCCCCCTCAGCCCCCCCCAGCAGCCCCATTCAGCCCCCTAGCAGCACCACTCACCCCCAGAAAGCCCCTTCAGCCCCCTAGCAGCACCACTCACCCCAGCAGCCCCTAGCAGCACCACTCACCCCCAGCAGCCCCCTAGCAGCACCACTCACCCCCAGCAGCCCCATTCAGCCCCCTAGCAGCACCACTCACCCCCAGCAGCCCCATTCAGCCCCCTAGCAGCACCACTCACCCCCAGAAGCCCCATTCAGCCCCCTAGTAGCACCACTCTCCCCCAGCAGCCCCATTCAGCCCCCCTAGCAGCACCACTCACCCCCCAGCAGCCCCATTCAGCCCCCCTAGCAGCACCAACTCACCCTCAGCAGCCCCATTCAGCCCCTTAGCAGCACCACTCACCCCCAGCAGCCCCCTAGCAGCACCACTCACCCCCAGAAGCCCCATTCAGCCCCCTAGCAGCACCACTCACCCCCAGCAGCCCCCTAGCAGCACCACTCACCCCCAGCAGCCCCCTAGCAGCACCACTCACCCCCAGCAGCCCCCTAGCAGCACCACTCACCCCCAGCAGCCCCCCTAGCAGCACCACTCACCCCCAGCAGCCCCCTAGCAGCACAACTCACCCCCAGCAGCCCCCTAGCAGCACAACTCACCCCCAGCAGCCCCATTCAGCCCCCTAGCAGCACCACTCACCCCCAGAAGCCCCATTCAGCCCCCTAGTAGCACCACTCACCCCCAGCAGCCCATTCAGCCCCCTAGCAGCACCACTCACCCCCAGCAGCCCCATTCAGCCCCCCTTGCAGCACCACTCACCCTCAGCAGCCCCATTCTGCCCCTTAGCAGCACCACTCACCCCAGCAGGCCCCCTAGCAGCACCACTCACCCCCAGCAGCCCCATTCAGCCCCCTAGCAGCACCACTCACCCCCAGTAGCCCCATTCAGCCCCCATCTCCCCAGTAGCCACATTCAGCCCCACAGCAGTACTATTCACCCCCCCCTCTCTCCCAGCAGCCCCATTCAGCCCCTTAGCAACCCCAATCAGACCCCCACCCCCCTGTAGCACCTTAGCCCCCGCAGTCCCCTCCTCTTACTTGTTCACTGTGGTCCCTAATCCGTTGTCTCATTAGTCAGAGGCGGATATCCCCTCCCCTGCCGGATCTTTATACTGCAGGGGAGGGGAACTCCTAATGATGTCATGTGACCCTGCAGTATGAAGCTTAGGCAGGGGAAGGATATCCAGCCTCTGACTAATGAGACAACCGGACCAGGGACCACAGTGAACAAGTAAGAGGAGGGGTTGTCTTCGGGATGAGGGGGCTGCTTGGGGAGGAGGAGGGGGCTGCTGGTGACACGCAGAGGCCGGGGTTGGGTACTCCTGCTTTAGAAGAACAAGCCAATCAGAATGGAGATGGAGTAAATAACTCAACTGGTGCAATATACACACTAATTAGAGTCTGTTAAAAAAAATTGCATCAGGAGGTTCCACTTAACTTATAATTAATAATTACATTTAATAAGATGTACTTTATAAATTAAATGTTATTGAAAGTGCATAAACTTACATTGAAGTCAGACTTTCTGATCCACATCTAAGGACAGTCTGGTATGTATTGCTAATGGCAAATCATTGTCAGTAATTGCTGATTATATTCTGGGGCTCTGAACATATTGTCATCAGTGAAACAAAAATGTCTGGGCATGCTCAGACCCCAGGGAGATATGCAACAAGTTGCATTTTCTTACAGTTAACAAGCAGTGAAATTTACCATTAGCCATCGTTTCTGATGATTTTTAGTATTTTGTTGTGAGATCATTGGCATTAATTACTGATAACCTCCAAGGCACCAGATCCATTGTCTTCAGCCCAGTCACCTGCACATTGAGCAAGCTTAATCACCCTGAAGAAAATGGTCCCAGTACATCAGGGGCTTATCAGTAATTAATACCTATGATCTCTCATCAACAAAATATTACAATCTCCTTTGGGGGGTTGTATCTGAAAAGCTGACTGACAGCTCAAAATTGTAAACTGCAATGTAAATTTAATTTATGCAATTTGTAATAACAGTCACTTAAAGCAACATGGGAGGTCTCTGGATGTCACTAGGAATACAATATCCCTGTGTATCTGTTTACTTTTATGTTCTTTAATTTATTAAAAAGTGTTTTTTCCTGCCTAAAACCTTACAGATAGTTTCTGCAGGAGTAACCAATGAGTTGCAATATTCTGCAACATGCTGCTTGAGAGAGGTCACTGACAGTCTAATATGAAAATGTGCACTTCATAGTCTGTGTATTCATGAGCTGCAGAGGGCAGACCTAAACAGCTACAAATTGAATGATTTTAGGCAGAAAAAAACAGAGCAGTTGTTAATTAAAGCGCATAAAAGTAAATAGATACAAAGGTATATTATATTCCTAGTGACATCCATGTCCCGTGTTATACCTATACATTGCCCTGAGACCGTATTTGGGACCTCGCGGTGTCACTTTAAACGCACAAGTGTCATGTGCGCCGCTCAGTCCAGCAATAGGAAGACCTGACATATTGAGCTTGCTGGATTTCATTACATCTGTTTCAATCTTTTTTTAGACCCCTTCTCCCCCTCCCACCCTCTCACACACCCTGTGCTTCTCCATCCAGCTAGTCACATACGTCCCGAGCTCGGCGGAGAGGCCGGGTTAGAGCTGCCCAGTTGCTGAGTAAGAAGCAGGTGCCAATGTCTATTGATTTATCTCCCCCCGTGGTATCTCCGGAGTCCTGCTGAGAAAAACTGCACCCACCCTCTAAAAGAAAGGTGGTCTTAGAGGAGACCAGGCTGAGAGATACTGCTCTGACTTCCTTTAGTCCCATCCCATGTTGTGTCCTGGCTTTGGGTTCATGTGTTGGGTGCCATCAACGTCTCGGAAAGCACTTACGGTGCTACCCGCTGCAACATGGGCAAGTGACAAGACGGGGCATCTATAACCAACCCAAGGTAAGTGTAAAATGCAATGGTCTAACAACAAAACCTCATTACCTTCAGATTGGCAAGAGATGGGCAATATGGTAGAACTTTTATGTGCAACTACAACTAAGTAGTAGTTGGAGGGTAGAATTTGATAAAGTACCAATACACCGAAGTGGTTGTAGATACATGGAATAGTCTTTCAGTAGTGAAAAATACAGTAATGGAATTAAGAATAGCATTAATTGTTCAGTGTGTCCGACTCTCCACGACCCTATGGACACGCCAGACAAATATATTATTATTATCATTATAGTTTATTTATAACGCGCCGACATATATATCATTATATCTCTGGTTGTGGCTATCTATAAGGTGTTTTGGGCAAAGATACTGGAGTGGGTTGCCAGTTTCCTCTTCAGTGCGCCGCAATTTGTCTGACCACCCTGCTATGACCTGCCCATCTTGGTGACCTTACAGCTCACAGCTTCATTGAGGTACACAAACCCTTCACCACAACAAGGTAACAATCCAGAAGGGGGTGATACCTTAAACTTGGATAGGAATTAGCGTATAAAGCGTGTCAAAATCTAATCTAATATGTTATTCACCCATTGAATAAACTTAAACTTGCCCTAAGGAAAACAGAGCTTTATAGTAATTAATTGGAAATAATTCAAATAAGGGGGGCGACTAAAATGGTGCATGTCTAAAAGACACATACAGCCTTATTAAATTGCAATTCGGCCAATTGAATAGGGCTCTATATAAGCACACAGCATATTTTTTTTTACAGAAGTCTTTAGTTAGTGAAGACGTTGCTTTTGGATAGAAGATCACTAACTAAAAACTTCTGTAAAAAAATATGCTATGTGCTTATATAGAGCCCTATTCAATTGGCCGAATTGCAATTTAATAAGGCTGATAATAATATGTGAAGACTTCATGACCTTAATATACAGAATGGAGAGGGGATGTGATAGAAACCTGCAAATATATCAAAGGATTTAATAAAGTACTCAAAGTATCTCCAAGGAAAAGAGAAGCAAGAACAAGAGGTTGTGATATGAATGTAGAAGGTAATTTGTAAAAGTACTGCTTTACAGAAAGGATAGTAGAATGAGTAGTAGTAGTAGTAGTAGTAGTAGTAGTAGTAGTAGTAATTGGCACAGTCTTTCAGTGGGAGTGTATTAAGACATTTAAACTGGTCTGAGACAAACATAAGGTCGTACTGAGTATTAATTAATCTTTTGTAGGTAGATAGAATGGCCAGATTACATGGGACTTTTTGATTCTTATCGCCATCAAATTTGTGTTTTTGTTTTTAATTAATATAAAATGACTTGTAATTACTATTTCTAGTAGCTGATATGATTTACTGGGTTTACCATGTTAACAAATGATACTCTGCTCCAATTAGAGCAGAGAGGCTCTTGGGCTTGGGGTTTGTGTTGTTCAGTTGTGTCTGACACTCTGTGACCTCCTGATCCACTTGGTATTCATGGCAGAGATAATGAAGTGGGTTGCCAGTTCCTTCTCCAGTGGACCACAGCAAACAGCTCCTGGTGGTCTCCCATCCAAGTACTAAGAAGACCCAACCCTTCATGGCTTCAGGGTTGTGTGACCTCTTTGTTCCCTGACTGGAATCGAACCCAGGTTGCAGTGGTAAAAGCACTGAATCCTAACCACTGGACCACCAGGGAACCTGTTGCTAAGTCAAAATATGAGTAGGACGCCCGCTGACACAAAACACAACACAAACACATTAACGTGACATGGTGTGACACAATTAAATGGACAAATGGATATCTTGGCACTAGTGTCCACTATATGATAGTGTGCATTTGTACTTATTTATACATTTTTATTTACATTATAAGTCTCTTTTTTGATTGCTTACAAATAATGAAATTACTTATATGGTGCATGGTCTAAAAAATAAAACCTAAAAAGAAAATGCTACGTATGGTAAGTTACCCCCTTTGCGGGTGCTCTCAAGCACACTTTGGCCATTTGTGTACGTGCCAACTGGGACTTCATGTCATTAATATATATATATATATACTAGTAACTTGCGCGTCATAAGTGACAGTATCATATAGTCAGTGCTGTCTCTCTCTGTGAGCCTCTCTCTCCCTCCTCCTCACTCTCCGTCTCCTCTCTCTCTCTTTCTTCTCCCCCTCTCTCTCACTCCCTCTGCCTCCCTCCCCAGGCTCACCAACGCAGATGTACGGAAACGTTGCTACCATGCATGCACAAACATGTAGCTACCGATGCATACGGTACGACACAACAGCGGCATGCGCGACTTCGGCGCGATTGCGGAGAATGCTAAAATTTACCGTTAGTAGCTTGTGAGTAACGCCTGTGCCTGGCAGATTTGAGAGTAACTGTATGCGGCAAAGGTGTAGTAAAGGTGTAGTAATTACAATTTCATTTAGAGGTCGGCCAACCAATATGTAACCCTGTGAGGGACCGGCTCTTGTGAGATCACAACATAGAGGAGATGGCAGGAGGAACACCAGGCTCAGTGAGGGGCAGTTGTATAGAAGGTCATATGGATGGAATATAGTTGCATTATTGTGATACGGAACCAGTTGTATGAGGGACAGTGATTGGTTGAGTGATGATGTTTGGGTGACCCTGTGAGGGACCTGCTCTTGGTCATGGTTACAATGGACCAGTGAGGGGTAGTTCTATATAAGGTCATATGGATGGAATATAGTTGTATTATTGTGATAGGGAACCAGTTGTATAAGGGACAGTGAAGCAGTAATGGGTTGTTTGATGGTGCTGGGGTGATGCCAACTTGGACAGATGTATTGTTGTTTGGGAAGGATGGCTGCCCACGATATGTTAGTATGATGTTGGGCATATGCTGTCCTCAATATATATATATATATATATATATATCTAGGGATTTCTAAGGGTTGGATGCTTGGAGAGAGTCTGATTGAGTGTGGAGAGACTTCCAAATCAGGTTGCGAGATGAATACCCAAGCAAATGTCTGTGGGGGAGCTGGGGATCTATGGGGGAGGATGTTGAAGGAGGAGTAATATTTAGGGGTATAGCATCACAAAGAGTGTTGTAGGTGAGGACTAACAGTTTAAATTTTAATGTCCTTAAGAGTTGAGCCAATGTTGGAATCTGCAGTGAAGGCAATGAGTCTTAGTGGTCCCAATCAAGGCAAGTTCAAGTTTCTTAGAGCCAAAGGCAAATTACGTCTTTCTCTCCACACTGATGCGATCCATTTGACATCGAAACAGTGCTGTCTGTGGGTAGGTCTTCTAACGTGTGCATAATCCATCCTATGCTTCAAAGCTGTGTTATACAATAGGCATATGCAAAAAAGGAGCCATGTATAAAGTGATATTGGATTAAAGATTAATAATGCATTGTAATCTCATTTGCCTGTCCCCACCCAATGCAATAACTTTATTTCTTGGAATCCTGAGCAGAAAATACGTTGTTTAATTTATTTTTTAGATGTCAATGTGAGCACAACTACTATTTATTCACTATACGCTGTATGATGGAGGGCTTCTATCACTCTTTTGCCCACCATAAGCTAAATGATGCTATGTTTAACAAAATAGTTGAAGTATTTTGATTTGATTTCTCATTTTTTTGGTAAAAATAGTGGTTGTAGAGAAGCTGATTTTATCAAACTATATTATTGTTTTCTGTAATAATTTAAATAATTAGCTCTTTTTTACCATCCCCCTGTAATCTTATTCCACTTTGTAAATAAAATTGATCCCCTGCATGTGGTGTGGTCTACCACAGCTGCTGTTTAAACCACAGCAAAAAACCAACAAGAGAATGCTTCCTCCTCACACCAGTGGGCTCTTTATTGTGGGGCTTCTCTATTTGTCCTAGAGATTACAAGACATCACAGGCCGGCACCCACACAACAGCTGCGAGTGCCCATTATGAGCTGAGGACACTTGGTGTATGTGGCCATACTCAGCACTGCTATCTCCACTTGTCTACTTACCTTTCGAGGAATACCGGTGCCCTGACATTCAGTGACACAGCAGCTGCCCTGTCAGGGTGTAATGACACTTGCACACCGGAATGTCCTGGAATTGGTGGGTGGGCTGAATTAAATATCAATAAGAGAAGCGAGCTCCGCACTGGTGCTGAAAAGATATATATATATGTGTGTGTTAGTAACTTGCCCGTCATAAATTATGGTATCATATAGTATCTTGAATTGTTTTGTTCTCTCTGTCTCAGTGCTATCTCTCTCTTTGTGCCCTCTCCCTCTCTGTGCACCATGTCTTTCTCTGTGCTCCCCTCTCTCCCCCTCCATCTCTCTCTCCCTCTCTCCGTCGCCTACAATCCACCTTCCTCCTTCTCTCTCTTCCTCCCTTTTCTCTCCCCCACTATGTTCCCCTCCCAACCCCCTCTCTCCACTCCCTCTCTCTCCACCCTCCTCTCTCCACTCTCCTCTCTCCCCCTCTCAGCCCTCTTGCGCCCATCCCTTCCCCTCCCTCTCTACCTCCTCCCTCCCTCCACGCCTCTACATCTCTCCCTCCCACCCTCTCATCCCACTTTCGCTCTCACCCTCCTCTCTCTCCCCCTCCTTCTCTCCCCACCTCACCACCTCTCGCTACCGCCTCTCTCTCTTCCCTCTCTCCCTCTCCCCTCTCTGTCTTCGCCACTCCCTCTCTCCCCCTTTCATCTCACTTTCTCTCTCCCTCCCTCTCTCTCCACCTCCCCACCTTTCACTCCCCCCTCTCTCTCTCCCTCTCCCCCCACACTCTGTCCCTCTCTTCCTCCACCCTCTCTGCCCCCTCTCATCCCACTTTCTCTCTCCTCCTTCTCTCTCTCCACCTCCCCGCCTTTCACTCCCCCCACTCTCCCCCCACACTCTGTCCCTCCCTCCCTCCCTCCGCCCTCTCTCCCCCTCTCATCCCACTTTCTTCTCCCCCTCGTTCTCTCTCCACTTCCCCACCGCTCGCTCCCATCTCTCTCGCTCCCCTCTCTCATCCCTCTCTCCCTCTCTTTCTCCGCCTTCCCCTCTCTACCACCTTTCATCCCACTTTCTCTCTCCCCCTCCTTCTCTCTACACCTGCCCACCTCTCCCTCCCGCCTCTCTCTTCCCTCTATCCCTCTCCCTCTTTCTCTGTCCCTCCCCTCTCTCACTCCCTCCCTCTCCCTCTCTTCCCCTCCCTCTCTCTACACTTCCCCCTCTCCCCCCCTCATCCCACTTCCCTCCTCCCCCACCCTACCCCCTCTCGCTCCCCCTCTCTCTCTCCCCTCTCCCCCCACACGCTGTCCCTCTCTCCCTCCGCCCTCTCCCACCCCCTTTCATCCCACGTTCTCTCTTCCCCTCCTTCTCTCTCCACCTACCCACCTCTTGCTCCCGCCTCTCTCTCATTCCTCTCTCTCTTTCCTCTCTCCCTCCTCTCTCTGTCCCTCCCCTCTCTCACTCCCTCCCTTATCATATGCGATTGCCCTGAATATAGTTAGTTGCTTGTGAGTAAATAACTATTATAGTGGACATGCACAGCATCTCTTAAATGCAAAGCCAGTGCAAAACGATATCTTAAAGTCCTATATATATTACAGTCATATATTTAAATGAACTCTTTTTGAAATATTACACATGAAAATAGAATGTTTTCACAATGTAAAAAAATAATACAGCCTCTAATTTATTGCTTTATATATGCAATTATGTTGCAGTGGAGTCTACCATTTTGGCTTCGGCTGATCAGCTTTCTGAGATTGCGGAGAATTTAAATGCAGAGAAAGTGTTTAAATAAAATATATTTGCATATAAATGATACAAATGTAAAAGTTAGGAGTCTTATTATTTTTGCTTTCTGAATACTTTTTGCCCGTTATCATATTTCGTTATTCAGAGACCATAACTCAAACCGACCACAGTAATCTACAGTATATGTATTATTACCTCCATGATAGAACTCCCTAACTATTAGCTCCCAAAACTTGTAGGTGCCACATATTAAGAGCATTGCAATGGGATGAGGAATATAAATACAATCTTTTAAAAATAGGTATGTTTGTATAGATAGATAGATAGATAGATAGATAGAGGGATAAATAGATAGATTGATAGATAGATAGATAGATAGATAGATACAAGGATAGATAGATAGAGCTATACATATATAGATAGATAGAGCTATACATAGATAGATAGATAGAGCTATACATAGATAGACAGATAGATAGATAGATAGATAGATAGATAGATAGATAGATAGATAGATAGAAAGATAGAGCTATACATAGATAGATAGACATGTAGATAGAGATAGATAGAAAGATAGAGCTATACATAGATAGATAGACATGTAGATATATAGATAGATAGAGCTATAGAGATAGATACATAGATAGAGCAAGCGATAGATAGATAGATAGTTAGATAGATAGATAAAGCTATAGATAGATAGATATAGATAGATAGATAGAAAGATAGAGCTATACATAGATAGATAGACATATAGATAGATAGAGCTATACATAGATAGGTAGATAGATAGATAGATAGATAGATAGATAGAGCTATAGATAGAGATAGGCAGACAGCTAGAGCTATAAATAGATAGATAGATAGATAGATGGATAGATAGATAATCATGTTATATCAGTGTTACATTAAACTAATGAGAAATAGTTATAGGGAATATTTAGTCATCTTTGTTTTGTTTTATATATATATGTTTTAATTAGATGACCTCAATTAAAAATGCAACCATTCCACTCATCTAGGTGGTAAAAAATTTTTATGGAGTTGAAATCAAACTGAATGATGATGATTGTCCACTAACAAGTACAACATCCTACCAGTTGTAGGAAGCCGTATACACTGTGACTCTTTAGCGAGCGGCCTGGTACGCCTGCGCGCTTGTGCGCTGGGATTTGGCCCCTCCATCGCCTGCCTCACAACCTGTTCCACAGCTGTTTGCAGGCCTGATATGAGCAGATTAGTGATGCATTTCTGAGCCTACTCCCTAGAGCTCCTATTGACATGTACAGCGTGGTCGGCCCCCTGCTCTGCTCGACACCTGGTCTCTCCACACGGGAGAGTTTGGCCTGTTTGGTATGCTGTGTGTACGTCTCTAAAAGTTTAGCTAAATCATATCAATCATCCATCGTATCCCGAGCCTTCCCTTGATACCTCACTGCTGAGATTGCACGTGTACGCTCTCAAAGCCAACAGATCAGCTCAAGACTATCTAATATCTAGTATTTTCAGCTGAAGGACACACTACAATACAGACTTATTTATTGGTGCAAAACACATTAAGACTTACTCGTTAAAAATGATAAAATAATAGCATGATATTACTTCTAGTATAAAGAATAGTTGGGTGGAGTAGGTGATAGGAAACAATATACAGCAGTACAATATATAATATTACGTTCTACTAATGGTTTTGCTTATGAAACACTTTTAAATATAATTTTACTAGCGAATTGCCCGTCAAAAAATGACGGCAATGAAATTGTAGGTGAGCTAATGCTGTTTGGTGTATAATAATCAAATAAATAATACATTAATAAATTAATATACTTTACCTATTTTGAAGTAATATATGCAGGAAGCATTGTGTTGAAGAGCTGACAATCTGTTTTGATGTTGCTGCAGCATGAGTGGTGTGGAGCTGCTGTGTAAGCGTGCTGAATGTGTGTAGTGTAATAGTGCGCGTGCGCAAGACCAAACCGTTAGCGTAGTTGTGTACTTCCGCATTATATAAGTTATTGTTCTAAAATGGCGGGTAATGTGTGGTATGCGTCTGTAGTGGAATATCCGTAGGTGTTTTGTGGTGTTTTGCGTGTTTAGAGTGCTGTAGCCTCGTTTTCGTTTTGTTCGGCGGCCATTTTTTCTCTCGCTTAGAGAATTTTTTAGTGTCTAAACTCTTTTATTTTGAGTTAAATTAAGGTGTAACTTCATTTTTTGAGGTCCTGGATGCTCCCTCTTGCTGTAGGTAAGCTTTTTATGTATGTGTTGTGTGTATTTATTGTGTTTTTCTTTTTTTCATGTCTGCCGGTTGCGGACGATTTTTGCGAGGTCGTAGTGGGTGGTACCGTGTCTCGTATGTTGTTTGCGTTACGACGTAAAGTTTGCAAGGGTCGTAGTTGCTGGCACTGCAGTCTGGGAGAACTAGGCGGGACATGCAAATGAGGCCACATAATGCACCATCACTCTGTCAATCCAAACCATTTTAAACTTAGCCCACTATATGTGTTACAATTGCTGTATAGAACTACTCTCTACAACAATCACCACACAAACCAGGCACTCACACCATACCGTGAAACAGTACTGTATGTGGTTAAGTGACGTGGTTTGTGAAAAATCCATACGTTGCTATGCCTAAAACTGTGAAATACAGTAAGCATATGCTTAAAAGGAGCCATGTTTAAAATGGTTTGGATTGACAGAGTGATGGTGCATTATGTGGCCTCATTTGCATGTCCCGCCCAGTTTTCCCAGACTGCAGTGCATATACTGTATTTCTGAGAAATTTGAGCAGGAAATAAGTTTTCATCAACTTATTTTTAGACATTTAAATAGAATCACTAATGTAATATTCCTTAATTGTACTACTGTACTTTGTACGGTGGAGGGCTTCTATCACTCTTAGCCCACCATATGTAAAACGATTGCTGTGTATATATATATATATGTCTCACAACACAATACCATCTGGACAGACTCGCTCTGAAACTCCCAATCGTTAGGTTCTCATATTGGACCTGGGTTGGTCTTCTCCGCTTCCGGAGAGCTACCAAGGTGCTGAGAAAACCATCCGAGGCTACGGAAGAGGATTCTCCATTAGAATAATAGAGAGGGTCTCTGACCCTGGAAGTACCACACTACATCCAGTATATTTTCCAGAGTATCTCACTTTATTTGGGGATCTGGGTAACATTTATAAGGGATAATAGAACAACATTAAATGAAACCAACACAAAGCATCTTTGAATTCCCCGCCTATACAGCCGATGGACAGTCTTATGTCAGCAGGTGTATGATTGGTGAGCAATGCACCAATCAGTGGGCAGTTACCAACAAGGTTTAAACTACCTGCCACATTTCCATTAGTAATGTATTTAAAAGACTTACCCTCTTCCCTTTTAGGAACGATATGGAGCCTAGTATACCCACCTTCTAAACATGGCGCTTGTTTTTTGTATGAAGAAGTGGTCATTATTGATGATGTTGTTAGCACCATTAATATACAAATTATGATCATGCAATCAGATTATTATTTTTTTTCAAATGACAGTCTTAATTTCTCAGTGGTCCCAACATCATAGAAATAATATGTCTCCAAGGTTTTTAATAGATATAAAAACTTGAACCTCCACTTTAAATCAAAATACATGTATCTTAATATAGGTCTGCTAGAGCCTTCTACACACCCTCTCCTTTATCACCCTGCAAGGAGTTTTGCACGCTAGGGAGTATTTATAATCCAGGACTGGAGGGTATATAACTTTGGTAGGGGGCTTGATAAGGACCTCAGAGGTCATGTTGCACCAGATTGGTAAAGGAGTCGCAAACTCTTCTGCGCTCCCCACGTAAAGCTATTTGTACATTTCCATGCCAGGTGCATGTTTTAATTGGCCCTGTTAGGAGCTGAGCTAAATTTAGGGTAAGCTAGTTCCATTACTAAAATAAGTGTATGAGAGGGGGGCAGGTTTTGTACTTGGGGTGAGGGCATAACCAGGGTGTTTAATGCATGTGACTTATCCAAAATTTACAGAATAACTCACTTTTTCTGTTAGTTCACTTTTTAATTTAAAGAAGAATATTGTTATTTCATTACATTTCTAATCACTTTTATATAAATTTTAGTTGATTTAAAAAAAAAAAAAAAAATGCATATTTATTCGAGGTAATATTGTAAAAGCTCACACTGCTGACCTTGCGCTGGGTGTCTCTCTCGGCTCGAGGAATATCTGACTACATAAAATCTCTATAACAGTGAAATATGCATTACTTAAAAAGAAAACACAAATATTTGGTCCTATCCTGTTATTCTGGTTCAGCAGTGGCAGTGAGCATCCGCTAGATGGCGCTGCCGATATTCCGGTGCCATATAGAGTCAAGGCTTAGGTAAACTGTTAGGGTTGAGGTTAAGGAGGTGAGGGTTAGGGTTAGTTCGAGGGTTAGGCTAACATTATAAGCTTAGAACTTCTCTCACTTAGAACTTCTCTCACTTATCGGCACAAATATCGGCAGCGCCATCTAGCGATTTGAGGCCGCACTGCAGCGGCGGACCTATCCCGAAACCATAACAGGAGAGATCCAAATATTTTTCACCAGTACTTCAGTGCCTTGCTTGTATTATAGAGCATCATTTTCTCTGCCACAATGTACATGTATCCGCCATATAGGCCTCTGACGGGCAGAATATCCACACAGCAGGCATATAATATAATCCACTAAGGAAGTTGCACACTGCTTACTTTATTATATATAGGTAAGAACAACATTTGCTTTGGACATTTCTTTATTTTGGTGTTCAGATTCTTTATTTTGATTCAGTCATTTATAGTTAGTGAAAATTTTAAGATAGAACAGAAATAGCGCTCACAGTAATCTGATGTGGTGACATGCTGTGAGTATGCACAGTACACATCTTCGGACAGAATACACTAAGCTTCACTTGGACATGGCTAGTTGAGACTGCCCTGCATAGAAAAACAATCATGGCAGCCTGGGTTACAAACCTCACATCATATATAATTATAGAGGATTGAAGTGTATGGAAATCACAGCTCTTCTAGCATACAAGTAAAAGAGTGATATAAAGGTCAGATAACATAATTGTATTTATGTCCACAGCAACGTTTATATCCGGATACTCCTCTGGCAAGCTCCGATTTGCCATTTTATTTAACACCTATCCATCAATCTCTGCATTGGTTGCCTATCGAATGGTGAATTTATGCCTGCTGACTTAGAGCCTGATTCAATTGAGCAATCGTAAGTTACTGGAGCCCGTAAGTGAGGCCGTAACTTATTTTGCTATTCAATTGGCGTGTCTTTGCGGGCTACAAACGGTTTACGGGTTACAAACTTGAAACCCTTGCAGTTGTTACACACGGAACATACAGCCTCCCAATGCCTTTGATCTTTCACACCCGTAAACAGCAAATGTAGAAGATAATAGGACGAGTACTAGAAAGGACTCGCAAAGGGGTTAAAGACATATCCGTAGCACTGTAAATGCAAATAAAAAATCAATACTGCACTGTAAATGATGGAGAAAGTGATGTAGGACATTAGAATTAATAGTACAACAGTCTTAAGCTCGCAAATCGGCAATCAAAAGTAATTTCACTTCATATTTCAATTCGGGGTTATATCAATCTCAGGAATCAATGAGTTAATACATATCAGGCCACCCACATGGACTAGAACAGTTTCTTCATTCATTTTTATTATTGTGTACATTGCTGGATTGCGAGTCTGATCGCATATCGGACCTCTAAATGCTAATTGATTGACGTGTATCCTCCATGTTTTACTGATGTCATGATAATGGTCTCATTTACTATTGGCTCTTTCTAAATCGGGAGTTACTGCCTTGCTTAATTGATCATGTTCCCTTAATTGATGAAAAGTTTACGATTTCGGCTTTCGGCCCCTCACTTACATAATTACATAGTAATTGAGGTTGGAAAAAGGCTTTCAGTCCATCAAGTTCAACCTTTTAAGATCTCCTTTGATCTGCAATATGCGGATTAGTTATTCATTAATTAGTTGTTAATTAATTGATAATTAATTATTAATCAACAATTGATTTTTTTAATTTTTTTTTATTAATAATTAAACTTGTGGGCTTGTTCAATTGAATAGCACCGTAATTGTAGCAGAGTGCGAGCCCGCAGCAGGCCCGCAGACATACGGCCTGCATACCGCGAGAAGTGGGCTTATAATTGAATCAGGCTCTTAATCAGGTCCCCAGCTACCTAAAGGAGCTTTTGATCCCCTCCTGTCCCATCTCTTATCTTAGATCAGCAAATGTCTCTCAGCTAAACCAACTAAATGTTTCCTTAGAATAATTTGGCGTTGAGTCGTCCAGTCGTGTAGGTCTGTGGAACTATCTTCCAATAACAAATCGAGAGTCACCATCACTGGACATCTTCAAAAAGAAGCTCAAGTTATATCTATTTGCCCAAGTCTTTGGATAAGGCGAATTGTAAAGTGCTTAGAAGAGAAAAGTGTAGGGCTGTTGAGGATGCTTGAGTGACAATATGGAGCTCTCATACATATCTGTAGTCACTGCGTATCCAATTTTCCATGACAAACAGTTTTGCCATTTGTGTCGCTGTGGTACAAATGTTCCCATGTATTTTGTTACTGGTCCAGTCAGAATTACACTGTGTAATCCTACTAGGAAAATGACCGTTGAGCAAGTAAACTGATATCAAACTTGATTATATGAAGCTAAAGGCTCTGCACAAAACTGAGTCAGCCATAGAGTGCGGGCCTGCGTATGTCACTGCTGCCAATTCCTCCTGTATAATCAATGCATTCTTCATGTCCACTTTGCAGAACATATGAGGACATCTTAAACAGTATAATTAAAGTTATATTAAAGGGACTCTGTAGTCCACCTTACACTTTTAAATATTCACATGATATTGCGCTAAATGTTTTTACAGTCAAAATTGTGTTTTTTGACTGTAATTTTTTTATACTGATGGTAGCCATCTCCGAATTTTTTAGCAGTAACAAACGTTTTCCCCTTTTGGGTCGCTACCTTGTCGTGATGAAGGGGCTTGTGTACCTCAGTGAAGGGTCACCCAAGAAGGGCAGATCATAGCAGAGAGGTCAGGCAAATTGTGGTCTACTGGAGAAAGAATTGGCAACCCACTGCAGTATCTTTCCCAAGGAAACCATATGGATAAGCACAACCAGAAACAGAGACTGATGTGCTGAGACTGTGGTCACTGAGAGTCGAACACAACTGAAGGATTGAACAACAAGCATTTTGAGTGTTTTTTTTGTGTGAGCCATACACTTAAAATAATTGAAAAACATTTGAACAAACTCTGCTTGGATATATAATGTTGCATTTTTCTGACTATGGCACTTCCTGCTAGCTTGGAGCCAGAGGGTTGTTCTTTTGACTTTAAGTATTGAGGAGAGGTGGATAAGAAGGCCAGAAGGGAAAGAGGAGGGAGAATCGTTATATCATTGAATATATGACATCTTCTCAGCTTCCCAGAATGCAGCGTAATAACTGTTTTTCTTGGAATTCAGAGCTGGAAGCAGGTTTTTTAACTCGTTTTATACATTCAAATGTGAACACAGATGTACTATTTATTTACTGTACTACTGTACGGTGGAGGCTTCTATCGCTCCTTTGCCCACCATATATTAAATTATTGTTGTGGTGAACTCCCTACTCATAAAGTCCAAAACACAAGCTGAGATCTCGCTCCATGCCGATGAAAGCCAGTAAGTTTGAAACAGCTGTACGTGAATAGGATTCCCAGCTTGTGTATAATCCAACCTTGGCTTTGAATAAAAGCTGTGGAATGCAGCGGGCATAAGCTTAAAGGAAGCCATGTTTAAAATGGTTATGGATAGAAAAGCTAAGCATTTGTGGGTACATTTGCATGTCCCTGCTCAGCTTCCCAGAATACAATGCAATAACTGCATTTCTCTCAATTCTGAGCAGATAACACATTTTTTTTAACTTGTTTTAGACATTCAAATGTTCTATTCATATACTATATATATACAGCCAGGTCCATAAATATTGGGACATCGACACAATTCTAATCTTTTTGGCTCTATACACCACCACAATGGATTTGAAATGAAACAAACAAGATGTGCTTTAACTGCAGACTTTCGGCTTTAATTTGAGGGTATTTACATCCAAATCAGGCGAACGGTGTAGGAATTACAACAGTTTGTATATGTGCCTCCCACTTTTTAAGGGACCAAAAGTAATGGGACAGATTAACAGTCATAAAACAAACTTTCACTTTTTAATACTTGGTTACAAATCCTTTGCAGTCAATTACAGCCTGAAGTCTGGAACGCATAGACATCACCAGGCGCTGGGTTTCATCCCTGGTGATGCTCTGCCAGACCTCTATTGCAACTGTCTTCAGTTCCTGTTTGTTCTTGGGGCATTTTCCCTTCAGTTTTTTCTTCAGCAAGTGAAATGCATGCTCAATCGGATTCAGGTCAGGTGATTGACTTGGCCATTGCATAACATTCCACTTCTTTCCCTTAAAAAAACTCTTTGGTTGCTTTTGCAGTATGCTTTGGGTCATTGTCCACCTGCACTGTGAAGCGCCGTCCAATGAGTTCTGAAGCATTTGGCTGAATATGAGCAGATAATATTCAGAATTCATCCTGCTGCTTTTGTCAGCAGTCACATTATCAATAAATACAAGAGAACCAGTTCCATTGGCAACCATACATGCCCACGCCATGACACTACCACCACCATGCTTCACTGATGAGGTGGTATGCTTTGGATCATGAGCAGTTCCTTTCCTTCTCCATACTCTTCTCTTCCCATCACTCTGGTACAAGTTGATCTTAGTCTCATCTGTCCATAGGATGTTGTTCCAGAACTGTGAAGGCTTTTTTAGATGTTGTTTGGAAAACTCTAATCTGGCCTTCCTGTTTTTGAGGCTCACCAATGATTTACATCTTGTGGTGAACCCTCTGTATTCACTCTGGTGAAGTCTTCTCTTAATTTTTGACTTCGTCACACATACACCTACCTCCTGGAGAGTGTTCTTAATCTGGCCAACTGTTGTGAAGGGTGTTTTTTTCACCAGGGAAATAATTCTTCGGTCATCCACCACAGTTGTTTTCAGTGGTCTTCCGGGTCTTTTGGTGTTGCTGAGCTCACCGGTGCGTTCTTTCTTTTTAAGGATGTTCCAAACAGTTGATTTGGCCACACCTAATGTTTTTGCTATCTCTCTGATGGGTTTGTTTTGTTTTTTCAGCCTAATGATGGCTTGCTTCACTGATAGTGACAGCTCTTTGGATCTCATATTGAGAGTTAACAGCAACAAATGCAAATAGCACACTTGAAATGAACTCTGGACCTTTTATCTGCTCTTTGTAAATGGGATAATGATGGAATAACACACACCTGGCCATAAAACAGCTGAGCAGCCAATTGTCCCATTACTTTTGGTCCCTTAAAAAGTGGGAGGCACATATACAAACTGTTGTAATTAAAGTCTGCAGTTACAGCACATCTTGTTTGTTTCATTTCAAATCCATTGTGGTGGTGTATAGAGCCAAAAAGATTAGAATTGTGTCGATGTCCCAATATTTATGGACCTGACTGTATATATATATATATATATATATATATATATATATATATATATATATATATATAAATATATTTGACTCTCAGTTATCCGGCATCCACAGGGATTGGTAGATGCCGGATAAATGTAGCTTCTGGTTGCTTGAGAGTTGCTATTAGAAGAGGCCTAGATTAGCTGCACTGCTCTGCTAAGTATATTTGTCAGTGAGGGCTGTTCTAGCAGCAGCAGCTTTCACTCCTCACTTATACACGGGTATGTTCGGCTGGAGGGTGCAGTGCTGACCCCGGGGAATGCAACGGCAACACTGCACTGGCTCAGTCACTCATGCCCGTCTGCTTCAAGGTTATACTGAATTGCTGAGACGTACAGTGGATGAAATCAAGGTGCCTGGAAACATTTTGTGGCATGACAACCTGGCGTCTGGCATTTGTTGAGCCTTGCAAAATTTAAATTTAAATTACAGTATTATTATTTTTTTCTGGTTGCTTGAGTTCTGGTTAACTGAGAGTCTACTGTGTATGTGTGTGTATATATATATATATATATATATATATATATATATATATATATATATACCCACACTTTCCTATAATCAAAATATTACAGAAAATCTGGCTAAATGGGCACTGATTTAGTATAAGAAGATAAATATAACTTTAAAGCATTTATTGATATCAGAGTTTGGTGGGGGTCTTCATTTCTACAAGTTCTCCCATAAAATGCCCTTCCTTGTGATACCTCAGATCCTCTCTACATATAATAATATATAATATATAATAATAGGCTGTGTTATTGTGCGTCTGTGTTGGTCCTGACCCTTCTACATCAGATCTCCAGGACGTGCTACCTCAGATTACCTGGCATTTGTTTCTGAATGAAGGAAACATTATTGCTCAAAACCTCAGTAATTTGCTCAAATCTTCTAATTAACTAACAAGTCTCTTATTGGGCAACAGAACTTAAGAAGGCCTCAACACCTCTTACACAAGTACAGCTTGTAAGATAACCCCCAACACCCCCCACAGTTATGAATCAGCGCAGGGGGTCAGTGACTGTAACTGGTAAAGTGACACCCATCTGGCAGGGTGCCTGGGACTCCCTCCCAGTCAAACATAGAAATGTCTTACTGGAAGGGGAGCTGTGTAAAACAAATTAACCCCTTTGAAGCTAGGAAGTCCCAGAGGCATTTCAGACTTTTAAGGTCTCTCGGGTATTCAGGAGTAAAGGGACATAGAAGGAGGTAGAGTCATGGAACAGCCGCACAGCAGTGCTGGTAAAGCCTATTATACAGAGATCATGGAACTCATCATCAAATGGAGCACCGAGCAACAACGTCTTGAATTGTGCTTATTTTTGCTGTTTTTTTAAGAGTTTTTATAAACCCGGCTTATCTTGAGACACTTCTAGCTATGTAGCACTTGCTATACTTGGCAGGTGCTGAAAGAATCAAAATCACCAGCACACTCAAATGGCAATACACTGTGTTTGTTGTAATTAAAACATGTCAGCTAAAGGGAAAATATTGAATTGTTACTATAATAAAGACAAATATGAGCACTTAAAGGGATATTGTAATTTGTGGCCCATCCAGGACCTGAGAGAATGTGCCTACAAGCTCGGTGAAACGTACCGAGCACCAGTCTATGGCTTAGACTAAAAAGTTACGAGTTTAAAATGTATTTACATGTCTTCTACTTGATTTTCCTTGCTCTACATACTGCTCAGGGGCCATTTACAATCCATGGCATGGCTTACTGATAATTGGAGTACACTGGAGTACGCTATTCCCCAATCATGCCAGACCCTGGTCCCCTGTGTCCTCTCGGGGGCAGCTATGGAAAGGGGTCTTGGGGAGAGCAGCAATCGGGAAAGGTCTTGGAGAGGAGTACTGCTATAGGGAGGGGTCTTGGGGAGGGGTACTGCGTGAATTGGTACAGTAGGGGGGCGAGTGCAAAAAAAAAAATACACAACCTTCCTTGGGGCCCCCCAATTTATTTATTTTTTTGCACCTGGGCCCTTTGTATGTAGCTCCAACACTGATAGCACAAATGTCACATATTCATGCTAACTGGGGAGATGGAACCAAACTTGAATTAATAAAAGTTGAAAAACGCAGATATAGACCATAATACCCTGTAAAGACACTTTTATGATGCTTTGCACTGAAGTACATCAATATAAGTCAATGCTTATAGAGCTATTGATATTATTTTTATCATAAAGTATTTATATTGCCCCAAAATTGTACTCAGCACTATACAGTTGAAGATATTTACAACTATATTTAGAGGTCAGCCAACCAATATGGAAGGCCGCGAGGGCCCTGCTGTTGTGATCTCACAACCTAGAAGAGTTAGGGGCACAGGAGTGATAAGAAAAGGTTAGGTTGGAGTGGTGATTGACAGTAGTATAGAAGGTGGATAGGACTCTAATTACTATAAGTAATAAAGTAGTGTCTGGAGCAGAAGACATTGGATAATTGTGACATGGAACCAGTGTAATTAATGGTGGATAGTGAAATAGTAGTAAGTGGCCCAGGTGATAATGCTGATAAGTGGCCCAGGTGATAATGCTGATAAGTGGCCCAGGTGATAATGCTGATAAGTGGCCCAGTTGCGTTGGAGTAAGGAAGGTGATTATCTACTATGGCATCCATTGGTATTGTATCAGTATTTTTTCCTGAATAAATGTTTTTAGGGTGTTTAATGGTTTTAGAGGATTGAAGGGATTTGGCGTGTGAAATTGAGTTCCAGATTAGAGCTGCGGGAGAATTCTTGTATGTGAGAGGAGGTTATAAGAGGAGAGACCAAGTAAAGGTATGTGGAAGAGCAGAGGGAACATGTATCTGGAAATGAGGGATGTAAGGGAGTGCAGCATCATGGAGTACCCTGTAGGTAAGGAATCTGATTCTGCAAGAGAGTTGGAGTTAATGTAGGGATTTGCAGAGAGGAGCAGGAGATGAAAAGCACAGGCTATGGAAATGAGGACAACTTTGAGAGGGGTGAGGTGGGTGAGAGAGTTGCCATTTAACAGGGTGTCCAGGCAGGAGATGGCGAGTGAGTGCATGGGCATTTTTGTTGATTCATTAGTGAGAAAATTCATGTGATGTTAAGTAAATGGAGTGGACACAATTGGGCAAGATGTTGGAATGTGAGACCTGAAGGAGAGGTAGGAGTCAAAAGTGACACCAAGGCTCCAGGCTTGGCTGGTGGAAGAAATTGTGACATTATCAATGGTGAGGAAGATGGTTCACATTGTTGTAATGTTGCTGGGTGAAGAAGGAAGTTGTAGAGATGAAGAGAGCTGTGAAGGGTTAAGCATGTAGCAATTTCTTCACAAGAGTCTGGCGGTAGCTTTAGTTATGGATGAAGTGGGAAGAGTAAGGCTAAAGCTTAAGAGGTGGGAAGGAAAGATTATAAAACGTAGAAATAAAGCAGCGAGGTCCAGGATTACTAGACGGTTGGCCGCTCTTGTCGTCCGAGTCTCCCACCACATAATGTCTAGGTCTCCTGAGCCCCATCCCCTTTCTAGTAGTGTTGACATATAAGGAAATAACTAAGCTGGAGTTTCTATAGGGCATTCATTATATAGGTATTGTCTCATCTAAGCAACATATGTACTTTCATTTTTATTTTGGCCATGTCTAAAGTTGTTCTTCATATTCTGTTCATATTGCGTGTCATACTGTGGTATGTTTATCAAATAGTGGGAACATTCATGGATAAGTGGGACTAAGTTAAAATATATGTATATTCCTTATTAGATTTTCTGTGGGGTCTATTTATCAAATTAGGTTCTTGTATATTTAATTACCCTTTTTAACCCACTCATTCCCACTGATATCAACCCAATGATTTATAACTAAAAGTCTGACCCATATCTCCAACTATATAAACTGAACAATTCTATTCCAAACAGTTTAAAGTTATCATGTTCAACCTTTCACAATATTTAAAGCATTATTCTCCAAGCAGCCATAACGGGGTGAAAGCAATGCCCCAAAACAGAAAGAGCTAAATAAAAATGCCACTTGGTTTTCATTACACAATTGAGGTGCCATATTTGTTTTTAATAATAACCAGATTTGTTAATAGTGTTGGTCAGTCCTTCCAATCGCTGTTTTATTGACTAAGCCCAGGTCTAGTAACAGGAATAAGTTGATCATTAATGTTATTTCATTCTACTTTGTGTTTATTGCCTAATCAGGTATAAGGTCAGCCAAGGAAAGAGATATATTTCAACTGCCTTTTGGATGACAAAAATCACATATTTGAAGCTTCTTGGCTGATAAATATATTTTCTGAGATCCATCAGCTCAGCATTGAGTAGAATTGTGATATCTTGAGGAAATATGCCCCAAGGATGGGATGCTTGAATCAAGGAACTGTTTGAGAACTAGTTATGGGGACCTGCCAGGCCGGCTGCTGTCCTTAGCTGTTCTTTATGAAGGGCAGCTTGGCCTTAGTAAAGCTCTTTATACTGACAGCTCTGGGGGCAGTTGCTAGATACTCCAGGACAGCTGCCGATGAAAGCCCAGGATTATCACTCTTAGGAAAACAAGAAAGGAGACAGACCTGGCCTCGGACACAGGCTGCAGCGCTGTGCAGGTGACATACCGTACAAGACGCTTCTGGGCTTTTTACTTTAGCCACTTGCAAACTTCTTGAGCAGCAATGTATCACCTAACAGTGAGTATTGTCCACAATCATATGAGATTAGAAATCTGTAATACACATTAGTACTACAAGAAGCGTACCAGCAGTTGGATAAACATTAAGTTTATGCATTATCTTTGCATTGAGCTGCTTGAAGTTAGCACATATTTTCTATGTATACCATATCGGAGCCATTTTATATATAAACCCCACAAACACCAAATAACATTCAGAAGCAACTGAGAATAAATCAGGTTGGGTTCCATCTTCCCAGTGAGCATGAAAACGTATTGAAATGTGCATGGTCAAAAGCCTCGCTATGTGTTGGACCTAGAGAATAGAGGGCCCTGGTGCAAAACAAAACGTGGGGGCCCGATGGAAGGTTGTATAAAAGTTTTTTCACTTGGACCCCTAAGGTACAAATTCATTTACTACCCCTTTGCATAATAGCACCCCTCCCCAAGACCCCTTTGCATAACAGCACCCATCTCCAAGACCCCTTCGCATAACAGCACCCCTCCCCAAGACCCCTTCACATAACAGCACCCCTCCCCAAGACCTTTGCCAATTGCTGCTCGCCCAAAGACCCCTTTCCATAGCTGCCCCCGAGAGGACTCAGGGGACCAGGTGGGGGCCCCTACACTAAAGAGGGACCCGGTGAGCAGGGAAAGCTCTACCCTAAAGAAAAAAAATTAAATGCAAGCACTGGCACCATAATGGAATATATTACCTTTTATATGCCATTATGCCTCTGTGAGATCTACCAATTTGCTTTCTGCTGATCAACTTCCTATGGTGAGAGGAGACTATAATTGCACAAGAAGTCTCTATCTGCACAAAAGAAATGTGGAACCTACAGCCGCCAGAGCCTTCACTAGTTAAAATGTAAAGCTCATTAGTATATATGGACACAACCATAAAAAGTAACTAAATCAGCTAACAAACTAAAATGGATAAAAATGCAAAGGCTTTGTATGTTTTACTTTCTATAAACATTTGACCAGTATCAAGTTTAGTTGTTCAAAAGTCCATATAGGAAAAATAAAGTCCACAAGGGTCCTTTAATAGCACTGAATAAGGATCAGGTTTCAATAAATTTGCTAACTTAAAAATCTCGAGACCAATAATATCCCAGACTAATACAGCCTTTGAACTCTATTTAAGCTCAGAAAGTACTGGAAGAAAGCCAGGGCCACAAAATGGAGTAACACAAAAAGGTGACGCAAAGACCAAAACCAGAAAGAGTACCCCGCAATTGTCCACAAGTACCTCAGTGCCCCACTGGGACCCCATAACCAATTTTCAGGACAGGGCTAGAAATAATTTCCTTACACAAGTCCTAGTCTCATAATGGAAATCTGGGCTTTCCGTAGAACTCAGTTTGGAAAACATTGAAATAGACTATTTCTATACAATATGTCACTATAGATCAAAACTTGAAGAAAACGGTGAGGTTTAAAAATCTCTCTAACTCTCCTGTGAAGATTTTTTACCATGTCCATGCAAATTCAATGTCTTGTCTTTATTACTCCAGCACAATAATGTCTTAGAGCCCCATGCTAATCCCTGAAAAAGCCATTACAAGGGACGTAGTAGCACAAAAAATTCTACATAGCTCTGTTTATCCCCCATCCCTAAAGCATTGCGAGGTCACTGCTCCAAGTGAACTTCACAACAAAGCTGAAAAGCAAGGCAAAAATCTCCATTGATTTCTGCACTGACAATAAATTACAAGATACTACCTGACACTCTGACACCAAAACCCTATGTTAATAATACTGTATGGATCACTCAACAAATCAGGGCACTGCCCTAACTGCAAAAAGCAGAAGAAAGATTTACGGGTACCAGAGACCACTCACAGGTAGTGTTCAAACCTTTACGGAGTCCCCCAGAAGCATGTAAAGTGACAGTATAGCACAAAAAGCACTACACAATGATGAAATGTCAACATTATTTGACACTTAAAAATCCAATATCAACATATGTGTTATTAAAAAATATGATATGTTGGTATTAAGCACGTTTTTAAAATCCAGGGTAGCAATCAACCCACTACTCAAGGGGTTAATACACTTTACAAAACCACGTCGCTTAGACACAAACACTCTAATGCATATTTTTTTACACAAAATAAACACATCTTTATTTATTAAAGCTATAAATACAAATGTTACAATTAATATCAAAATATATAAAAAAATAAAAAGCTATTTATATATATATATATATATATAAATATATATATATATATATAGTAAATAAAAAGTACATCTGTGTTCACACTTGAATGTCTAAAGCAAGTTAAAAAACCTGTTTCCAGCTCAGAGTTCCGAGAAAAACAGTTATTATCGCTCTTTGTTCCGTAGCCATTATCAAACATGGCTTCCTTTAAGCTTATGCATGCTATATTACACAGCTTTAATGCAAAGCCAAGGTTGGAATAAACATAAATTATATATATATATATATATATATATATATATATAATGTTTCCTTGCCAGAGCATAGTTACAGGCAGTTGTTACGGCACTTCCCACTCATAATAATATTAATGGCGTTTGCATCCCCTATTGGCTTCTAGGGCCGTCTCATCCGTAAAGCCTGGTTTGGCTGCTCCCTGCACAGAAATATTTTGCTCCCGCAGCCGATTTAAGGCAGTGCCCTAATTTAGAGCACCTGATTTACATGGAGCTCTCAGATTGAAAGTTCCAGAACCCTTTACATTCAATGACTTAGATTTAAAGGGTCACTGTAATGCTACAAACCAACAATATACTATACACCAGCAGCTCTCAAGCTTTTTGACCTGAGGATTGGCTGCTTAATTCCATTGCTCATGGGGGACACCTTTTAAGAACAGGCACATTTTAACAAGGTAATACTACATATGATACACTAAACTGTAATTTTGTTTTTCATTTGTCTGAATAAAGTACATTTTAACTGCAGATACCTTCCCTCAATAATCTCTTTATAACTATGACTAATGGCAGTGGTATGTTTAAAGTACCCTTCTGGATCGCTACCTTGTCATGGTAAAGGGGCTTGTGTACCTAAATGAAGCTTTGAGCTATACCATGTAGGGTCACTCAAGATCATTGCAGAGTGGTCAGACAAATCATAGTCCACTGGAGAAGGAACTGGCAACCCACTCCAGTATATTTGCCAAGAAAACCATATGGATCAGCACAACCGGAAACACAGACAGGTATGCCAGGCGTGCTGTGTCCATATGGTCACTGAGAGTCGGACAGAACTGAAGGAGTGAACAACAAAATGTTTAAAGTGTGAGGCACTATTATCTTTCTTTTGCTCCTGAGGACCAGCAGATACGGTCTCAGGGTTGGTCACTGGTCCTAGAGCTGGATGTTGAGAAATACGTCCGCAAAGAACAGAAGTAAAAATTTAAACTACTTCGCAATATACTGTGCTCAAAAATGCAACTTCCCTTATTTTTTGCTCTGTTACAGTATAATAGCATCTATTAGCATCTCAGTTTATATCATAACTGGCAGAGCGCGCTGCGGTCCATAGAGTCACGGAGAGTCTGACATAACTGAACAACTAAACAAAATATAGAGAGGAGATATTATCTACTAATCAAAATGATACTACTAGTGCTAAACTCTGATTAGTAAGAGTCATTGTTATCATACTCTGCCACCACCAATGATAAGACTGAAAAATTGGAGAAGAACATTGCATTTAAAATGTATAATAATGGTCCTTTAAGACTACATATTACAAACTATTATAAATTGCTTGCAATCTATACCAGAGGCCCAAGGAGAGATAGAAAGGACGATCTATGCATGGTAATGTACACATGTAACATCTTCTCCCCCCTCTGACATCTGGACACATGTTTATCTGGGAGGAAATACTTCCCATCTCTTTAGAGAGCAATTAGCTGGACTGCAAAGAGCTTGATCGTCCAAGACCCTCCCAGTCCCAGCTGCACAATGTCTTGGAGTGAAGCAGGTGGATGTGAAGGGTGTCCCTATGATTGGATGCTTTATGACCAGATTTCCATGTCGTTTCCAAATGTGCTTCCACCACTTTCTTTGATGCATCTTGAAAAAAAATATTCGAGACGAATGTTTTGTATAAGAGCCGGGTCAGTGCAACTCAGTGGCAGGCGGGTTCAACTTCCATGGTCCCCAGTGCAGGTGAAAGAAGCTTATATGGGGGGGAGAGGGGAGTTTGGAGGTCAGCGAGCCAGATGTTTGCTATGGGAGAGCAAGCTGTGCCAATGTGCGGCTGTTTCTTCTTGTGATGTAACATCTGCATTTAGACATAAATTTCCAATGAGATGGAAATGGAGGCTGCGAATGGCGTGGAAACAATTTGAGAGATTTTTATGGCGCTCGCAGTATTCACAGTTCACTGGTGGCACACATACAAGCAGAGGTGAAAGGCTTGCCCGGCGCATGGGGTATGTGTGGGAACGGCTTACTAGACAGTTTCCCAAAAAATACTGGAGCCCGTTTGTGATGTCATCCCAAGGTTTTGTCAGCTGGAGCACCAACAGATGCGTACAGCCGCGGACAAGCCTTGTGAGAATAACATCCGGACTAGCATCTACATAGCCTCACAGAAACACTGAAGTCAAAAATGGGCCATCATGTATTTACAAATACACATTTTATAAATTACTATCATTACTATACTATACTATATTACTATCATTTACTTGAAATGGACCTTCCTGTTGGCAGGAGCAGCTGCGGCCATCGCCCACTAGGTAGTGCAGCCACTTTTTCAGTGAATTTCTTAGGGTTTAGGGTGAGGTGTTAGGGTTTATGTGTTAGGGTTAGGTGTTAGGGTTTATGTGTTAGGGTTAGGTGTAAGGGTTTAGGTTTTAGGGTTTATGTGTTAGGGTTAGGTTTTAGGGTTTATGTGTTAGGGTTAGGTGTTAGGGTTTATGTGTTAGGTTTAGGGTTTAGGTTTTGGGGGTAAGGAGTTGGGGGTTAGGTGTTAGAGGTTAGGTGTTGGAGGTTAGGTATTATGGGTTAGGTGTTAGGGTTAGGGGTTATTGTTAGGGTTAGAGTGTTATTGTTAGGTGTAAGGGGTTAGGGTTATGTGTTAGGGTGTGGGATTAGGGTTAGGGTACTGGCAGATTATAAACTTTACTCTGATAAGAAATTCACTGACATCTTGGCACTGCGTGTGGCCAGCCAACAGGAAAGATCTTGTGAAATATTATTGTTGCAAGAATTAAACATTATTCTTATAATCTATGTACTAATTGCTCTTGGAACAAAGTGAGAACCTCTTCCTTACAAACTCCAATCTGGGTGAGTTATGGAGCTTCATGAAACAATTAGCTACTCCCTCTAGTGGCTAAAACATTATTGTGACCCTGACAATAATCATATGTCATGCAAAGAAAATCATTTTTCAAATTTAGTGCAACCACAAGGTTCTGATACGGGTCTTTATCTATTGTTAAAGGTCCATTTACCTCACTGTAAGTGCTCTTCATGGTGTGAACGAGCACAAGATATTTTTAATTACAAAAAAAAATCTAAAGTTTTAAGTCTGTTTACATACAAAGTGTTTCCTGCCTACTGGCTGTTGCATGAGTAATACAAGACAGCTGAGAGTGTGCAGTGATTGATAGCAGTTTTTCCTTGGACTCAGGACTGCACTGACCAGTTAACTCATAACTGACATGTTTAGGTGATTCCAGCATTCTCTGCACAGATAGATTGTTAAGTGTTATTTTTTTCTCTTGCTCACTGCACAGAGCTGTAGCTGCGTGTCTGGCTGGGGACAGTCAGTGACACATTTAACACACATTTTATTTGCACAAAATTTAAAAATTCAAAAAGTATTTCAACATGCTTTTAGGGGATACTTATTGTGATGTGGTCCAAATTGTGCACATCCCATACGCTGACCTTAGAAGCATAATCCTAAGTGACTGTGGTCTAAGTGGCTAATTAGGTACCATAACATAGAACAAGGTACTAGGGATTGCTTGTCATATTAAGGGATCTTATCTAGGGATCTAACCTCTTAGTCTCTTTTTTCACCACTGTATAAATTGTAACCCAAAAAACAAAGCTCTTCCCATCACTATGAAACCACAACATAGCTCACTGTCAGGATACATTTAGAGGCTGAATAAAAGGTGACATGCTCCATATTCAAACACAGAAGAGGAAACTCCCTGCAAATATTACATCTGGATCAGATTAGTAATGTCCAGTGTGTTTTCCCCAAGTCTGGTTAATAACAACACAAGGAAAGAAGACAAGGATTGGAAGCTAAGTGGTGGACATCAGGCAAAAAGGTCAAAAAGGTACAGGCAGATGGCCAGTGCGCTTAAATATCCATCCCAAAGGTCAGGCTACTCCATACAGACACAAAATCACCTTGCACTATTGTACTCAGTAAAGAGGGTTTTTAAACCAGTACTACTACTATGTTTTAAAGACAGACTCTAAATCAGCATGTCTTATTATATTAAATGGTCCAGTGGTTAGGATTCGGTGCTTTCACTGCTGTGACTTAGGTTTTATTCCAGTTAGGGAACCAAGAGGTCACACCACCCTGAAGCCAAGCAGGGTTGGGCCCAATCAGACCAACACCTAGGAATGAGCTGTATGCTGTGGCCCACTGGAGAAGGAACTGGCAACCCACTCCAGTATCTCTGCCATGAATACCAAGTTGATCAGCATAATGTGCTATGGACCAAGAGGGCACTGAGAGTCGGACGTATTATATTAAAAGACCGCCGTAGTGTCAAATAATAGGGTTTCCTTTATTTATTTAGTATATGGTTACCAATAAAATCAGTATTTGAAGTGAAAACCAACTTTACATTTTAAAACATACATCTGGATTTTAGAAATGTAGGTTTAGATGTATCTGCTTCTCTCCATCCATATTAGGTGTCCAGGGGTGGGTGAGGAACTGCCCAGGAAGCTGTCCTGACATGAGCCTTTCTCCTTTCCTGTAGCAGCCACTGCAGACCAGAGTAGTAGAAACTATTACAGCAGCCTGGGCAGATCAGGTCCCATCTTGGATACCTAATAGGAACTTAAGATAATCAGATCTGCTAGACCTTACAACAATTAAATTCAAATGTAAACTACAAAACTACATTTTTTTTCTTCACAATCTGGTTTTCGGTACTATAATTTGTAGAGTAGCACTTGTTATTGGTACACAATACAGCGCGGCAAGACATCATCTCCTAACATTAATGTAACTCCAATATATGTAGAAACGGTTCATGAATTCCCCCAAACTGAAACTTGCTGGAATGGTGATTCAGATTCTCCAGGTAACCCAAATCGGAGATCACCCTTATAATTAAATGTCAGCCTCTCACTACAATGAAAAATATTTGTGGGCACACGTCTCAATCAACAGATAGGAGTAAACTAACTTTACTAAGTTGCTCTTTTCATGAGTGAATAGCCCAACTTGCGCTAGCCACCTACCGTACTTAATTATTTAGTAACCTATGTTACCATTTAGTTGGAATTTCCCTAAATCAGTCATGTTTTAATGCTGCTTTTTAATAATAATAATAATATATATATATATATATATATATCATTTAATATATGGTGGGCAAAAGAGCGATAGAAGCCCTTAACCGTACAGTAGTACAGTAAATAAATAACCAGCATGGAGCGGGATCTCAGCCTGTGCTTGGGTTCTTATGCCTCGCTCTTCAGTCCATAGCCATTATCAAACATGGCTTCCTTTAAGCTTATGCCTGCTGTATTACACAGCTTTAATGCAAAGCCAAGGTTGGATTAAACACAAGCTGAGAATCATATCCATGTACAGCTGTTTCAAGCTTACTGACTATCATCAGCATGGAGCGGGATCTCAGCCTGTGTGGTACACTACCTACTCATAATTTCCACAACACAGGCTGAGATCCCGCTCCATGCTGATGATAGCCAGTAAGCTTGAGACAGCTGTACATGGATAGGACTCTCAGCTTGTGTAAAATCCAGCCTTGGCTTTGCATTAAAGCTGGGTAATACAGCATGCATAAGCTTATGGACGCCATGTTTGAAAACAGCTATGGATTGAAGAGCGAGGCATTTGTGGGCACATTTGCATGTCCCAGCTCAGCTTCCCAGAATGCATTGTAATAACCGTTTTTCTTGGAATTCTGAGCTCTTGCTTTAGACATTCAAATGTGTACCAAACATATATCTTGTCTAGCTTTGCCAGTCGATCCCGATGCTATAAAAACATCCTACAGAATCTTATCACCTTCCCCTACAATATGTATGCTCAGGCTCGATCATGACACACAGTCCTGACTGGACCACCACCTGCTTCGAAAACTCTTTAAAAATCTGTATTACCTGCCCCCTCAATGTCTACATCCCACACACCCTACAAAGACCAGCTGTCCTGTAGACTCATGTTCAGTCACGTCTTTAAAAAAAGTCTTGAAAAAAACATTTGCAAGAGACATGGCCAGATAGGTATTTCCCTAAACTAATGGTGAAAATGCCCTAAGGTTTCCCCCCTAGGGCAACAAATCTAATCGCACAATGCCTTACCGAACCTATTTCACTGGACTCTTGATTAGTTTTGCTGTCAAGGCCACTTCCATCTCAAAACGTTTTAGCTTTTCAAATTACTTTGGCCACTAGGAGATCCTTGGCCTCTCACAGGAAACCCCTTAATCCCCAAAACTCCCACAAATTATAGCAATGATATGGCATAATCCAGAAATGGAGAACTTGACAGCTTTACTTAATAATAAGATTTGCTTAAAAAGCAGAGATGTCCAAGTTTGGTCCTGGACTCAATCAGCATGACTGAAGAAGCGATAATCTCATCTGGGTGCAGCAGGGATATCCTCAGATCAAGCCCCGAACTTGGACAGAAGGGATATCCTCAGATCCAGCCCCGAACTTGGACAGAAGGGATATCCTCAAATCCAGCCCCGAACTTGGACAGAAGGGATATCCTCAGATCCAGCCCCGAACTTGGACAGAAGGGATATCCTCAGATCCAGCCTCGAACTTGGACAGAAGGGATATCCTCAGATCCAGCCTCGAACTTGGACAGAAAGGATATCCTCAGATCCAGCCTCGAACTTGGACAGAAGGGATATCCTCAGATCAAGCCCCGAACTTGGACAGAAGGGATATCCTCAGATCCAGCCCCGAACTTGGACAGAAGGGATATCCTCAGATCCAGCCCCGAACTTGGACAGAAGGGATATCCTCAGATCCAGCCCCGAACTTGGACAGAAGGGATATCCTCAGATCCAGCCCCGAACTTGGACAGAAGGGATATCCTCAGATCCAGCCCCGAACTTGGACAGAAGAGATATCCTCAGATCCAGCCCCGAACTTGGACAGAAGAGATATCCTCAGATCCAGCCCCGATCTTGGACAGAAGAGATATCCTCAGATCCAGCCCCGAACTTGGACAGAAGAGATATCCTCAGATCCAGCCCCGAACTTGGACAGAAGAGATATCCTCAAATCCAGCCTCGAACTTGGACAGAAGGGATGTCCTCAGATCCAGCCCCGAACTTGGACAGAAGGGATATCCTCAGATCCAGCCCCGAACTTGGACAGAAGGGATATCCTCAGATCCAGCCCCGAACTTGGACAGAAGAGATATCCTCAGATCCAGCCCCGAACTTGGACAGAAGAGATATCCTCAGATCCAGCCCCAATCTTGGACAGAAGAGATATCCTCAGATCCAGCCCCGAACTTGGACAGAAGAGATATCCTCAAATCCAGCCTCGAACTTGGACAGAAGGGATGTCCTCAGATCCAGCCTCGAACTTGGACAGAAGGCACATCCTCTGATCCAGCCCCGAACTTGGACAGAAGGGATATCCTCAGATTTAGCTTCGAACTTGGACACCCCAGCTCTAAAATGAGCTACCTGGCTAGAGCCAGGATGGATTATGGACACTGATTTTTACCATACCTTCTTAAACTCTCCAACGTTAAACATTGTAATAATCATTCAACTAAGGTGTGTAATGTGGAAATCATACCTGGCTGTGCAATATTAACTTCAGCTGAAGGGAAAATGTATTTTAGTCTTGTATATTTTTTTTTGCATTTTGTATACTTTGTATTGTTTATTTTATCTATTTATTTTTTCCCTTTTATCTCATATTTTCAAAACGCCATAGAAAGTTCCAAATAAGCAGCGTATAAAGAGAGAACCTAAATAAGAAACTACCTAAAATTTTGGATCACCTTCTCCCTCAATACCTCTATCCTACACATCCTACCGAGACCAGTCTTGACTGGATCACCAGCCATCATGTGTTCTTATCTGTTTTGTCTCAAGCACAACTATTGATGGAGCCTGCATAAGAAATGTGGCCACAGGACCTGTTGGGTCAATGATAGTCACAAGCAGATCCAAAGACAGAGGCAAGCAACATACTGATTAATCTGTCATAGATAATGGGTCGAGGCAGGAGGCAGACAGTATTGTTTGGTACTCTAGCAGGAGGTTGCAGCAGGCAACAGACAAAGACAGTTGTGCTCTCAAGCCAGGAGGAGGCCACTGAATCAGTTCTGGAGTAGCACAACTAGTACACAAGGACAAGAAACCTGCCCAGGAACACCACTGTATAGGGGCAAGGCAGGCAATAGGCTCAGATTTTGGGATAAGTGTGATGTTGGATGGCTTTGTCACTGTACTACCAAGATGCCAGATATGCTCCATCCTGGGACATCGGAATACGACAACCACTATGGCCACAAGTACATTACCTTGACATGACACAGTCCTAATTCTTGGTATAGTACATTGCTCTGGGATAACACATAGTATATTGTTGGTCAGCTACAGATGATAAACAGCAAATAAAAACATACAAAGCAGTATCTATGGCATACAACCATATTCTCCAGATCAGGGGTTGGCAAGTTCGGTCCTGGAAGACCACACACAAGCCTGGATTTAAAGATACCCTTGCTATGCACAGTCAATCAGGATGACTGAAGAAGTGATTGACTCACCTGTGCGCAGCAGGGATATTATCAAATCCAGGACTGAACTTCTCCACCCCTGCCCTAGATTGTATAGTTTCAGCAAAATGGAACCAGATTGTTTATAGCTAAATGCATACACCTTTTTATTGGAACCTATATACAAAAAAAAATAACTAAGGTGCTCACCAGAGCAGTGGCGTAGCTAGAGTAAAAGTCACCCGGGGCGGTCCGTTCAAATGTCACCCCAGTGACCTGCGACTGCGAGGCTAGCGGCACTTAGACTGCAATGTGCGCCGCAGGTGCTCATCGCAAGGCTTATGGGAGAGGCTTCAGTGCCTCCCATGTCTGTCCCTTTCCTCCTCGTTTCAGAGGCCCACACTGCTCTCCCTGCCCCACTGATGCTCCCCCTGCCCCACTGATGCTCCCCCTGCCCCACTGCTCTGCCCCACTGATGCTCCCTCTGCCCCACTGATGCTCCCTCTGCCCCACTGATGCTCCCCCTGCCCCACTGATGCTCCCCCTGCCCCACTGCTCTGCCCCACTGATGCTCCCCCTGCCCCACTGATGCTCCCCTTGCCCCACTGCTCTGCCCCACTGATGCTCCCTCTGCCCCACTGATGCTCCCCCTGCCCCACTGATGCTCCCCCTGCCCCACTGATGCTCCCCCTGCCCCACTGATGCTCCCCCTGCCCCACTGCTCTGCCCCACTGATGCTACCCCTGCCCCACTGATGCTCCCCTTGCCCCACTGCTCTGCCCCACTGATGCTCCCTCTGCCCCACTGATGCTCCCCCTGCCCCACTGATGCTCCCCCTGCCCCACTGCTCTGCCCCACTGATGCTCCCCCTGCCCCACTGATGCTCCCTCTGCCCCACTGCTCTGCCCCACTGATGCTCAAAGACATGATTGCTAATTTCAGTGAGAATTTTATTTATAATGCTTATTTTGTGGCCAACGGGTTACAAGTTGCGGCTTTGAAATTATTGCGATTGTTAAACCCGTAACTTACAGCATCCCGAAGCCTTTGATCTCTCACTTTTGCAAGGCTAAAATCGCAAATCGCTATTCAATTGCTCAATTTTCCCAAGCCCGCAAATATATTCCCACCCATATGGACTAGAACAGTATTGGCATTTATTTTCATAAATCTTTATTTTGGGGTTTTGCAAGTCTGATCGCATATCGGGACCTAACTGATTGACATGTAACCTCCATGATTTACTGCCGTAATAATGACAGTCTCATTTTCTATTGGGTGATTCTACATGGGAGGTTACGGGCTTGCTTAATTGATCATGTTCCCACCCAGAATTGCTACAAAGCAGTGCATGGTTTACAGTTTCGGCCTTGGGCCAGTAACTTGCGATCTTGAGCAATTGAATAGCATCATAATCGGAGACAAATGGGAGCCCGCAGCACGCCCGCAGACAGTGATAGAGTTGCGGGCTTGGAACTGA
Source organism: Discoglossus pictus (assembly GCA_027410445.1). NCBI lineage: Eukaryota > Metazoa > Chordata > Amphibia > Anura > Alytidae > Discoglossus > Discoglossus pictus. The sequence goes on along the minus strand of CM050168.1, from coordinate 273,581,030 downwards.
ATGTGGCTCTAGGTGAGTGTCTGGTTCTTTAATATATGTACAACCATAAATAAGATGCTGAGGCTTTTTATATATAATAATAAAAATATGTAGACACATTAAAGAGGCCAACAATAGACTTTCAAGGTGCATTTGGGATTCCTGGGTACTTATGATAAAAAAAGAGGCACAGGAAATACTAAGCCAGGATATACGTCACTATATAATCCTTTTTCATGTGTATGTTTGAATGCCATTTCATTAAAATAAATGTGTGTGCATCCTTGAGAAAAATGGATTCCAGATCTTGACTTTATTTTCACATACTCGATTGAACCAAGATGACTTAATTTAAAAAAAATAATGTGCTACCCTTATACCAGGATTTCCACCGTGATGTGAAACTCTCCCCAAACCAACAACACCAATATGACATGCACAGCTTGTTATTTACCGATGATTTTGGGGTTGGGCTGTTAGGGAGAGGAACACTATTAATGCTCAACAGATAGGACAACATAAGGGAGCCATATGTAGTAAAAGGTGGAGAACTCTTGGAGAGCCTCTCTTGCTGTCTTATGAAGAATAAGTGCTGATAGTGCCACAAGTCCACTAACAATTCACTGTTTGGTATATATGACCTAAATGGTCGATACATAGAAATTATTAGGATTAAACCACCATATCGCCCTGTATTGGAGAACCAACAACACATGAGAAATTAGACCAGAGCCAGTCAAATTAAAAGGTAATGTTTTATTGAAATAAATTAAAAATTATTTAAAACATTGTGTGTCCCATAAGATAAGGTCGTAACAAATAGCATCATCTCATGAAAAATAACCAATTAACAGCAGTATTAATTAACATTAAATAATATATCACCATATATGAAGTGCAGCATAATTAACGTACTTGTATGATATGTATATGATACAAAACAGATCATATCATCACATACAAAATAACCAATTATATTGCATTAACACCAGTATTAAATTACTTTTAATTGACTATTTTCATGCCTAAATACGCCCTACATCTTATTTCTGTGCTTTTCTTATTCCATTCCTCTATCTCGTATATGAAAACTGAAATTGTAAATGGTTCAATTGCACTTGGTATAGCCAAGACCCCCTAGGTGTAATACCATTGAGTTATACCATCGCAGGGTATATGTTTTAGTGCACCGGTCACCTATAGTTGCTCCTATATAAAAGTATACACATATTAAAGATCAGATGTAAGAGTCGGCCTTTTATTGCAACAAGACTTCTTTATATACAGGCGGTCCACGGGTTAAAGACGAGATACGTTCCTGAGAATGTCTTCAGGTCAGATTTATATGTAACTTGGATCACTGATGAATAATATTAATAATAATAATAATAACAACAACAGTAATACTATTAATACTACTTTAATGTAATAATGAGTTACAGAAGCTGTTGTGCTCTTTCTTTTAATTGAAACAAACAGAACATAAAAACAATCTTATACAAAAGCCTTGGGAGCCTGATCTTAAGTACAGAAGCTGTAAGTCGGGTCGTCTGTAACCCGGGGACCTTCTGTAATGCTGAAGGACACAGAAAAAGGATGTAACTGTCAGGCCTTAGAACTGCAGCTGTGATTTGAATGGGTCTTCAATTGGCTCTTGACCTTTTGACTCACACAGGTCAGAATTCTAAGCGTCGGTGACAGAAATGAAACACAATTGTTCTTCTAATGGCGGCTCTCGTTCTAATAAATCATGGAACAGTAACTGGCAATCTAAGCACGTTCCATAACTTAAAGGAGAACGTCTCAGGTTGTTGGTAAGTGGAACGTGTCCTTTAGACATTGCTGTGTTGTCCACTACTGAGCGTCATGGTGAAGAGCGTTTGATTGATGATATCAGCTCGACAAGGGAGCTGGCGTCCATCTCTCTAATCTATGCCATGCTAAGTGGCACTGTGTATGTGTGTCAGGTTTTGCACCCTCGAGAGCGCGCCATACGCATTAGACGGCTTGCACAGCTGAGCAGCATTAGCAATGCATTCCACTGCATGACAGGCTAAAAGGCACAGTTAATACCCCGAGTTAGGAGCCACGGCAGGCTGACAGATGGGTACAAAGGGGAAACATGTCCAGGCATTACTGCTACAAAATAGCATCTCTGTAAGAGAGGAAAAAGTGGTTAGGATTCGGTGCTTTCTTGGTTTGATCCAAGAGAGCCAAGAGATTACATCACCCTGAAACTAAGCAGGTTTGGGCCTGGTCAGTACTTGGATGGGAGACCACCTAGGAATACCAGTAGCTGTAAGCTGCAGCCCACTGGAGAAGGAACTGGCAACCCACTCCAGTATCTCTGCCATGAATACCAAGTGGATCAGCATGTGTGTTGCGGTCTATGAGGTCATGGAGAGTCGGAAGTGACTGAGTGACACAAACACACACACACATAAGAGAGGAAATAAACTGCATTTCCAACAAATACTTATTTTGATTCATATTTTTATACAACTAAAACTGGATGAAAACAGGTAGAAAATCTGCGTTGTGCAATGTTATGTTATTTGCATATAAAACAGTGCAGGGTTATCTATGTAAATCATATTTTTAACATCAGTGTTATAGTAAACTGAAGTGTAGAATCAAAAATAAGCAGGTTATAAATGTACTTGTATCATAGTAGTGCCCAAAATAACATGCTGGGTCTGGGTTTTCCAACACGGCTTCTCTGTGTATATTAAAAGACAGTGTAAGGGCTTTTCAGGTCAAATCTATTTTTTAAGTCACCATTAATAAATATTAAAACATTTTTACTTAAACCGTAACACACCATGCTGATCCACTTGGTATTCATGGCAGAGATACTGGAGTGGGTTACCAGTTCCTTCTCCAGTGGACCACAGCATACAGCTCCTGGTATTCATAGGTGGTCTCCCATCCAAGTACTGACCAGGCCCAACCCTGCATGACTTCAGAGTGAAAGCACAGAATCCTAACCACTGGACCAACATGGAACCCTATGAATACCTATATTAGATATCATTTCATATTAGGTATTGCTCCATGTATGAAATAAACGTTATAATACACTTACAGAACAGCATAGGATTGACTCTTATATCTGAGCAAATACATTTATTTAATATTGTATAATCTTTATTGTATATATATAAAAATTGAGAATGTCTTACTTTACTACAGCAGTGAGCAGAGGTATCATGTTATTATTAGCTTGGAAACAAAATAAATTAAAAAAATTAGATGATATTACTACAAAAAGTTATTGTCCTTAATGGAATAAAATCAAACACAATTTCGTACTGTGAGCTAGTCAAATAATTCTAATTATTAGATACTAGTAAGTTGCCCGTCATAAATGACAGTATCATATAGTATCTGCACTTGTCTGTGCTGTCTCTCTCTGTGCGCCCTCTGTGTCTCTCTCTCTCTCTCTGTGCGCCCTCTCCCTCTCTGTGCACCCTTTCCTCTCTCTCTCCCAACCCCTCTCTCACTCTCTCTCTCCCCTCTCTCTCTCACCCTTGCCCGCTCCTTACCTTCCTCTCTCTCTCCCGCCCTCTTTCTCTCCCTCCCTACCTCTCTACCTCCTCCAACATGCATGCACATCGCTACTGCACATTCTCGATTATGTTGTGTGTGCATGGTTGCGTGATTGCCTCAAATTAGCGTTAGTAGCTTGTGAATAATGCCTGCGCAGAACACACAACGGAGGCGTTACTCACAGGCTAATAGCGATTAAAGTAAATTTTAATACAATGTATTTGAGGGTCATATGACAGATATCATCACATTTAATAGATGTCATAGGCCCTCATTCAATTGCGATTTGGCCAATTGAATAGGGCTCTAAATAAGCACATAGCATATTTTTTTTAAATAAGTTTTTAGTTAGTGAGAACCTTGCCTTTGGATAGATGCTTACTAACTAAAAACGTCTTTAAACAATATATGTTATGTGCTTATTTAGAGCCCTATTCAATTGGCCAAATTGCAATTGAATGAGGCCCATAGTGTGTAACGCTCCAGGCAGGAGCACATGCGCATTATGAAATCTATTGAGCAATGCGCATCGCGTGCTGGGGAGGGAGGGGAGACAGACACAGGGGAGGAGGGGAGAAAGACACAGGGGAGGAGGGGAGAAAGACACAGGGGGGGAGAAAGACACAGGGAAGGAAGTGGGGGGAAAGAAACATGGGGAGGGGGAAAGAGACATGGGGAGGGGGAAAGAGACACAGGATGGGGCAAGAGACACAGGGAAGGGAGTGGGAGGAAGAGACACAGGGGAGGAAGGAGGGGGAAAGAGACATAGGGGAGGGGGAAAGAGACACAGGGAAGGGAGTGGGAGGAAGAAATATGGGAGGGAGGAGGGGGTAAGAGATTCAGGGGAGGGGGGAGAGACATTGGGGAGGGAGGGAAAGAGTCACAGGGGAGGGGGAAAGAGACATGGGATGGGGAAGAGACACGGGGAGGGGGAAGAGACACAGGGGAGTGGGGAAAAGAGACACAGGGGAGGGAGGAGGGTGGGAAAGACACGGGGGGAAAGAGACTTAGGGGAGTGGTGAAGAGACACAGGGGAGGTGGGGAAAGAGACACAGGAGGGGGAAGAGATACAGGAGAGGAAGTGGGGGGAAAAGACACAGGAATGGAATGGGGGGAAAGACACAGCGGAGGGAGAGAGGGAAAGAGACACAGTGGGAGGGATGGAGGGGGAGAAAGAGATGCAGGGGATGGAGGAGGGGGGAAAGAGACACAGGGGAGAAGGGAAAATACACAGGGGAGGTGGGAAGAGGTATGGAGAGAGACACTGGAGGGGGGAAGAGACAAAGGAGAGGGAAGGGGGGGGGGTAGAGACACAATAAATTAACCCATCATTTTTGACAGGCAAGTTACTAGTAGTTAAATAAATGATTTACCTGTTAAATACATATAACATCTCAATAGTTTTCAGTAATATCTTAAAACATTGTATTCATCTTAATATGTTATTACTGCAAAAAGTCCAGCTCTAATTGGATTTAAATGTTCACACCATGAGCCTCATTCAATTGTGATTTGGCCAATTGAATAGGGCTCTATATAAGCACAGAGCATTATTTTTTACAGAAGTTTATAGTTAGTGAAGACCTTGCTTTTGGATAGAAGTTCACTAACTAAAAACTTCTGTAAAAAATATATGCTATGTGCTTATATAGAGCCCTATTCAATTGGCCAAATAACAATTGAATGAGGCCCCATGTGTTTAAAGTTAATGTATCTTACATTGGATATAATTAAGTAAATCAGCATAGGCCAAAACCCACTATTTTTTTAATTAGATTACAAAAATAATAGTAGCTATGTTCTTTGAAAATAAAACTGTCTGAGCGGGTGAAAGATAAATAAATTCAAAAAGGTTTCATCTGTAGAAATAAATGTTGTAGCGATAGAAAAAAAGTAAGAGAACAAGAGGTGGCACTGGCATAGACAACACTGGCAATGGGAAACACTGGCATGGGCAACACTGGCATGGGCAACACTGGTATGGGAAACACTGGCATGGGCAACACTGGCATAGACAGCACTGGCAATGGGAAACACTGGCATGGGCAACACTGGCATGGGCAACACTAGTATGGGCAACACTGGCATGGGCAACACTGGTATGGGCAACACTGGCATGGGCAACACTGGTATGGGTGACACTGGCATGGGCAACACTGGTATGGGCAACACTGGCATGGGCAACACTGGTATGGGTGACACTGGCATGGAGTATCTATCTACTAAAGCACTAAAACTCATTGGCATCTCAGCACTATCCCCAAGGTCCTGCCAGCTGCCTTATCCCAGAAACCTCAGGCAAAGCACCAGAGGCTGGAGGAAAGCCCAAATCTTCAAGTACCTCTTAAGCCTCAAAGAGGTCTGACTAAGACAAGCCATGGATGGCATTCGCTGGCCAGTTGCCCATTCACATTGTATAACTCAATAGGCTACTGCTTTATTGGCCAATACATGATTATTCATTTTAGTGTGAATCATCATTCTATACATTTTTGTTTCATGTGAAATCAAGGAGAATTGCCTTTATTCTTTAAAAAACAAAATGCTGTAAAAAATGTAATAAAGTTTTGCAAAAAAATATGATTTAATCTCTCCTTAAATATATAGAAAATACATATATATATATATATATATATATATATATATATATATATATATATATATATATATATATAAAAGGCTTAAACCAGAAAGGCTCTCTATGTTTTTACAGAATAACATATGAATTCAGGAACTTTCTCCATATTAGTTAGAAATCGCTATTTGTTGCTAAATACATAATACATAACATTTTGCATCACCTATAATAAATTATAACCCAGAAAAAAATTGTATTAATCCAGAAACTTCTCAGGGATTTAAATGCCTGAATAACAGTAATACTGTCTTGTTATTACATAGAAAAATAGATACATTAATAGGCCAAAATAATCAGATAATTATACATATAAGCAGGAGTGGAAACTTCCTGGGGGCACAAGCTCCTACAATTTGTACTGTTGGATCCTAAATATTTCCCAAAATCTAATGCATTCTCTATGAAATCTTCTGGGCTCATAAATTTTAGATATTTTTGTCCACTCTGCTTATAGGTATAGGCTTAAAGTGCTGCTCTACAGTAGAGTTTCATGTGGCTATTTAGCAATTAATTAGCAATAAATTCAGTATTTTATGGAGAGAAGTTGCATGTAGCTTTTAAACATATAATTGAACTTTAGTGTTGCAGGCTGTAACAGAACTGCTTTTTTATTTACATCCATTGTTCTACAGTTTCTGTTGAACCTTAAGGAGGCAGATACAGACTCCAATAAGGGTGGCCTCCTTGGCAGATATTCTCCCATCATTGGTTACCAGATATGGTTAGAGAGAGACCTGCCTTTAAGACAAGCTACACTAAATTGTTCTTCTTTAATTAATGATTTTATTACTAGTAAAACCATAGTATATGACCATAACAGCAGCCATTTAATTAATCTCCATCACAGCCTTGGCATTGGCGTAGGAGCCCCAAAAAATTCTGGGGGGGGGTTACATAAAAGACAAGTTTAATTTTGCTATTTTTTGTTTCCCCTGTTCATATAATCTGGAGGGATTTGTCCCCCCAATCCCCCCAGTTCCTATGCCCCTGGCCTTATGTTTATCTAATGTATTATTTTACCTTTTCCAATGGAACGTTTTCCCATTTATCTACCACCATTTCTGTAAAAGAGAATTTACTCACAATACCTACATTATACTCTACAACTTTAAATCTTGACAATGTCTTGTACTAGTGCACTTTTTGTGAAAAGTGCCTCTCTGGTCTTCATTAAATTCCTAATATATTGAAGATTTCTGTCATGCATATCTCCAAGTTATGTGTCCATCTGTTTGATTCACTAAAATGAACATATTTGAACAAGATTCCTAATTTACTCTCCCATTGGAAACATGTCTTGATTGCCTTTTCTCTCAATTTCATGACAGAAGATGAGTCAGTGAGGAGTCAAAAATACCAGGTGCTTTGAATGGACTGGAATGGGTACACCCGCCAACAGCCACCACCTTCCGAAACTCTTTGACTGTGTCCTCTTGATGACTGCGCTTCTTATCTCTTGTGAGCAAGGTAATGGTCCCAGGCAAAATATATAAAAGTGATAGAGAATAATTCTGTAATATATTTAAACGAGTGATCTGAAGGAGGAAAAGTTGAGAGGAGACTTAAATGATTGGAGATTTTCTAATTTGACACCCATCCCCTCCCCATGCACAGGAAAGTTGCATCAATTAATGCTCTGACTTCCATGCAGCCGGAACCGATTAAAAAATTGACCATGAGAATATGATTAGGCAACAAAAATGCAATCAATCTTATTTTTAATTAGAAACATTGTGGCAGAGGTATCACCATATGTCTAATAAAACATGAGATTGATCACATTCTTGTTGCCTAAATACGTTCTTGTTGCCTAAATATGTTCTTATGCTCAATTTTTAAAAAATATATTATTTTTTAAATATTTTAGGAGGAATAATAATCCTGTCTCCATTGTTACATTTTGATTGAGTGTTTGTTTCTCTTTCATCATTATCATCACAACCTCAGAGTATTATTGCTGTGGGTAAATGTATCCTCCCACACGAAGAAGCAGACTAACAGAAATAAGAATGGCAGCTCCCTCTACAGCAGAATTACATATAATAGTTAATAAAGGCAATACTTTTTTTTACTTTCTAAAATGATTTTGCCTATTATCAAAACCTAGACTATACTGGCCCTTGATACCTAGACTAATGTCCACTGATACCTATCACTATTTATAGTAATGTAAATATCCTTTAAAAGGGGCAGCGCAGTGCTAATACAATAGGGTTTTATTTGTCTATTTTTTTTAAGATTAGCAATAAAATCAGTTTTTTAAGAAAAACAAATTCAATAGTTTTAATAATTTACATATGAATTGTATTGTTTCAGATACCATCAGATATACTTTCCTTCACCCCTATTAGGTTTCCAAGTGGTGGGTGAGGAACAGCTCGGGTTAGGAATGGATCTTTCCTGTTAGCAGTGGTTGCTATCGGCCACTAGGTGGCACGGCCCCCATTTTAGTGAATTTCTTTTTAGTGTAAATCTTCTCATCTGCCACTACCATAATCCTAACCTTAATCCTAAATCCTAACCTTAAACCCTAACTCCTAAACCCTAACCTTAAACCCTAACTCTAAAACCTAACCGTAACCCCTTAATCTCAACCCTAACCCCTAAACCTTAACCCTGACTCTAAAAGCTAACCCTAATCCCTAAATCTTAACCTTAGCCCTAACTCTAAAACCTAACCCTAACCCCTAAATCTTAACCCTAATCCTAACCAAAAATTCGGAAATTCACTAAAATCTTGGCCACACCGCCTAGTGGCCGATGGCTGTCACTGCTGGAGGTCCAAATCTTTATCTTGTTTGCTGCAGACAATACAGACCGTTCAGAAGAAATGTAGGAAACCTCCCCCTGGACACCTAGAGGAGCAGCTCTGCTAATCACAAAAACACTAAGTTTCAAATGAAGATTTAATAGATACGCTGACATGTTTTCTTCACATATAGATTGTTTTGCTAGTTACTAAATAAACAAGTGAAACTCTATTGCATGACCACTGGTCCTTTAACTTCCCACTAAATGGTCAGTAAATTGCAAAGTAGAGAACATCAGTAACTGCCCTGAGGGAAAGAGGTCATCTGTGTGAGAAATGATATTGGTCAGCAGTGGAGCATATTTAACAAGATATATATATATCATACTGAAATAAAATGTAGTTGGACATGTTTTTGGAAGATGTCACAATTATTACTGTTCCTTTCTCTCTATTGCATAGTGGACGCCCACTGCAAAATTGTCAAATGCAATTCAGAATATCTGTCCGCCACATCAGACTTGAGGGGCCCCAGCAAAAATGCAGCGTATTGCAACGCCCTGCGTGCCTACTCCCACTGCACCCGTAAAACCGCCCGCACCTGTAGGGGAGACCTGATCTACCACTCGGCGGTGCACATCATTGAAGATCTCATGATTCAACACAACTGCACCAAGGATGGACCCACTGTGTCTCCTAGACCACAGCCCCCACAGCCACCCCCTGAGGGGCCAAGGAAGCAGGAAGCATGTGACTACGAAAAGGTCTTCCAAGAGAAACACAAAAAGGAGCCCAGGTATCTCCACTGTGGGGTCTTTGGAGATCCTCATGTACGCACTTTCAGTGGGGACTTCCAGACTTGCAGGGTGAATGGGTCATGGCCTCTTCTGGATAATGACTACTTGTTTGTGCAGGCGACTAGCTCCCCGCTCTCCTCTCTATCAAATGCTACTGTTATCACCAAGGTAAGCACCACCATGTCCCCACCAACACTCTGCCTACCAAGAGTAGATACCCATCCAAACCATAGGGTTGAGCCTTGGCATTTCTCTGATACACTTCCATTTCCATGGTAAATTGCAAAACAACCATTAAATCTCTGGAGTGAACATCAAACCAGGTTTCGGCCTAAATTAAAGTGACACAGAAAGGATCCAAAGTTACTGCAGTGAAACGTTCACATACAAATAAATATAATCGCAACTTATCGTAATTAAACATTCTAGGTGGAAGTGCCTTAAAAGTGATATGGAAGTTATAGTTATTTTATGGATATATTAACTGAAAGCTTTTTCAATAGCAATGAATTAGGATTAGCAATGGGCAATAATAAAACCTACAAAAGTTAATGAAACCTAATGCATTTCCAGTAATTTTTGAGACACAGACGAGGGAGGTGAGGGGAGAGACACAGGTAAGGGGGGGGGGGGGTGAAAAACAGGGGAGGCAGGGGGGGAAGAGACACAGGAGTGGGAGAGCGGGGGGAAAGGAGACACAGGGGAGGGAGATGGGGGAAAGGAGACACAGAGGGAGAGGGGGGAAGGAGACACAGGGGAGGAAGAGGGGAGGAAAGAAACACAGGGGAGGGAGAGGGGGAAAGGACACACAGGGGAGGGAGGTGAGTGGGAGAGACACAGGTAAGGGGGGGACGTAAAATACAGGGGAGGCAAGGGGGGGAAGAGACACGGGTGGGAGAGCGGGGCAAAGGAGATACAGGGGTGGGAGATGGGGGGAAAGGAGGAACAGTGGGGGAGAGGGGGAAGGAGACACGGGAGGAAGAGGGGAGGAAAGAAACACAGGGGAGGGAGAGGGGGAAAGGAGACACAGGGGAGGGAGAGGGGAGGAAAGAAACACAGGGGAGGGTGAGGGGTGAAGAGACAAAGAAGAGGGAGAGGGGGGAAGGGACACAGGGTAGGGAGAGGGGGGGGAAAGACGGAGGGGGGTGGAACAGAAAATAAAATATTATCCCGTCATTTGTGACAAGCAAATGATTAGTACCATATAATAAAGAAAGTGTTCCAAAAGAACGGTCCAGCTTTATCTTTTGGAACACCAGATTTATTGTGTGTTATTAATATTTATTTGTTTATTTGTATTTATTTATTTTTTGTAAAGCAACAATTGATTAAAAATCAAAAAGAACTTTTCAAAACGTTCATGTTCAGTAAATATGTCCATTTCATTCAGTTCAGGAAAATGTCAATTTAAACGACAACCGCGCAGAACAGCACTATGGGAAAAACAGCCTGTTATATGCAATTATTATTTTCGTTTCCCAGCTGATTAGGTCTGCTACTTTGTTAGGAGCGTATGCCCTTGTAATCTAAAGAGTTTTCCCCATTTCCCATAAAAAATACTGGTTGGTTTATGTCATATTCACACTGTACCTTAATGAAGCTATATATTTGTGATGGGATTGTGGAGATGAATCGCTACATGTTGTAATAATGTCTTTGTACCGTCACAGCTCACCATTATCTTCAAAAACATGAAGCAGTGCATTGACCAGAAGGTGTACCAGGCCGAGATTGGCAACCTGCCAGCGGCATTCAATGATGGGTCAGTGAATGGGGACAGAAGAGCAGGAGGGAGAAGCCTAACCATCCATGAGAGGGAGCCTGGGAGCCACATAGAGATCCAGGCCGGGTATATTGGCACCACCATACGGGTGCGCCAGCTGGGACATCAGCTGTCCTTCTCCATACGTACGGCGGAGGATATATCACAGGCCTTTCAAGAGGAGCAGGATTTACAGTTATGTGTAGGGGGATGCCCAGCCAGTCAGTGGATATCTAGGACTAAGCATATTGGGTCATTGACCCCCATCAGCGCAGAAGATGCCAAGTCTTTGTGCAGAGAGAAGCTGCCTATAGAGGACGTGTATTTTCAGTCTTGTGTGTTTGACTTGATGGTGTCGGGTGATGCCAACCTGACAAGCTCTGCCTACCATGCCTTGGAAGACGCCAAAGACTTTCACCCCGAACCTGGAACGCTGCATATCTTCAGCATAGGTGCGAGAGGACAGCATATATGGGTCACCTTACTGTTCCTGCTCTCGTCCACTACTGTCCTGTGGAATATGTAGCAGTCGGCACAAAAAAAGACTGAAAAGAAACATCCCTTTATACTGTGACAGGACTCATACTACATGGAATCCGGTGCTAATTCTACACATTTTTGTACATTTTATTAGCAAAGATCCTAGTCACTGCAGAAATGACAAGTACACACATAAATAAACATGTGGGTGTTGTTGTTTAGTCGTTCAGTTGTTTCCAACTCTGCGTGACTCTATGGACCACAGCATGGCAGGCACATCTGTCAGCCACGGCCCCTCTGAGCTCCATCAATGGCAAATGGTTGCTATTAAAATAAATTGGTAGTGTTAGTTACTGAAGCTCGAACGTTGGGTATTTTAAGCATAAATTATCCGCAAAGAACTTCCCTTTATCTATGTCTCTTTATCTAGAGCCACCAATTACATCTCAGATGCCAAATTGTAAAAATAGTAATAGTCCAAATGACTTATCATTATTGTAATATATACGAACTGGACATGTTCTTGTATAGTTGTTCAGTTGTGTCCAACTCTCTGTGATCCTATGGACCGCAGCACATCAGGCACATCCCCTCAGAGCTCCATCGAATTCATGTTCGTTTCTTCAGTGACCTCATCTATCCATCTCAGCTTCTACATGTGCCTTCATCAGTCCCGGCATCAGTGTCTTCTCTAGGGAATCCTGCCAAAATATGAGCTTCAGCCTCATGATCATACCTTCCAGTGATGTTCTTCTTCATCATAACCTAATATGATAGTTAATTAATGGCCCTAGATAAAGAGCGAGGACGGTCCTTTTAAACAATATATGCGTAAAATAATAATATGCCCTTAAAATAGCCAACTTCCAAACTCAATTATCCAACATTTCCACGCAAAATGTTTAATGATAACCAATTATAATTATGTTCATTAATATGTGTACTTTCCATTTCTGCAATACCTTTGCTGTGACACTTTAATGCCAATCTGTAGTTCACATAGCATTGGCATCAAAAAAGCTCTTCATTGGCACAGAATGTATGGAAAACAATGTAATCACTGAACAAAATATAACTACCGATGACATGATGTAAAATACTCATAATATTAGTAATGCAAGTTGCTGTGTGTTGAGAGCCAGCCACCAGCTTGCCCATGATGTCAGCCATTGGATTAGTGCCACCGGCAGCTTTTATTGACCACCCAAGAAGCCGATGTAACATAAAATGAAAGAATAGTCTATCAAACAAAACGGCTCATTTCAAATACAGTTTATTTTTTTTTGTGAGCAATTAAAGTGATACTGTGATATAGTAATGTAATATGGTCATGTACAAAGTAAAGTAATTGCTAAAATATATTTCATCAACACATGGTACTTCATTTGGCATATTTCCTCGGATCCAGGTCAAAAATATCACTTATGTTTTAAATTGATATTACGCAACTTGGGCTGATATGAGTAATGACCATTTGGATCTTTCCTGTTGCCTGGCCGCACACAGCGGCGGCCATTGGCCACTAGGTATCGTGGCTGAGATTTCAGTAAATTTCTTGTAAAGCTTATCATCTGCTAGTACCCTAACCCCTAATCCATAACCCTAAACCCAAACCCGTAAACCTAAACCCCAACCTTAAACCCTAACCTATAACCCTAAACCCAAACCCTAACCTATAACTCTAAACCTCTACCTTAAATCCTAGCCCTGAACACTTTAGGTTGTACGTTTGTGAGTTTTCAGTCTTGCATGGCGCTTTGGGGAAAGCTCCAAGTACACTGGATTCTAAGCTCAAAGACACTGCCCTCCATCCTTTGCAATGTGTTAATATTGCTATTGTTTTTGCCTTGAACTTACCCATTTATAGCGCCACGTAATATGTTCTTTAACCTTTTATTTATAGATTTTAACATCATAAAAACAGAAAAAACAATTAAAGACATTAAGGTTGCTGGGCATTATTATACATTTGTCAACAGTCTTTTCAGCTTATATAATGACACTGTTGGGCAATGAGCGCCTATGCCTCAACTGCTCGCCTTGCTTCCCGAGGCTCGCAAGCGTGACGACAAATCACAGTTTGACAATTATAATATGTGATAATAATATACATTTAATTAAGGTAGTCAGCTTCCTGCAAGGAAGAGAGAGAAAAAAAGAGGAAAAGAAAAGAGGGGGGGGGGGGGAGGAGAAGAGGGGATGGGAAGCCTCGCTGTCTCCAGGGAGACACGGAGCTCAACTGTTTTTATCGTAGTTCACTTTCTTTAAAAAAATGTAATTTGAATGGCTGATTGACCAATTAATTGGCAAAGACCATTCACTTTTAAAGGCTTTAAATTGCTCAAATCAACTCCAAGAAGGTAATATTGGCTATTTCCAATAAGTTGTGATTAACCATTTTGCCGCGAGTAAGGTCTATTTTATGTTTTGGGTATTTTTCAGAGAAGAAGGGAAATAATATCAGCTCTGGAGTAAAATCTATATCTTCTTTCTGTATTTTTGCTAGCCGTGAGATGCAGTTAGACCAATAAACACGACCACCACATGAATATGGGAGGCTTCCTGCTTATCTCCAGTATATATCTTTAATCACTTGTGGGGCCAGTCTTGATAGTTTTTGAGGAGTGATGTACCACCTCTGGAGAATCTTAAATTTATCTTCTCTAAAAGTGGTGCACTTTATATAGGTTTTTCTTCCCACTCTTTTTGGCATTCTGGTTTCAATTTACCTATGCCAATCGATTTCATGTTTTCATGTAGTGGTTTTTCCCGTTATTGAAATTATTTTTTACAAGAAGGTTCAAATTTGTCGAAAAGTTAATCCCTTACATGAGTCATTGAGTTTGCTTTCCAGTCACGGAATATGTTAGCACTGACAAATAAACAATAATAATAATAAACCTTAACCCTAACTCTAACCTTAAACCTAACCCTAAACCATAACCCCTAACCCCTAATCCTATCCCTAAACCCTAACACTAGGAAATTCACTGAAATCTCGGCTGTGCCAACAGGAAAGGTCCGGCCATTTTTTATTATATACACCCACTTCCACAGGAAATCATTTAACTAAAAGCAACACTCAGAAAAACTATGATCATTATTCTATAGCAGCTAAATAAACCATATAAGTGCCTCTACAGTACTAAGAATTGCCACACAGTGGCAGTAGTGTTGTATGTCATATACTCTTTGTTATGGGCAGTACCAAACAGGGCCACATGATGGCAGTTGTGTTTATTTGTGATACGCTGTGTTATTACACCAGGGACACTGACTGCAAGATATAATAATTCTTGGTAAACTAGTGTAACTAGTAATGGGAAATACATTATAAAAGTAAACACTTCAGCTTTACAGCGAAGCACACACATAAATGTGCATGAACTTGTCTATTTTCCCTATTACGGCTCAACGTGTGAAGACGCAGGGAGCACTTAAGAGGGTTAAATAGACAAAAAAGTTCCATAACTTTTACACATTTAAAGGGGAAGTTTCACCTAAATACAATTTGCTCCTATATGAAAGAGTTCACTTATATAAATGTAAACATATGTACTTGCCTTTTATTGCTACAAGACCTCTGTATGTCAGGAGAAGAATACAGAAACATGTAAAAAAATGTAATTGTCACGGATTAGAACTCAGCACCAGCTTTATCTGGCTCTTGAACTTTTGGCCCAACAAGTGGCATAAACATGAAGGAGTAACTGGCAAACCAAGCAAGTTTCATGACTTTTATATAGATCAGGGGCGGGCAAGTTCGGTCCTGGAGAGCCCCAGATAGTCCTGGATTTGAGGATTTCCTGAAGAAGTGATTGACTCAAATCCAGGCCTGTATGGTGCTCGCCAGGACCGAACTGGTTAATATGGATAGGTAATCTAAACTAAATTTAGGTGGAAGGTGCCCTTTATACTTATCTTTAGATGGAAATTCCCATTTAAAGTTACACTCTCTATATAGTGATTGGCTACTGAGGAGGACCTTTAAAAATAAACAAACAGTATATGCTTCTGTGGTAAATAACAATGTATATTATTGTATCACTGGAAATAAACCCCTGTAGATAATGGTAGGTTGAATTGAAAGAAATATTTAATATATTGAAGTGGGAAGATTTATAGAAAGGTGTTATATTTTTTGATTTTTTTTTTATATAAATATATATTGACTGATTTGGCCTTGTACGTGTTCAGGGCGTTCAGCTCTTTTATGGCTTGTAACATTTTGCTCAGTAATGTGCCTCTGACCATTTTGGGATTTATGGGGTTAACACCGACTTGGGGTCATATTCAATTGAGGTTTCGGGCGAGCCCGTAATTGAGGTTGCAAGCTGTTTTGCTAATTAATTGGCGGCTTTTTGCGGACTCTGATTGGCTTCTGAGTTACGGCCTTGAAAAAATTGCGATAGTTAAACCCGTAACTTACAGCCTCTTTCACTTTCGCAAGGCTAAAATCGCAAATCGCTATTCAATTGCTGAATTTCCCGAAGCCCGCAAATGTTTTCTCACCCGTAAACGTCAATCGAAGGAGAAAATCCTATGAGGGCTAGAGATGACCCACAAGGGGGTTAAACCCTTATTCGTAGCACTATAAATGCAAATCAAAAATCACTACTGCACTATAAATAACGGGGAAAGAGATGATAGACATTAGAATTAATTGCTCAACAGTCTCAAGCCCGCAAATCGGCAGGAAATAAACTTTATTTTAATGTTTACTTTCCGTGCTAAATAAATCTTGGATATCAATGAGTTAATACATATCAGGCCACCCACGTGGACTAGAACAGTAATTGCATTCATTTTCCTAATTCTTTATTTTGCGGATTTGCGAGTCCCATCGCATATTGGACCCCCGAACCTAATCGATTGACATGCAACCGCCATGTTTTACGGCTGTAATAATAACAGTCTCATTTTCTATTGGCTGATTCAAAATGGGAGGTTACGGGCTTGCTTAATTGATCATATTCCCGTCCTGAATTCCTCCGAACCAGTGCATTGCTTACAGTTTTGGCTTCGTGCCCGTAACTTGCGAGCTGGAGCAATTAAATAGCATCAGAATCGGAGAACAACGGGAGCCCGCAACTCACTCGCAGACATTCTGCGATCGAGTTGCGGGCTTGGAATTGAATATGGCCCTTGGAGTCTCTGGTGTAAGATTCCAGGCTGAGTGATCTTATTACACCTTTACTGTTAAATCCAGGGATACTTACAAAATGTATGTGTGTAACTCAGCACTTTTACAAGGCAACTGAAATATATATTCACGAGTCATTAAAAATTCATCATGAGATTTGGTGCCTTATTACTGTGATTAAATAAAAAAATACTAAAGAAATGTTGGTGTTTTATTACATCAACTGAGCTGCCAATCCGAGGTTTATAGAATGACCTAAGTTAAAAAAAAGATTATTAAGTATTCCTAACTGCGTATCATACCACTTCCTATCCCTTTAAGAAAGCCACCATTGCGAGGTATGATATTCTATTAGGCATGACAAGGAATTATCAAATACTTGGCTTAATACTTTATATGTAGGCCTCATACTTATTTACTGCATGCTCCTCGTAGATACATAGAATTGAAAGCAGGTAAAAACAAATAGACACATCAGTTCTGCTCATTCTATCTACTACAATCCCAAGGAAGGCCAAAGCCATGCTTGGACTACTTTACTGTATTTGTCTCTACCACTTCTACCATTCTTCCTCTTAAATTTTTTTTCCACGTTTGTACATTCTTAGAAGGATCTAAGGAGCCTTACATAGAAATCAGGCGACCTACCAGTGTTCCCTTCCAAGGCCCACCACAGCACATCAGAAAAGATGGCAGGCCTGGGAGGACAAATACATTCATCCTGAGATAGTGTTGTGGGTTTGAGAACGGATCTAGTTCACAGTTTAGTTTCATTACTATGCTGTGGTGGAATATGTAAAAAGAAATCTTATAAGAAGGAAAAACAAAAGGTAATATCATCACAGTGCAGTTACTTGTTCTTACTTATAGTATAGTATAAGGCCATGGCCCTGGAGAGAAGTACAAATTCTGGACACTAAGCATGAAATCAGCTTTAACACGGAACAACATACATAACTGAAAAGTAGATAAAATGGGAATAAGGAACTGTACCAGTTCCCCTTGTCCTCAGGGCTCCATCAGAAATCTTGAGGCCCAGAACACATGTTATAGTTCCCCTCACCCCAGAGAGGACATGGACTCTCAATATGGATGTAAGGAATAATCACTGGCCCATGAACCGGGCCTAGGTCTGGTTTGGGATAGAGTAGTTGTGGCAATTATCAGTGTTAGGGTCACAAGGAACCTGAGATTATCCTATAACATGGAGCACCACCATGACGCACCAGACGTTGAGATAAAATAGAAGTAATGGACACACTATTGGTCCCATTCTACACCCCTTTATTTCACACACCCAACTCTTGTTTAATCCTTCCACAACAAGCTGACAAACTGTCACATATCCTCAAGAAACTGAACCCTCCAACTCCAAACAAACTTATCCCAACAACCCTACTGGATACTGCAGCGTTACACCTCCATTGTTGGACATGTTCTTCCTGCCAGTCTCTCGTTTTGCAACAAGAGGAAGATTATTATTATTTTATTATAATTATCTTTTATTGGTATTGCGCCAACATATTCTGCAGCGCTGTACAGGGGATAAGAACAGGGGAAATACAAGTTTAACAAATTCAAAAGTTGAAGGGCCCTGTTTTAAACTTAGAATTTTAGCAGAAAGTGCTTTATCCCAAAGCACCCTACAAGACTGGAAACTCAGTACTTACAATCTATAGGGGATTAAAGGGCAGAGAACTGGGGAATAATAACAAATAAGGAATACCAAGGGTCAGAAAGAAAGTGAAAAATAGAAAGAATTTTATTTTAGAGGGAGAGGGGGGGGATCTGAGGTGAAAGACTAGTATGTTGGCTGACCCCTAGTGTTGAGATGATATATCTGCAAGTAGGAAGTCAGGTGTTTTCCATGGCTCTATAAATTTAATCTGAGTTGGGGTGGGCGATATTCTGAGAATCTCACAGATGTAGCAGGCCTTGAAGCAGAGTGAATTTGCACTGAAAGAAATAGAGAGAATGGATTGGTGGACATACAGTACAGGAAGACAGGGGAGTTAGAGAGGAATGGGAGAGAGACCTTAGAATGAAGGTATGGGAGGAGGGGGGAGGAGATTTGAGGTAATTATGCCAGCCATAAATGGGGAAAGGATGGGGGAAGGTGGAGACAGCCAAGCAGGGTATAGAAAACTATATTTATATCTACCAAGATATAATAACATGCATACAGTAGTGATATTAATAAACATATTGGCTCCAGGAATGGCACAATTTCCATGGTCTCCTCCATACCTGCTGGCGGTGTGCATGCAGCTCTGATAATCTCACAGACGTAATAGGCCTTAGGCAGGGTGAATTTGCACTGCTGAGGTGTTGTGCATGCAGCTCTGAGAATCTCACAGATGTAGCAGGCCTTGAGGCAGAGTGAATTCTTCATCCCATGCTACAATAATCTTGTTCACACAGTATTATCGCCCACACTTCAGATCATGGTCCTGGTTATTCAGTATGTGATTATTTTAGAGTAATGGGTCATTTCAATTAAATATATATGCACACTTGCACATTAAATTCTTCTTAACATATAATAATTGTGTGAAAAATAGAATACCATACTATACACTTACTGGAAACATGGTACCACTGTATTTGTTGAATACAATTCATTTAATAACTGACTAAATATTTTTATAATATATAAAAAAACAGCAGCCATTAATTTATGCCATTTTTATGCAGTCGGTAATATCTTAATTGCTGTGTTAGATGACCTCCGGTATCAGGGTGCTTACAAGCCAACAGGAGGTCTTAAATGTTAGCGCATTGTTTGATATAATATGTGGCTGCTGTCAATTCTAGTTCTTCAAAAGATCAATACTTCAAACATGGTACTACAGTTGATCAACTAATTAATATTCCTAGGCTTTTTGCCACATTAATGATTAATATAATTACTTGCATCCTATCTAAATACTGTCAGTGTTGGATTACCTAATAATTTCTGAAGCAACCACCTAAGCGATATATGGACAAGAGTACCTTTTCATGGTTCTTCCATCTTTTAAGTGCAGTTATAAAGCTCTGTAATGTTTCAAGAGGTAACTATTGGGTTGTCCAAGATCCCTCAAACATCCCTTGATGTCCACACGCAGGCCGTCTTTCCTACAAGAATCATCTTGCATCTTTAAGGAAAATGCACCCTCAATACATCCATGGATGCCAACTTCATGACTGGCTGTACAAATATATGCATTGTGCTCCTATTTCATCATCAAAGACTATTTTGCATTTGGCTCATTTAATATTTTATTATTATTATGTAACCTCCTGGCCATATTATTTTTAGCTTTGTAATAGAACAGGATAGTTTTACCAGCTAAATTTGACCCAGGAAATGCCAAGACCGTACGGTCAAAGGAGAGAGAGAGATAATTTGATGGAATCTTTAAAATGTATTAATGAACATTCTGAGAGCAATATACAATATAACCTAAATGCTTAGGAGCCTGCAAAGCAGTGCATTTATAAGGATACATTATACTTGTGATATTTAGGCATCAGATTTGCAGTCAGGCTCCCAGAATTGTGTATGAAATTAGAATAAAAATATAAATATATATATTTTTTTATCTAAAATCCCCTTATCTAAAGCTGCTTTTCATTATTTATGACTATTATAGCAGTTATCTGCATATTGGTAATTCTTAACAACATGCTTTCTGGCAGCCTATCAGATATGAACGTGAAAAGCATCAAATCAGTTTTAAGATCTTCCTGCATTTTGTGTGTGAAACTTTTTTCTCTCTGATATAAGCATTTATTTTGTCTTTGCTGAATCATTTTCATATCTGTGAATTTTTCCTACAACTTTCCCAATGGCTTAAAAGGTCATAGAAATAGAGTTAGCTCTCTAGTTAGCGCTCTAGTTTGTCAGTTTGTGAATTACAGCAAGCGTTAGCAGGTTAACTAAATATAGCACTGACATTTAAAAATTATTCATACATTTTGTCAACATAATGGCAGTTAAGAAATGTTGCTTACACAGATCTGCTTTTGTAAAACCAAGCATGGTGGCTCTGCGGCTTTACCGTATGTCCAAGTGTAAGGTGTCCAAGTTAGGGTAACTCATAATTTGTTGTCAGTGCAAAAATCAATTGTCTTGAAGTTCACTCCTAGCAGCGACCCGTAGGATTTACATAGTTACAAAGTAATTGAGGTTGAAAAAAAGACTTTTCAGTCCATCAAGTTTAACCTTTTAAGATCTCCTTTGATCTGCAATATGCGGATTAGCTATTAATTAGTTATTAATTTATTGTTAATTAATTATTAATCAACTATTTATTTATTTTTTAATTATGAATTAATCCAGAGGAAGGCAAACAGAAAAAAACAAAACCAAGTGAAACTTAGCCAATCGTCTCAAAGGGGGAAAAAAATGAATTCCTTCCTGACCCCAGATACTGGCGATCGGATTTCTCCCTGGATCAATATCCTCTCTCTAATTATCCAGGATAACCGTGAATTCCCTTTTTAATTCAAAATAAATCCAGTCCCCTTTTAAAGTTATCTATCAAATCCGCTGTCATCACCTCCTCTGGTAGAGAATTCCACAGATTAACCACCCTTATTTTTCTTTATTAAGGTGGAATTCATTTACTTCTAACCTCAAATGTCCTTTTTATGAAGTGGTGCCCTAAATTGTACTCCATATTCCAAATGAGGGCGTACTAGTGATTTGTATAGTGGCAGAATTATATTTGCTTCCCTGGCTTCTATACCCTTCTTAATACATGCTAATATTTGATTTGCCTTTGCAGCTGCTGCTTGGCTTTGAGCACTGTTACCTAGGTGGTTGTCCACAAGCACTCCCAAATCCCTGAATGGCTATTTTTCCTTCCTAGATGCATAACTTTACTTTTATTTGTATTAAATCTCATCTGCCATTTAGATGCCCATTCCTCAATTTTATGTAAATCCCTTTGGAGGGAAAGCACATCATTATCGGATTGCTTCCTGTTTTAACCAATTGTTCGGCAAAGGTAGTGTAGCCCCATTATGTTGCGCTGTCCCAACCACTGGTACTTCCCTTGTGTATATCGAAGAAAATAACCTATTTAGCTCATCTGCTTTTTCCTGGTCACTAATTTTCAGACAGCCTGTATCACATTGTAATGTTCCTATAGCTTCCTTCCTCGCCTTCTTCCCATTAATATACTTAAAAAAAATATTTTAGGGTTAGTCTTACTCTCTTTTGCAATTCATTTTTCATTTTCTATTTTAGCCAGTCTAATAGCGCTTTTGCAAGCCTTGTTGATTTCCTTGTACTCCCGTAAAGCAGTCTCTGTCACCTCTTGTTTGGACAATTTAAATGCCTGTTTTTTACTCCGTATCTTGATCTTTAAATCATTGTTGAGCCACATGGGATATGATTTACTCCTTTTAATTTTATTCCCACATGGTATATGGTGATAAGTATGTATATTTAGTAAGGATTTAAATGTTGTCCATTTATATTCAGTATTTTTACCTGTCAGTTCTCTGTCCCAGTCTATACTTTGTATTGCTGCCCTTAGACCGTTAAAATCTGCCCTTTTAAAATTAAGAGTTTTTGTTGGCCCCTTAAAATTTTGTTTTTTTAATTCAATTACAAATGAGACTGTGTTGCGATCACTGTTTCCCAACGATTGCTCTATTTCAACATTTGATACTATATCAATTTTATTTTTGATGACTAAATCCAAGATAGCTTTATTTTTAGTAGACTCTTGTATAACCTGGGCCAGATAATGATCTCTGAGTATACTCAAGAACCTGCTCCCCTTAGCTTAACTGCTGGTCTCATTCATCCAGTTTATTTCAGGGTAATTAAAATCTCTCATTATTAGAACTTGCCCATGCTTAGCTGCATTTCCAATCTGTAACATTAATTGTATTTCCTCACTTTCTGCTATATTTGGGTGTTTATAGCATACTCCTACTAATATTCTTTTGGAATTAGCTGCTCCGTTATTTAACTCTACCCACAAACATTCAACTTAATCGCCAGTTTGGCCATAAATACCTTTTCTGACTATAGGCTTAACAGTCCAGTCATGAGATTCATCCCACCACGTTTCGGTAATGCCTATTAAACCCCATTTTTCATTAATTGCTAATAATTCTAACTCTCCCATTTTTCCTGGCAAGCTTCTGGCATTAGCGAGCATACATCTTATGTTATGAGTTTGTAGTTTGGTGGAGCCTGCCACTGTACTTGCGTTACTTAGTAATACCTCCCTATTGACTATACTACCCCTCCCCCCATCTCCTCTCCTATGAGTTGTTAATTCATCCCTTATACCCTCTACACTTTCTACCCCATTACTTATATCTAGTCCCTCCCCCACCTACTAGTTTAAAAACTCCCCAGCCTTTCTACCATCCTATCCCCTAGCACAAAAGCCCCCTCATCATTAAGGTGCAATCCATCCCTGCTTTAGAGATTGTACCCAAGTGAGAAGTCAGCCCAGTGCTCTAAAAACCCAAACCCCTCCTTAGTGCACCACATCTTTAGCCAGACATTAACCTCCCTAAGCTCCTTCTGCCTCCCTGGGCTAG
Organism: Discoglossus pictus; assembly: GCA_027410445.1. Taxonomy (NCBI): domain Eukaryota; kingdom Metazoa; phylum Chordata; class Amphibia; order Anura; family Alytidae; genus Discoglossus; species Discoglossus pictus. The sequence continues at coordinate 273,557,381 of CM050168.1, read as the reverse complement.
CATGTGGCACTGGTAGTATCTCAGAAAATACTACCTTGGAGGTCCTTGCCTTCAACTTATTACCTAGTTCTCTAAAATCATTCTTTAAGACACTCCATCTTCCACTAACTTTGTCATTGGTACCAATATGTACCAAGACCGCTGGTTCATTTCCATCCCCTTCCAAAAATGTGTCTACCTGATCCACAACATGCCGAACCCGAGCACCCGGGAGACAGCCAACTATTCGATTTGCTGGGATCTAGGTGACAAATAACCCTGTCTACCTTCCTAATAATAGAGTCCCCTACCACCAAAACCTGTCTGTTGCTCTGCTTATTCTGCCCTCCCACTCCTCCAGTAGAACTGTTCTCCCGGCTGTTAGGGGGAACAGCTCTATCTGGCATTGCCAATCCTGAATGGACATCCCCAACTGTTTCACTCAATCTGGCAAATATGTTGGTGTTTGCCAACTCAGAACAGGCCTGCCTCCTCCTGTTCCCCCTGATTCCCCTTCTAACTGTAACCCAGCTACATCCCTGGACATCCTCACTAGCCCCAGCTCCATCCTCCATGCTAAGCCCAGCTAAACTGTGCTCAGTGAGCACCAACTCCCTTTCCAGTGGAGCAATATCACTAAGTGCTGCAATTCTCCTCTCCAGTTCTCCAATTTGAGCTTCCAGAGAGGCAACATGCTCACACATCTAACAGAGGTATGGACCCTGGATCATCTGATCCAGTATTGCATACATATGACAGGGTGTACACTGAGTGAGGTTGCCACTGGACTGACTCATAATTATTATTATTGTCTATAAAAATTCAGTGGGAAAATTAAAGAATATAAAATAATATATTTAAAAAAAGTTTTGGAATATAATATATATAGTCTACACACCCCTGTTAAAATGTCAGGTTTCTGTGATGTAAAAAAAGACATAAATAATTTCAGAACTTTTTCCACCTTTAATGTGACCTATAAACTGTACAACTCAATTGAAAAACAAACTGAAGTCTTGTAGGTAGAGGGAAGAAAAAAATATAAAAATAAAATAATATGGTTGCATAAGTATGCACACCCTTAAACTAATACTTTGTTGAAGCACCTTTTGATTTTATTACAGCACTCAGTCATTTTGGGTATGAGTCTATCAGCATGGCACATTTTGACTTGGCAAGATTTGCCCACTCTTCTTTGCAAAAACACTCCAAATCTGTCAGATTGCGAGGGCATCTCCTGTGCACAGCCCTCTTCAGATCACCCAACAGATTTTCAATCGGATTCAGGTCTTGGCGTTGGCTGGGCCATTCCAAAACTTTAATCTTCTTCAGGTGAAGCCATTCCTTTGTTGATTTGGATGTATACTTTGGGTCATTGTGATGCTGAAAGATGAAGTTCCTCTTCATGTTCAGCTTTCTAGCAGAAGCCTGAAGGGTTTGTGCCAATATTGACTGGTATTTGGAACTGTTCATAATTCTCTCTATCTTAACAAAGGCCCCAGTTCCAGCTGAAGAAATCAACCCCAAAGCATGATGCTGCCACCACCATGCTTCACTGTGGGTATGGTGTTCTCTTGGTGATGTGCAGTGTTGTTTTTGTGCCAAACATATCTTTTGGAATTATGGCCAAAATGTTCAACCTTGGTTTCATCAGACCATAACACCTTTTCCCACATGCTTTCGGGAGACTTCAGATGTGTTTTTGCAAAATGTAGCCTGGCTTGGATGTTTTTCTTGGTAACAAAAGGCTTTTGTCTTGCCACTCTACCCCATAGCCCAGACATATGAAGAATACGGGAGATTGTTGTCACATGTACCACACAGCCAGTACTTGCCAGATATTCCTGCAGCTCCTTTAATGTTGCTGTAGGCCTCTTGGTAGCCTCCCAGACCAGTTTTCTTCTCGTCTTTTCATCAATTTTGGAGGGAGCTCCAGTTCTTGGTAATGTCACTGTTGTGCCATATTTTCTCCACTTGATGATGACTGTCTTCACTGTGTTCCATGGTATATTTAATGCCTTGGAAATTCTTTTGTACCCTTCTCATGACTGATACCTTTTAACAATGAGATCCCTCTGATGCTTTGGAAGCTCTCTGTGGACCATGGCTTTTGCTGTGGGATGCGACTAAGACCATTTCAGGAAAGACCAACTAGAGCAGCTGAACTTTATTTGGGGTAATCAGAGGCACTTTAAATGATGGCAGGTGTATGCTGACTCCTATTTAACACGATTTGGAATGTGATTGCTTAATTCTGAACACAGCTTCATCCCCAGTTATAAGAGGGTGTGCAGACTTATGCAACCACATTATTTTTCTTTTTTTTTTCTTCCCTCTACCTAAAAGATTTCAGTTTGTTTTTCAATTGAGTTGTACAGTCTATAGGTCACATTAAATGTGGATAAAGTTCTGAAATGATTTATCTTTGTCTCATTTTTTTACAGCACAGAAACCAAAAGGTGTGTAGACTTTTTATATCCACTCTATATATATTTTTTTCTTTTACTCTTCCCCTTTGCACTATAAATCTGCCCCCCACTTTTCTTTGAACTCCCTTTTATTTTAAATCCTACACTTTTACTAGAATTGCACTTATACTAGAAGTGTTCGCAAGCTCACAAGTTCGCCCCTTCTCCTGTTTATATTAATTTCTGCCTTCTCACCTGGGCACAATTAGTGCACTCTACAATTTATCGGCCTTTACTTGCAAAAAAGTAAAACCCACTTGCAAACAGCCGCAAACAGCTCACAAACCTTTATACTAGTTTACCACAGTCAAACCACACTCTTCTCACCTGGGCACAATTAGTGCAGTCTGCAATTTATCAGCCTTTACTTGCAAAAAGTAAAATCCACTTGCAAAAAAAAAATGTTTTAAGGATGGGTGATTAAGATAGCTGGGTAGAATTTTTTGCGCTCTATTGTTTTTTCAGGGATTATCATAAGGCCAAATCTTACAACAATCAATTAGTAAAACCCTTCCATCTTATCACTATAACCATGCACCTTCTATGGGACCCCTGGGGTTTAAAGTATGAATAAGCTATATGTTGTGGCTAGCCAGGGATTCCACATTTTATAAAATAGTGGCATTGTATTTGCTAACATATGTGAAAGCCTGTTGTTAGTTAGGATATAGTTCCACTTATACTTAACTGCATAGATAATAAGATAATAAGATAGATAATAAGAGAAGTAGACTTACATTGACTAGCAATGTGTTTATTGTGACCAACAAAATTAATTGCAGAAATCGGTTATGAGCGTTTTGAAGACCAGGAACCAAGGAACCAACTAGGCAAACACCAAGGTAACTCAGAGACAGTTGTATTTGAAGCTATTTGCATCACTTCCCTTTAAAGTTTTTTAAACTAGTAAAACTAGTAGGCATGTTTACCAAATATGATAGAAAGTGCCAGTGACAGAACAGCCTCTAAAGCACAGCAGGCTGACGGTTGGATTCCACATATGTCATTTATCAGGGGTGATATAGACATGATGTAACATCTTAATACTGTAATTGAAATTGTTTTTTGCAATTGTGCTCCAGGAGTCAGTCCAGGTATCAATATATACCAAGTCTGATTCCCAAAGGGTCATGTATGTATATTTGTGATCTTCAGGAGGTGCATTAAAGGTGTTATTTAGCATATTGAATATGCCTCGGGAAAGAACAGAAGTGCGGCAAAGGCATGAGAACCAAGTGTCTTGTGGATAAATTGAATTTCATAAAAGGTATTATATTAAATGTCGGATTTGACAGAAACGTAAGTGTTCATGTAGAGGAAGATTATATTTATCACGCAAGATTTTGTAAATTAAGATGGAATCATCATGCCAGTCTAGTAAGTTTGGTTTCTCTCCACCAAAATATACACTTTTCATTCAAACCTAATGAGAAATGAGATGGGGGCATGATTGGAGTCAGGGGAGAGAGATATTAAGGCTAAATGATTGTGGTGAATGGCCCACGACCACTTAAAGTGAATTTAGTTAACCTCCCTGGCGGTCTGATTATTTCCCTGCATGGTTCTGCCCTCTTGCGTCGCCTACGCTTGTAGGGAAGGGAACCCAGAAGACGGATGCCGGCATCGGGCGGAGGACACTGCGGGAGGACACCAGAGTCTCATAGGGACAAGGTAAGTGATACTACAGTGTGGCTCAGTGATACCGCTTTTGGTACTGAAAATTAACCCCGAGCCATGCTCGGGATTACTACCAGGAAGGTTAAGGGACTACTAGTAGAAGGTAAAATAGAAAGAGGCCTAGGTAGCCATGTAATAGTATCCTGCTTACTGGGGGATATAAGGGAGTTTTCCATAGCAACACAGATCAATTTGTGACTTAAATAATGAGCCTTATGATAAGAATGCTAGATGGGCTGCTTTAAAATAAAACTTTAAATTAGGGCATGATAAGCCCCCTCTGGTCTTAGGACAAAACATAATGGACCTCTCTACCTTAGGTGGTTTATTCCACCATATAAACTTGAAAATGTGAGTCTGGAACGTATCAAGCTCTTTAAATATAATGAACCTGGGCATATTGTTAAATAAATGTAATAGACAGGAACTAAGTTAATTTTAATAAAGTTAATGCAACCTATCCAAGAAATTTGGTAGTGTGATCAGGATTGTAAATCTGAAAGTAATTATTTGTACATAGAGTTATAACTGGCTTATTAGAGGTTACCCCAATGAGAAGTAATATTGACTCCTTATAAAAGACCTTATAAAACATTTGGTCCCCGTAAAATTAAAGTTAAGTTGGAGTAGCCTGACAACAGCCGAGGGAAGAGTGAAATTTAAGGCCTCGGATTTGACTATATTCAATGTCATTCAAAGACAGTTAAGGTATGCATAAGATATGGGATTGAGGTAAGTGGCCTAGTGAGAGTACAAAATAAATCACCAGTGAAGAGACAACACTTATATTGACTTGATCTTAAATTCATAAATGGTTATGGTTTACGCAAGAGGTTCAATTGCCAGGGCAAAAAGCAAAAGGCAAAACAGGACACCCCAGCCTCCCGTTGAATTTGAATAGAAGACGGTAAGTTGCCAGGCAAATTCAAGGTGGGCCTGAGTTTCCAGTAATAGGTTCATGCCAAGATCACAAGCCCTTTAATTCCAAATTTAATAAGGACATCATATAGTTTGGGCAATTCTCTATGCCAAGAACTAAGAATCACGCAGGTACCTTTGTGCTAAGAATATAGATATATTGATAACTCACCTAATGTTGTCCATTGCCTGTCTGTAGGGTATAAAGCTTACTTGATCTTTGTGATAGCCATCCTATTGGCCACTACTTTAGCTCGAATTTGAATGTCCTATTAAATAGGGTTATTGGTCTATAATTGTTAACATCTAAGGGTTCCTTGCGTTCATTAGAAAAAACAATAATGTCAGCCAGATTCATTTCAGGGATATTTGGTACCCATTCAGCATATACATGTAAAGGTTAGTTAGATGATTGGGCTAAGAGGTCCAATAAGTTTTATAGTATAGGTTGGTTAAATCATCTGTACATGGAAATTTGCATAATTTTAAGTCTTGAATCATAGCTTTAACCTCCTTAATTGTTACGCTGACATAAAGGCGTTAAGGTCATCCTTATACAAAGTGGGTGAACTGCAGGGATCAAGACAAGAAAGTGTCTGTGGAATTGTTCCTTGCTGAATGGAGCTTCTGATAAAAATGATGAAAAAGCTGTTGTATTTTACTTGGACGATTGGTAGAGACCCTTAGGGGGTTTCAGTTGGTATATTTCAGATTGGGTGGTTTAAGGCTTTGGAAAATAATGTATGTTGTGTCCACAGTAAAGCTTTCTCAGTATAATTGTTACGCTGACATAAAGGCGTTAAGGTCATCCTTATACAAAGTGGGTGAACTGCAGGGATCAAGACAAGAAAGTGTCTGTGGAATTGTTCCTTGCTGAATGGAGCTTCTGATAAAAATGATGAAAAAGCTGTTGTATTTTACTTGGACGATTGGTAGAGACCCTTAGGGGGTTTCAGTTGGTATATTTCAGATTGGGTGGTTTAAGGCTTTGGAAAATAATGTATGTTGTGTCCACAGTAAAGCTTTCTCAGTATAATTGTTACGCTGACATAAAGGCGTTAAGGTCATCCTTATACAAAGTGGGTGAACTGCAGGGATCAAGACAAGAAAGTGTCTGTGGAATTGTTCCTTGCTGAATGGAGCTTCTGATAAAAATGATGAAAAAGCTGTTGTATTTTACTTGAACGATTGGTAGAGACCCTTAGGGGGTTTCAGTTGGTATATTTCAGATTGGGTGGTTTAAGGCTTTGGAAAATAATGTATGTTGTGTCCACAGTAAAGCTTTCTCAGTATAATTAGATAGAATCAGATCAAGTTTAGTTCATGACTTTGCCAAGTCTTTTTTTGCAACTGAGGAACAGGCCTAAGTTGATTTGTTTTTTCTAAGTGTTGCAATTTAGAGTGTAACTTCTTTTGCACGTTTTGCTGTTACTTATGATTAGCGGTTAATTTGGTACAAGAACCCCTGATATAAGCCTTGTGTGCAACCCAGACCCACTCTATGTTAGAGTCACATGTGTTATTCATATTCAAGTAAAATGATCTTGTGTTACTATGTCCTGTATTGGTGCTCAGTAATTAAAGATTTGTTAAATCTCCAAGATCTAGGATTGAGATGTTAAGAAGTTGCAAGAAATATTGACCACAGAATGATTAGATCAGAGGCAGGGGAGATCTGCAAGAAATGTAGGATCTAATAAAGAGGAGTCAAGAAAGAATGTGTCTATCCTGGAGTAAGTGTGGTGGTTGGGGGAATAAAAAGTATATTCTCTATCTGATGGATAAAGACTCCTTCAGACATTCACAAGGTGCATGTGATTGTGTCTGTAATCTTTGTGAGTTTTGCTGTTCCAAGCGAAGCTAAGAATGGTCTATTTTGGAATTCAAAATTAGATTTAGATCCCCTCCAATTATTGTCTTGCCCAAATATGTTGTCACCTTAAATTGTAGTAAGCATTAGAGCATGTCATGGGGCATATAAAGATATAAGTGAGTTTGGTGTCGAAAAGGTGGCCAGTCAAAATAAAATGGTGCCCCTCTGGGTCAATGTACTTTTGGTTTACCTGAAAGAGAAGTCTCTGTGTAATAAGACGAGAGCCCCTACTTGTCTGGTGATCTGGCCTGCAGTATAAAATATAGGATATACTTTATGTATGAATTTCTGAACCTTATGTTTAGCAAAATGTGTTTTCTGATGGAATAACATGGCTTTGTGATGAGCCTTATAAACGAGTAATTATTTGTACATAGAGTTATAACTGGCTTATTAGAGGTTACCCCAATGAGAAGTAATATTGACTCCTTATAAAAGACCTTATAAAACATTTGGTCCCCGTAAAATTAAAGTTAAGTTGGAGTAGCCTGACAACAGCCGAGGGAAGAGTGAAATTTAAGGCCTCGGATTTGACTATATTCAATGTCATTCAAAGACAGTTAAGGTATGCATAAGATATGGGATTGAGGTAAGTGGCCTAGTGAGAGTACAAAATAAATCACCAGTGAAGAGACAACACTTATATTGACTTGATCTTAAATTCATAAATGGTTATGGTTTACGCAAGAGGTTCAATTGCCAGGGCAAAAAGCAAAAGGCAAAACAGGACACCCCAGCCTCCCGCTGAATTTGAATAGAAGACGGTAAGTTGCCAGGCAAATTCAAGGTGGGCCTGAGTTTCCAGTAATAGGTTCATGCCAAGATCACAAGCCCTTTAATTCCAAATTTAATAAGGACATCATATAGTTTGGGCAATTCTCTATGCCAAGAACTAAGAATCACGCAGGTACCTTTGTGCTAAGAATATAGATATATTGATAACTCACCTAATGTTGTCCATTGCCTGTCTGTAGGGTATAAAGCTTACTTGATCTTTGTGATAGCCATCCTATTGGCCACTACTTTAGCTCGAATTTGAATGTCCTATTAAATAGGGTTATTGGTCTATAATTGTTAACATCTAAGGGTTCCTTGTGTTCATTAGAAAAAACAATAATGTCAGCCAGATTCATTTCAGGGATATTTGGTACCCATTCAGCATATACATGTAAAGGTTAGTTAGATGATTGGGCTAAGAGGTCCAATAATGTTTTATAGTATAGGTTGGTTAAATCATCTGTACATGGAAATTTGCATAATTTTAAGTCTTGAATCATAGCTTTAACCTCCTTAATTGTTACGCTGACATAAAGGCGTTAAGGTCATCCTTATACAAAGTGGGTGAACTGCAGGGATCAAGACAAGAAAGTGTCTGTGGAATTGTTCCTTGCTGAATGGAGCTTCTGATAAAAATGATGAAAAAGCTGTTGTATTTTACTTGGACGATTGGTAGAGACCCTTAGGGGGTTTCAGTTGGTATATTTCAGATTGGGTGGTTTAAGGCTTTGGAAAATAATGTATGTTGTGTCCACAGTAAAGCTTTCTCAGTATAATTGTTACGCTGACATAAAGGCGTTAAGGTCATCCTTATACAAAGTGGGTGAACTGCAGGGATCAAGACAAGAAAGTGTCTGTGGAATTGTTCCTTGCTGAATGGAGCTTCTGATAAAAATGATGAAAAAGCTGTTGTATTTTACTTGAACGATTGGTAGAGACCCTTAGGGGGTTTCAGTTGGTATATTTCAGATTGGGTGGTTTAAGGCTTTGGAAAATAATGTATGTTGTGTCCACAGTAAAGCTTTCTCAGTATAATTAGATAGAATCAGATCAAGTTTAGTTCATGACTTTGCCAAGTCTTTTTTTGCAACTGAGGAACAGGCCTAAGTTGATTTGTTTTTTCTAAGTGTTGCAATTTAGAGTGTAACTTCTTTTGCACGTTTTGCTGTTACTTATAATTAGCGGTTAATTTGGTACAAGAACCCCTGATATAAGCCTTGTGTGCAACCCAGACCCACTCTATGTTAGAGTCACATGTGTTATTCATATTCAAGTAAAATGATCTTGTGTTACTATGTCCTGTATTGGTGCTCAGTAATTAAAGATTTGTTAAATCTCCAAGATCTAGGATTGAGATGTTAAGAAGTTGCAAGAAATATTGACTACAGAATGATTAGATCAGAGGCAGGGGAGATCTGCAAGAAATGTAGAATCTAATAAAGAGGAGTCAAGAAAGAATGTGTCTATCCTGGAGTAAGTGTCGTGGTTGGGGGAATAAAAAGTATATTCTCTATCAGATGGATAAAGACTCCTTCAGACATCCACAAGGTGCATGTGATTGTGTCTGTAATCTTTGTGAGTGTTGCTGTTCCAAGCGAAGCTAAGAATGGTCTATTTTGGAATTCAAAATTAGATTTAGATCCCCTCCAATTATTGTCTTGCCCAAATATGTTGTCACCATAAATTGTAGTAAGCATTAGAGCATGTCATGGGGCATATAAAGATATAAGTGAGTGGGTTTGGTGTCGAAAAGGTGGCCAGTCAAAATAAAATGGTGCCCCTCTGGGTCAATGTACTTTTGGCTTACCTGAAAGAGAAGTCTCTGTGTAATAAGATGAGAGCCCCTACTTGTCTGGAGATCTGACCTGCAGTATAAAATATAGAATATACTTTATGTATGAATTTCTGAACCTTATGTTTAGCAAAATGTGTTTTCTGATGGAATAACATGGCTTTGTGATGAGCCTTAGAAACGAGAAAAGCTTTCCTGTTCTTAAAGAGGGAAATTGAAAGTTTTTACATTGTGTATAAGAAATGTGTAGGTAGGAAAGGGGATATATGTAACTTAAAGGGTGTACTTGAGTTGTTTCAAACCTGTTTTACTTTTAATATCACTCCAAGATACACCTAAAGGTTGGAAGAATAATAGTATATTACGGATGATTGAAAAGTGGCTACTCTTGGCTTGGCAAAGATGTTTTTACTATTTTATTATTTTCTTTTAATACATAAATCCATGTCTCTTAGTTCTTGTATATGTTTTGCCCTTTTCCTTTCTTTTTTCTCTTATAATTATAAATTCGTTTTTTTCTTTTTATGTTTATTTCCCCCCATTCTCCCCTCTCCACCCCCTTTTTCTTATCTTTGATTTAATTTGACTTCCCCTCTTTTTTTAAATTCTTATTTAAGTTTGATTTCGGTCTTTCTGTGTATTCTTCCTTAAAGTGAATGCCTCTTGTGTGACAAGACTGCACGATTATTAGCAGCCACAAGATGGCGATGTATCTTAGCAAAAAGTAAATAGCTGACAGGTTTATTACCAATTGCATGGGGGTTTGTAGAAATAATTTAAGTAACTTAATATCCATAAAGCCTGAAGTGTAACTTAAAGTAAGCAACTAAAATTGCGTAATAAAAAGTTCCACTGGATTTTAGCCTGTTGAGCTACAAGGTGTGGGCTGAGATAGTGATGAGGGCAGTATAGGAAACAAAGATTATTATGAGAGCTGTGCAGGCAGCAATACATCTCATAAGAGGCTACTGGTGTTCTAAGTAGCAAATCCTGTGCATGGCTCAGCTCCAACTCAATGATGACACAATACAAGCAACAAGGTGGGAAAAGGGGCTCAGAGGTAGAGCAGCTCCATCCGAAAGCAGGCCCAGCACCAAACCCGAGTGTCAGGGTCACAAGTGCCCTCTACAAACTAGTGCTGAAGTTAAGCTTGATCCAGATCTTATCAGTACGTCAAATTGACACAGGTCACTCATGGCTATCATCCTCAGGTCAATATCCCAGGATCCAGCCTGTAGTTGGATAACCAGAAGAAGATCCAGCAGAAGGTTCATCATAGAGTGTAGTGTTGCATCAAAGGTAGCATGGCTGCACAGGCCCAAATCGCACTAGATGTGCTCTATCGCATAGTATTCAGCACCAAGGATATACAGTGTCTTACAAAAGTATTCACCCCCTTTTTACCTATTTTGTTACATTACAGCCTTAAGTTCAATGTTTTGTTAATCTGAATTTTATGTGATGGATCAGAACACAATAGTCTAAGTTGGTGAAGTGAAATGAGAAAAATATATACATAAAACTATTTTTTAGAAATAGAAAACAGAAAATTGGCATGTGCGTATGTATTCACCCCCTTTGTAATGAAGCGCATAAAAAGCTCTGGTGCAACCAATTACCTTCAGAAGTCACATAATTAGTGACATGATGTCCACCTGTGTGCAATCTAAGTGTCACATAATCTGTCATTACATATACACACCTTTTTTTAAAGGCCCCAGAGTCTGCAACACCTAAGCGGCACCTAGAGGCACCACTAACCAAACACTGCCATGAAGACCAAGGAACTCTCCAAACAAGTAAGGGACAATGTTGTTGAGAAGTACAAGTCAGGGTTAGGTTATAAAAAAATATCCAAATCATTGATGATCCCCAGGAGCACCATCAAATCTATCATAACCAAATGGAAAGAACATGGCACAACAGCAAACCTGCCAAGAGACGGACGCCCACCAAAACTCACGGACCGGGCAAGGAGGGCATTAATCAGAGAGGCAGCATAGGGACCTAAGGTAACCCTGGAGGAGCTGCAGAGTTACACAGCAGAGACTGGAGTATCTGTACATAGGGCGACAATAAGCCATACACTCCATAGAGTTGGGCTTTATGGCCAGAAGAAAGCCATTACTTTCAGCAAAAAACAAAATGGCACATTTTGAGTTTGCAAAAAGGCATGTGGGAGGCTCCCAAAATGTATGGTGCTCTGGTCTGATGAGACTAAAATGTAACTTTTCGTCCATCAAAGAAAACGCTATGTCTGGCGCAAAGCCAACACATCACATCACCCAAAGAACACCATCCCCACAGTGAAACATGGTGGTGGCAGGATCATGCTGTGGGGATTTTTTCAGCAGCCGGGACTGGGAAACTGGTCAGAGTTGAGGCAAAGATGGATGGTGCTAAATACAGGGATATTCTTGTGCAAAACCTGTACCACTCTGTGCGTGATTTGAGGCTAGGACGGAGGTTCACCTTCCAGCAGGACAATGACCCCAAACACCCTGCTAAAGCAACACTTGAGTGGTTTAAGGGGAAACATGTAAATATGTTGGAATGGCCTAGTCAATGCCCAGACCTCAATCCAATAGAAAATCTGTGGTCAGACTTAAAGATTGCTGTTCACAAGTGCAAACCATCCAACTTGAAGGAGCTGGAGCAGATTTGCAAGGAGGAATGGGCAAAAATCCCAGTGGTAAGATGTGGCCAGCTCATAGAGACTTATCCAAAGTGACTTGGAGCTGTGATTGCCGCAGAAGGTGACTCTACAAAGTATAGACTTTAGGGGGGTGAATAGTTATGCACATTGACTTATTTTGTCCTATTCGTTGTTTGCTTCACAATAATAATAATTAAAAAAAACATCTTCAAAGTTGTGGGCATGTTCTGTAAATTAAATGATGCAAATCCTCAAACAATCCATGTTAATTCCAGGTTATGAGGCAACAAAACACGAAAAATGCCAAGGGGGGTGAATACTTTTGCAAGACACTGTAGTTGTGTTCGTGCCCTTAAGGAGGGTTAGATGAGATGGTGAAGACAGAAGTAGAGGCACATTCTCCCCAACCAAAGTGGTTTTAGGGCAATCTAATGCAGGACATTGGGACGCACACTAAGATTTTATATATTTTTGAAAAACAAAGGTTTTTTTTGTTGTTTCATGTCTAGATGAAAATTTGGCACACAGTGGAATTATCTCACATAATAACCACAATTATTACAATTGTATTTCTTATCAATGCCTATAAAGCTTATCTGTTTGATAAACCAATCCCATAAAATAACTGTACCCGGTGCTGTTTTTTTTCTTTTCATGTCACATGAAACAGCGTCATTTAAAAAAAAACAAGGACATTAATTTGCTTGTTTATAAATTATTATCTATATTAATAATTTTGTTTGCTTTCAATCCAGTACCTTGCTGTAATCTTACCTGTTCTGGGCACTGCCACTTCTTGTTAACCAGAACCAAATAAATCACAAAACAGTGAAAAACAGAAACTGCAAGAAAGGTTGATCAGATATGTAATATGATTCTGCGTGTAACTAGAAAGCTTCCACATGACTGACTATGTGCTCACTGTCAGTAGCAACCTTCAAGTGTCCAAATATTTTTAATTAGAAGATAAAAACAAAAATAATTGCAGGGTGGCAAAAAAGGTCAATGAATGTCTGACAAAATAAAACAACAATCACAAAACTTCCGGTAATGGGAACAATGTGTTGATCTTTGGAAAATAAATAGACAATAAACAGGGCAGCCTGAAGGAAAACTGTGATTGGTTCTAAAATGTTGGGAATATGTGTAAACAAATTGGGGGTTTCAGAAACACTGCTTTCTGATGACAAATAAGAACTTAATATTTTTCCTTTTTTTCTTAATAAATGATAGATACACTTTATGCCAGCATTTTCCTGTTTCTGTAGTTTGTGCCGATCCCTCTCTTTAAAGTTTCACACACTTTGGCTTTTTAATTATAAAAGGTTGTGGACAGCCGCAATAGTGTCTCTAATAACCTTGCCTGTATTCGGACAGGGTTGTTTTTAAATCCTGATCCATCTGGCTTTCTCTGAGGACTGGTTTGAGAACAACAAACCAATAAACAAAATATAAAGGGCTCTCTAAAGAATAGTTAGGTAAGGCTTGATAGCAAAAAACCTTTATTAAGCTTTTACTGTATACGTAAACAATGAATTATTGTACAGTATAGGCTCCTTACCTTTCTACCACCTGAATGATGTATTGTCTCTGGTGTGGAAGCCGCCCAGAGGGGAATGTTCTCCAAACAGGTATATTGTACTTACATTATGATAGTGGGGGGTGACCAGAACGTGTATTTGTGTACACTGCTAGCAGCTTATGTTACACTACTGACTGCTACTAATCTGTGTTTTACAGAATGGTCTCAAATGGTTTTCAATTTGGTACGTCCTCTTGGGTGGGTCCCACTCCAGAGACAATATATCACTCAGAGTGTGAAAAAATCTGGAGCTTACACAGCCTGGGGCATGATCTAAAACAGTAATTCATTGTTTCAATGCATAATACAGCTTAATAAAAGTAAAAGCTTAATAAAGTTGTTTTTTTTTTATAATCAAGGCCTACTTAACTTTTCTTTACTTAACTTCTTTAGAGCTGAGCTTTCCAAACTGTGTGTCGGGATAATAGAGGGGACCAATGGTGGGCATCAACAACTATCTTGGACAGAGGAATATTGCTCATCACTTTGACTGGAGATGAAAAAATATTATGACTAAGACTACACTGCATTTTATATACCGTGACAGTGGCTTTGAATGATTTTATTCTTTTTTAAATTTCAAAGCTGATAAACTTATCACATCAAAGAAACATCAGCATAACTTGAAAACAACTAGAGGGGGCCAGTGGGACGAGAATCACTGCCAAGTCTTGTATGTTTTATTTTTAAACTTAAATACTTGTTCTCTTGGGGCCCTGTCGGAGAGAACACTACAGAACGATTTGCATCCTGTTTATGCAATGTTTGGAATGCCCCTGAAGCAGAACCCTTGGAACATTTCATACTACAGTGCAAATCACACTCCTTTCCTCATGCCCCTTTACAGTGGATAATGCAGCTTTTTGCTCAAATTTAATTTATATTCTTACTGCTGAAGATTGTATTTCTTTTAGCTATTATTATAACACTAGCGACTTGCCTGACAAAAAATGTGAAGCCTTGCAATGCTTTTTGGCTCTCCTCTCTTCTAACTTGCCGGCGGCCATTGCAAGCCTCTCCCCCGCCCCTCTAATTTACATTCCTTGCAATGAGCGCCATAGTCGGCGATGCAATGAGCAGGGAGAGGCATGCGCTGTGTGCATACGAAAGCCCATAACTTTGCCACTCATTGCAGGCCACCCCTGTGTCTCTTTCCCGCCTCTCCCTCCCCTGTGTTTCTATCCCGCCTCTCCCTCACCTGTGTCTCTTTCCCCCTCTCCCTCCCCTGTGTCTCTTTCCCCCAACTCCCTCCCCAGCATCTCTTTCCCCCCTCTCCCTCCCCTGTGCCCCTTTCAGCCCCTCTGCCTCCCCTTTGTCTCTTCCTCCTCTCTCACTCCCCTGTCTCCCCCCACCTTCTCTCTCTTATTTGCAAGCTTAGCGGCGTTTGAACCTGTAATTTTCTTTCAAGCCCGCAAGACTTGAAGCTTAAATCGGTATTGCTCCAAGCTTTGCAGGCTTGAATTTTTTTTTACCGGGTTTAACGCCTCCATGAGGAGGCAGGGATCCCATAAGTGAGGTTGGTAGATAATTTTCTATTCAATTGGCGTCTTTTGGCAGCCTCCCAATGGCTTCCGAGTTACGGGCTTGAAAAAAAAATTGTAGCGTTTTCTTCAAAACCGTAACTCGGAAGCCATTCATAGCCTCTTTTGCGAGCCTCGAGATGAGCGCCTTTAGTGCTCATTGCATCCCCTCTGCCTTACGGGCCTCACAATGAGTGCCTTTGGAGCTCATTGCAGCCCTCTGCAAACCTGTAAATTTCGGGCCTTCGTCGCTCATTGCAGCTTGCGTCAAACCCGTACCTTTTAACATTGTGTTACCAACAAACTCACAATTATGACATCTATTATATGTGATTATCCTTCACTCTCAATGGCAATCAAAACTGCAACATTTATTGGGAGATGACGTTGTAGCTTTGTTTAGTTAACTTCAGAGATCATAATGATATTTTTTTGACATAACGTACAAAAATATTAATGTTATTATCATTTATGATAAAGTCCACTACACTATCCAAGATTAATATATGTAAAAAATGGCAACTGTATTGCTCAGTTTAAATGTACATTTTGTATGACTAATACATCAATTTATATTTATTTATAGACTAGACATTATATTGATACTTTCTTAAGTTCATTGTACTGCCTTCATGCCTGTTGCTGTGGTTTGGGTTAATGTTAAGAATAGACTTGTCCTTGCAGTTCATTGGCGCCACACTATGGTGATCACAATACATTGTTTTTTATTGTATTTTAGCACTGCCATGTGTTAAATATTACTTAATACATGGATTGTGACTCGAGGCGTGCACATAATTATAAGAAGAATGATGTCTGCTGAAAATAGACAACGTCTTCTCTTATGTGCTCCTGACACACTGCAGAAGCAGACTATAGATGAACAAAAAGGTCCAACAAATACTGAACAATTATAAATGGACACATTACACTTTAATGCCCACATCTCCCTAATGTCTTAACTCCCTCTCACATGAAATATTTGGCCATCCACATCAGCAGATTAACACTCAACAAATGCAAAATCTACCCCTCCGGGTGACTTTCTGATTGACTTCCTAATGATAACTCACAACTTCTTGACTTCTATTCATATTATTCCTGCAATTAAAGAATTAATTTGCCCACATCTCATCCAATCTTGGAAACTCCAGATCTAATATTGATAACTTTTAAAATTCCTAACATATGTTTATTAATGTTTATTAGTCTCTGTCACTCCAACTGTACCACAATAATGCTCCAACTCCTATCCTTCCTCTATGTCCAAACTGGCTTATGTTCTTTATTGACACATTTCCTCTCCCTCATCATGATACTTTACTATTGAAGGACTAATAGCCACATTAAGTTCTCCTAAAGTGTAAAACCGTAGCTCGTAACGTAGCCCGCAAGACTTACGGCTATTAAATTGGCCTTGCAAAGCAACCTGGCGACGACTTCTGGGATAGGGGCGAGAAAGCCCTACGGGACGTGAGAATTCAACTAGCGCTCTCGCAAATCCTTTGGTCTGTCAAGTCTATAACTGTTACATTTCCAATCATGCTATTAAATTGCAACAAAATCACTGGCGTTCAAGCCTGTAACCCGCAAATGGAGCCCAGAAGCCAATGAGTGCTAAAGAGGACCCGCAAGGGGGGTAAAATCACATCTGTAGCACTTTAAGGGCATATATACACACACTATTGTACTCTTATTAACAAGGAAAGTGATGTTAGGTCTTAGAATTAATAGCACAACATTATCAAGCTCGCAAATCATCAAAAAAAATATACTTTAACTCATGTGTAATTTCTGTGTTATATAGATCCCGGCAATCAATGTGTTAATACATATAATAGAGCTTGCATGTAATAGAACATCATATTTATGGCTTTATCAATATTGCATTATTTGTGGAATATGGGTCCGATCGCAACTCGTAATTGAAACCCGTAACACTTTGAAATCCAACCTCCATTTTTCTGTGACACAATGACGACGATCTCTGTTTCCATTGGCTCCATCTAAACCCGTAACTACAGGTTTGACTAATTGATCACGGACGCTCATCCAACGTTCAACAAATGGTTTACGTCTCAAGCCCGTAACTCACAGCTTGCTCTAATTTAATAGCTCTTTAACTCTGCCAAATTCGAGCCTGTAGCCGTTGCAGGTCTCACATTGCACATACGGGCTTGGAATTTAATGTGGCTATAAAATACTTTTTTCCACCTCAGTTACTATGTTACTATGTACTCTTGGCATGCTCTAGATTATCTGTAAACCTTATACATCCACTGGTCCTTTGGCATTTCAAAGGCTCTTTAACCCTTGATAAGAATATTTTTCCACAAATCATCACAGACAATAACCAATGTACTTTTCTCTGTATGATGATATGGATTGTGTTTTGTTTTTTTTGCATCACTCATTCTGAATCAATATAAGTATAAATATAGCACCAGAATCCATTGTATATGGAACCTATGTACATAGACTGTCATTGAGCCTCCTAATGTTACTATAATATTATATTTCTCAAGGTAAAATACAGTGAGCTAACAAAAAACTATTAACATATAACTTGATATAATGCTGTGCAAGAATTTTATGTAAAGCAGGAACAATAAGATGTAAAATCACTATTTCTACAAGACGTAATCATTTCTTAAGCATAGTTTCCTTTTATGACAGTTGAGGTCTGATAATAAAAATAAACAAAAAACACACAAACCTGCCGTTATAGAGTCCCTTTGCCCAATATCAAGTGTAATGTAGCACTTTCTTAGAAATATAGCTAAATTCTGAAAAAAATACTTCCATTGTTTTCTGGAAGGTGGGATGTCTTTGTTGGGAAATTGTCTCAGCTGGGAGAACTTTTCTACAAATCTTAGCAAATGGTTCATTGGCCAGACCACAACATAACATCTGATCCGGTGCCTCAGCATACAAATAGAGCTGACATTAGTTGTTCAAGTTCAGTTGCAACATATATTCACTAATGTACTAATAAGGTTATTGGGGAACTTATATAAAAATACAGGTATTGGCCAGGGTGTAGTAAGTTATACATTTTAGAACAACTGCTACAATTACAGGACCATATTTATTTCATCACTTGCTGAGAGCTGGAGTAGAGTGGTGTGTTTTACATCTATTCATGGGATGTTGAGGTGGAGAAGAGGGAGAGGTAAGAGAAAAAGGAATCTCATTTAATTTGACATCAACCCCCTTCCCATGCCTAGAACCAGGCAGCTCACATCAATAAAGGCACATCCAGCTCTACAGAACTGTAAAAGCCCTACTCCAAATTTGTTGGGCCACTGGACATTCCCACCACGTGTAGATGAAAGTACCTATTGTTTGGCATTGCTTGAAGCAATTGGATGAATTTTGGAGATTCATTTTGTGCATTATGTCAGGGGTGTAATATGCTCTATGCAAAATTGTATTTGTCATTTCCAGACATCACTATCCCATTATTAGCCCCACAAACCAATTGTATTGTAGTGGCATGGATAAGGACCCTTCTCCTATCACCAGTTGAAACACTCTGGGTCCTCTGACAAATACTTTAAGAGAGGCATTGTTACAGGCAGAGGTATCAAGAACAAAAGATTATCTGCTTTAAGGGGAGAAGACGAGCAAAGCATTGTAGAAGAAACACAGACAAGGTAAGGAAGGATATTAAAGAGACAAGTAAAAAAGGGTAAAAACAAACTAGCCAGACACAGTGACAGCCAGGGCAAGATGACAGACAGATGGAGCAAACAAGTAGAGAAGTAGACTGGACAAGAGAGTACTGGGAAAAGAAATAAAGACATAAGAAGGGAGTGAGAGTTTAAGATGAGAGATAGAGAAGAAGTAAAGAGAGCAAAAATGTCAATTTAAGATATATACAGTAAAACCCCATTATCCGGCACCTATGGGGATTACCTATTGCCGGATAAGTGTAGTTTCCGGTTAAAAAAGGGTCTAAACGAGTCTTAAACCCCCCAAAAACTCTCAAAATGCATTTAAAAGACACTGGCACCTAAGCTGGGTCATTTAGGCCCAAGAAAATAGTTAGAAATAAAGTTAGCATTTTTTTTTGCAGTTTTGAACTCCGGATCGTGCCGGTTATGCCGGTGTAGCGGGAGTTTATTTTAAATGGGGAATTAATGACGGTGCCGGTTGCTTGAGAGTTAGTTGGGTGCCGGATAACCGGGATTCTACTGTAATAATGAAAACAGGTATAGGTATGAGATTGTATGCATATAAATATATACACATCCATACATAAACATATGTGTCTCTTATCTTGTAACACATCCTACATTTGTGTGTGGCCATATTTCACTCCTGCCATGGAAATGGATACCAGTTATTAATAAAGCCAGCAGTCAGATCTTTTAGCATGTATTTCTAGAAAGGGAAGGACTTACAGTGTATGTAATGCTCATCTAAAGTTTTGGAATACATGTAAACTTGTTACTAGGAAGAGATAGAGGAGCTTAGAGAAAAACAAAACCATGTTGCCAAAAAGTATTTTTTTCATAATTAGATTAAAAAGAATAAATCAAACATGTTATACTCACAACCCACTGATAATAAACCAACAAAGAATACTTTTAAGCAGTAATCCTGCTACGTTAATCATTTTATACTTGTTTATCCACTGTGTAACAAACTGATTATGTTCCCTGGGCTGTACCTTAAAATTCTCTGTTTACAACTCACTTTCCCACAGATAATTACCACTTTACCTGAGGGTATTTCAGTTTCGGCTAAGTCTAAGTTTCTACAAGTAGTTGCTAAGATGTTCCAGTGACTTGGATCAATAGGAAATCGGCCTCTCATTAGGGGTATGAAATTGCAGCCAAAGTTAAATGTCCATATCTCTTCATACCAGTTATCTAAAAAAGTACAGAAACATAAATTAAGACAGAAATATTAGTATATTTTCTGATTTCCCAATTATTAGAAGCATGATTCCTTGATTTGAAGCTGCAGACGTTTGTCTTATGATCTTCGTTAAACATTATATTTGTTAGGGACATTATATTTGTTAGGGACATTAAAAAGCCATTGTAATATTTTTGAATAATGTATGGAAATATCACCTTGTTTGTTTATCACAACCCTAACAGCCTGTTGTTGGTTTCCTGTCACTGAAACACACACATAAAATATTGCACTGCAAGAAACAATAATCCACTATATTCATTGATATATATCTATAGTAGCAGATACTATTTCTACATGTGTTTATTCTAATGATAATAAAAAACAGCTCTAAATATCTTTAAGAGTAATTACCATAAACGCTTTAGTTAACATGTAACTAGATTACAGCACTATAATTGTGAGTTAATTAATACCACATACAAGGTGATTAGATATAAGTAATTATTTAACATATATTCATTTGAAACACTGCTTCATACTTGGAGGCGTTGGATAGCTCATTCATTTGTAATATCAGAAGATAATACTTTTGGGTCATGGATATTTAACATGCGTGTAATGTGTACTATAGTGATGGAAATAATGTGCTCCAGTTTGAAGTTTAGTAATTGTCCAGTGTGCAGGATATTCAGGGTCACCATCACACAAATCTGGGGCCCAGTGCAAATGTGATATCCAGGGCCCCCCAAAACCCGACGCACACTCATTTTCCCCATGTACTGTAGCCAGCCATTAAATTATATACACATATTTTAGTTTGTTTACCTTATTAAATAAGCATATTTTATAGTCTTTTGGAATTATATCTCTCCCTTGCACCTCTAAATATAAATATATATATAGTATTTATGCAAATCTAATTTGCACCTATTTTATAGAAAATCTGGTCCCAAATTTGGAGTGCTCATTAGATTCGATGGCAAAAAGGAAAGCACAGGACATACCACTACACCACCATCTCTCCCTTCCCGGGTCCCTAGAGTGGGTGACCGCCAGGGGAAGTGGCATCCAGAGAGCCCCAGAATAGTGACACACAGAGCCTGGCACCCAGAGAGCCCCAGCACAGTGGCATGCAGAGCCTGGCGCTTAGAGAGCCCCAGCACAGTGGCAAACAGAGACTGGCACCCAGAGAGCCCCAGGACAGTGGCACACAGGGCCTGGCACCCAGATAGTCCATGCAAAGTGGCATGCAGAGCCTGGCACCTAGAGAACCCCAGCACAGTGGCATGCAGAGCCTGGCGCTTAGAGAGCCCCAGCACAGTGGCACACAGAGCCTGGCACCCAGAGAGCCTTAGCACAGTGGCACACAGAGCCTGGCACCCAGATGCTCCCAGCAAAGTGACATGCAGAGCCTGGCACCTAGAGAACCCCAGCACAGTGGCATGCAGAGCCTGGCGCTTAGAGAGCCCCAGCACAGTGGCACACAGAGCCTGGCACCCAGAGAGCCTTAGCACAGTGGCATGCAGAGCCTGGCGCTTAGAGAGCACCAGCACAGTGGCACACAGAGACTGGCACCCAGAGAGCCCCAGGACAGTGGCACACAGAGCCTGGCACCCAGATGCTCCCAGCAAAGTGACATGCAGAGCCTGGCACCTAGAGAACCCCAGCACAGTGGCATGCAGAGCCTGGCGCTTAGAGAGCCCCAGCACAGTGGCACACAGAGACTGGCACCCAGAGAGCCCCAGGACAGTGGCACACAGGGCCTGGCACCCAGATAGTCCCAGCAAAGTGGCATGCAGAGCCTGGCACCTAGAGAGCCCCAGCACAGTGGCACACAGAGACTGGCACCCAGAGAGCCCCAGGACAGTGGCACACAGAGACTGGCACCCAGAGAGCCCCAGGACAGTGGCACACAGGGCCTGGCACCCAGATAGTCCCAGCAAAGTGGCATGCAGAGCCTGGCACCTAGAGAGCCCCAGCACAGTGGTGTGCAGAGCCTGGCGCTTAGAGAGCCCCAGCACAGTGGCATGCAGAGCCTGGCGCTTAGAGAGCCACAGCACAGTGGCATGCAGAGCCTGGTGCTTAGAGAGCCCCAGCACAGTGGCACACAGAGACTGGCACCCAGAGAGCCCCAGGACAGTGGCACACAGGGCCTGGCACCCAGATAGTCCCAGCAAAGTGGCATGCAGAGCCTGGCACCTAGAGAACCCCAGCACAGTGGCATGCAGAGCTTGGCGCTTAGAGAGCCCCAGCACAGTGGCACACAGAGCCTGGCACCCAGATACTCCCAGCAAAGTGACATGCAGAGCCTGGCACCTAGAGAACCCCAGCACAGTGGCATGCAGAGCCTGGTGCTTAGAGAACCCCAGCACAGTGGCATGCAGAGCCTGGCGCTTAGAGAGCCCCAGCACAGTGGCACACAGAGACTGGCACCCAGAGAGCCCCAGGACAGTGGCACACAGGGCCTGGCACCCAGATAGTCCCAGCAAAGTGGCATGCAGAGCCTGGCACCTAGAGAGCCCCAGCACAGTGGCACACAGAGACTGGCACCCAGAGAGCCCCAGGACAGTGGCACACAGAGACTGGCACCCAGAGAGCCCCAGGACAGTGGCACACAGGGCCTGGCACCCAGATAGTCCCAGCAAAGTGGCATGCAGAGCCTGGCACCTAGAGAGCCCCAGCACAGTGGTGTGCAGAGCCTGGCGCTTAGAGAGCCCCAGCACAGTGGCATGCAGAGCCTGGCGCTTAGAGAGCCTCAGCACAGTGGCATGCAGAGCCTGGTGCTTAGAGAGCCCCAGCACAGTGGCACACAGAGACTGGCACCCAGAGAGCCCCAGGACAGTGGCACACAGGGCCTGGCACCCAGATAGTCCCAGCAAAGTGGCATGCAGAGCCTGGCACCTAGAGAACCCCAGCACAGTGGCATGCAGAGCTTGGCGCTTAGAGAGCCCCAGCACAGTGGCACACAGAGCCTGGCACCCAGATACTCCCAGCAAAGTGACATGCAGAGCCTGGCACCTAGAGAACCCCAGCACAGTGGCATGCAGAGCCTGGCGCTTAGAGAACCCCAGCACAGTGGCATGCAGAGCCTGGCGCTTAGAGAGCCCCAGCACAGTGGCACACAGAGCCCAGCATCCAAAGAGCTCATTACATTCGCCAGCAAAAAAAAAAAATTATATTCATGGGTCCCACATTTGGAGTGCGCATTAGGTTCGATGGTGCATTAGATTCTCGTAAATACGGTATATATGTTGGACAAAAATATTTAACACTTGGAGGAGCATCTCAGCACATAATACCCTCGGTCAACAGCCCTGATGATATCTATGGTGATTAATGCACACAATAAAATGTCTTCCGCGTGCCTTTGTCCTATTTTAAATGTGTTTTCTGTGCACAATAATACTATAGATATCCTGATATATATTATTTACAGGATTTCTAGCACTGCATATTATTTTAACTACTGCTATAACTTTGCTATTTTACAATAAAGAGAAAAAATTACCTTCATAATTCATATTTTCAGGATTTTAATGTACACACTGTGACAGTTTATATTTATTTTGTACAACTATTCACAGGGAATAAAGCTTTTTTTCCCCCTGCCATATTCACAAAATATGTTCACTATGATATGAGTAGTATCTTTGCCCTACTAATAACTCATATTCACAAGTTTTATGTATAAATAAATAGTATTTTATGTTCACACAAGTTTTATGTGGACATATACAAAGGCAATTGCCTAATAAATTGATTTTTTTGTCAGAATAACTCTACTTTTGGGTTTTTTTATATACCCAAGCACAAAAAAATATCTTAAATAGAATCTTCTTGTTAGTAAAATGTCTATTTTCAGGATTTGGTGGAGAAAATAAGAAAATTTACCTCAAGCTGCATCTTTCCTGTCAGGGAACACACACTGTCACAATGCATTGTCACTTTTCACAGTAATTAGTGTTTTATCCAACATTATAACTCGGTTTTATTGATCTATATTGAACAACATATGAGATAAGATGCAGTTCCTGTCAGCATTACATGTATTTGTGTTTTTATTGTCTACTGGTACTGCAATGTTCATAAACGGGGGTTTTCCTATCAATGGCTCAGCGCAAGGCACTGGAGGTTGTAACATCCCAGTCAGCTCCTAGCAGACAAAAACAACTAGACAGTTGGCCACGCCCCACCCAATCCCCGCCTTTTTTTTCCCTCGAAGCTCTCATCATGTTGTGTCCACGCGCCGCTGAAACACTTACGATTGGCTGCTTGTCCTTGCAACAATGCCCTGCCAACCAATCAGCGGTGTGTGCACGAGGTGAACACGGAGCTCAATGACTACTGCACGTGGAGGGCGGAGTCAGACTGGGGGCGCGGCCTCGCAGAGCTCATATATAAACAGCTTTTCCGGCTCTTGTTTACAAGCTCTCAGGTTGCAGCTGTGGTGGAATAAGGATCTCTGGGCAGCCTACTAATAGAGCTTAATAATAATAATAATATTAGCACTTATAATATAATCATTTATGCAAATAGTTTCTCTTTTGCACACATACATTTTATTAGCATTTAAGTGGAAACATATTCTGCAGATCTAATTAATTAAATGCAAATTAATTGCATTTAATTGGCTACAAAGATTTTAAGTTCAATTTAACAGTCAATTTTGAATTTGGCTGTTAAAAAGCAAAGGAATTTCCTGCTTCTTGGAAAAACTATCATTGTCAACATGGTTGTCTTCAAGAAGATCAAGACTTTTGAGGTGACATTCTCTGAGCCTGACAAGGTGTACTGTGGAGGAGATAAAGTTACTGGCAAGGTGATGGTGGAAGTGGCCGAGGTGACCAGGGTCTCAGCTGTCCGAATACTGGCCTGTGGCGTGGCCAAGGTGCTCTGGTCAAAAGGGTCCCAACACTGCAAGCAGGAGATGGAGTACCTGAGATGTGAGGACACTCTACACATGGAGGACCAGCCCACAGGTGAGAGCAGCAGCTGGTACTCAACTGGCTCTTTAAACTCTTTGCATGGCAGGGAATGGGTCCTGGTCCCTTTAAACACTATGCATGGCAGGAAACCAGTTGTCTCTTTAAACCCACTGAATGCTATGGGGATGTAAAACCACATCCTCTGCTATATTGGCACCCTTTATATATCGAAGTAAGATGTGCCATATTTGCTATTACCTCATTTGCGTGTTAGCAAAAATACTCGTTAACAGCTTTTAATGTATTCACTCTTTACATCCTTTTTTATATTGATGACTTTTAATGGGGACGCCATATCCAAATATTCCATTCTCTGGCCTTGTGGACTGAAGCTAGTTGTTTTTTTAGAAATATTGCCTCTTGATGTGATGAATCCGGAGTAACATTGAGGAAGTGATATGTCCTCGCTTGTAATATATCCGTACTGTATTACCTACTGTATGGCAGTTAAACTGATACGGACTTGGAGGAGTTCTTTGGTAGGACATTAAGATCCAAAGTAACATCTCTGCAATTCAATGAGTCAGCTACTGCATAGGATTTGTAGGACATTATGATATTAATAGGTTTAGGCTTTCGTAACCAGAATCACATTTTTAATTGGTGTATATTGGATTATAATGTTAAAAATATAAATACTGCTTATGCAATAGCATTTTGAATGATACGTAGTGCTCTATATTTTAAAATTAATTTTGATACTTATCTAATACATATATTCATTTGCTCCTTTTAGATTCAGATGGATCTGTTCTTCTCCGACCAGCCAACAAATACGAGTACAAATTTGGATTTGAACTCCCCCAAGGGTAGGTACAAGTCTGACCCATGCTTTTTGTTCTGTTGTTAGTTTGTGTTTTTTTCCTAAGATAATGCTCATCAATGTAGACTAACTTGACCTTTCTTTTTCTATTCTAGGCCTCTTGGTTCTACTTTCAAAGGAAAGTATGGTTCAGTTAAATACTATGTGAAAGCATTCTTAGATCGCCCATCTAACCCACCTCAAGAAGTCCAGAAGAAATTTGAAGTGGTGGACTTTGTCGATGTTGGCACTCCAGATTTAATGGTAAATAACTATTTTATTTTTAATATATCACTTTAAATATATTGATAAATGTTTCTAGTCCTTCAAAAGAATTAACTTTAAAGTAATAGTTGCCATTCATAATCCAGTATTTGTTTGGTTCTATCTAATACTTTAGCTCACTAATACATCAAATTAGGTCAAATCATCAGCAGTATTCCAGACTTTTAATATTCTTCTATTTCTTTTTAACAGTCGCCAATCTCAGGAAAGAAACAAAAAAAGATGACCTGTCTCTTCATCCCTGATGGACATATTTCTTTAAGTGCCAGCATTAACCGCAAAGGATTTTGTGAAGGTGAGTTTCCCCACTGCACATTGCCTTATGTGGGGTTGGTTTAGTGAATCTTACTTAGATGTTACAGATTACATATCTTAAGTGATCCAATCTATAAGATCTGTAGTCTGAGGGAGGACTTGAACTTGAAAACCAACTTCTCTAACATGACCATTTTTCCTCATTTGTAGGAGATGACATTTGCATCTGTGCTGACTTTGAGAACACCTGCTCTCGTATAGTTGTTCCAAAAGCAGCCATCATTGCAAAACACACTTACCTGGCAAATGGCCTCACAAAAGTATACACCCAGAAGCTTTGCTGTGTGCGAGGTAACCACATCATCTCTGGAATGACTGACTCCTGGAGAGGGAAGAGCATCCGCATTCCCAAAATCAAACCATCAATTCTCGGGTGTAACATCCTAAGAGTGGAGTACTCTCTGATGGTAAGCATCATGATGAAAACCTTTATTATTGTCTTTTTAGCATTCTAGAGTACTTAATTCAGGTATTTAATGGTAGTTTTACTGAAATGTCATGCATTTTGTTCAAGTGACTTTTGAGATTAATTTAGAATATAATACTTAGTAATATAGTTTGTCTGGCAATCAAATCCATTACTTGGTCTCAAGGCTAACAACTTTTTTCCTTTTTATTTTATGACAGGTCTATGTCAGTGTTCCTGGAGCTAAGAAGGTCATCTTGGACTTGCCTCTCGTGATTGGCAGCAGCTCTTCTGGATTCAGTAGCCGATCCTCAAGCATGGCTAGCCAGACAAGCTCAGAAATGAGTTGGGTTGAGCTGAATATCCCAGGAACACCTGAAGGTATGTTTTTGTCAAGTCTTGGGTTCTTCTATTAGATGCAACTTGAGGTTCTGGGTTGGGTGTGAACTGTTTAGCATTCTTATATATTTTTCCTCATTATTGTATCTTTTTGTTTTTCTGCAGCACCTCCATGCTACCTGGACATTGTCCCTGAAGATCACAGAATTGACAGTCCCACCACTCCACTGATAGATGAACTTGACTTCTCATGCGACAGCCCCATCTTCATGTATGCTCCAGAGTTCAAATACATGCCTCCTCCAACCTACACAGAGGTGAGTCAGCTCTTACTATTCTACAATTGTTCGTTGGATGACACTATAGGATAAGTACTTCTAGAGGAGTCCTAAATGTAACTATGCAAGGTTCCAACTTTTTCTTTAAATTAGTGACCTATATAATAGGATGTCTTGTGAACATACACATACTTACTAATGGTATAAATAGCATAGCACTGAACAGGAAGCTAAAATGTACAGCTTACACTAAATGTATTAATGCTGGTAAAATAAGTAGGAGTAAGCCTTTTAAGATGGCAACGTTGCTCACATTTCAAGTACCCTTCGTTTGGATGATCTAGCCATTATGCTAATATGCTTTCTTTTTTTAACAATCAACAGGTTGATGCCAATAAAAATAACTGCGTGCAATAAACATCTTGACAACAGTTCCAGTTACTGGTTCTTCCATCCTGAACTTCTGCGCTTGACCTTCGTCAAAAGCACTGCCCTGAAGAAAATGTGTATGGCCTTTTTCTTAAGGCCCATGTCAAGAGGGTGAAATTCAGATGTCACACTCCATCCTGTACCTTCCAAAAATCGCCCAGATGTGCCAACACAATGCAATCTGGTAGCAATAAGGGTCAGTACCCCCCATCCAGAGTCTTTGTGGATGGACAGCAGTTTTAAGGACACTTGAAAAGAGTGCGATCGTTAATAAGCAATGTGCTAATTTATGTACCACCAAAGTCTTTGGCATCTTTACAGCTGCTTGAATATTTCTTTATGTATTATGTTTCAATGGGTCTGAAGATTTCAATAGACTAAGAGCAAAAATTGCATCTTTCATATTAAGTGGCTTTCTGAACCTGTTGCTTTTTTACTCATTCCAATCTATGCATTAATCCCTGATCTGCCATCTTTCAGGCCCTGTCAGGTTGCAAAAAGGTTCATTAAAAAAAAGTGGGCCAGAACATATTTGCAAAAAAAAACCTTAGATAAATGTGCATATTTAAGTTATCTTAATCAGAAAG
Organism: Discoglossus pictus; assembly: GCA_027410445.1. Lineage (NCBI taxonomy): Eukaryota > Metazoa > Chordata > Amphibia > Anura > Alytidae > Discoglossus > Discoglossus pictus. Next base: position 273,528,844 of record CM050168.1, on the reverse strand, counting down.
CAATATTATGGATCTAAATAACACGCTCTTTAGCACAAATCTATCCCTTTTTTGGGGGAAAATTGCAAAATCATGCTGCATGATCTTTATATACTAACAAGCAAAGTTTGTATTCCGTTGTTGTGAATATGATCTATATTTTTTTTTTTTTTTGTCCTAGTGTTTTGAGGTAATCCAGTGTTATACTAGTGGTGTTTTTTGTAGCACTTTTTTTCTTGTGTAAGCTAATTTTTCTTTGTCTGTGAAGCAACCACTACAGTTCTGCTCTACTGCATACAATATATTGGAGAGGTTATCAGAAATCTCTATAATCTGTTGTACAATCTGTGAACATTTGCAATAGCTGAATATAGCTTCTTTATTTAAGATCACAGGCAGTAACTTTTTTTTTTTTATATACACATTTTAATACCTTTTTTTTAAAGGTATAACAAAGGGAGACTGTTAAACTGTGCTTACTTTTTTACTTCTAATGTTCAGGGCTTTTTCTAGAACGGAAGCCATATATTTTCAATGCACTTTGGTCTAATGTTGCTGATGAACTGTTATTTTTAACAAAACAGGGCTCCATTTGTATATTTGTGAAGAATTTCTTCTGACTTGTTGCAACATTTTTGACCTGAACCGTTCAGCCGTCTGCCTTTTTTTCAAGTATTATGTTATTTCTCCAGAGTGCACTTATATTTTATTGTACTGTATCTCGGCACTGCATTTCTATATCTGCTCTGTAAACCTTGGAGAATGTATGCTCATGCCAAGGGTATTTGTTTTTGTAAAATTTTATTTACAGTTTTGTATATTTGTTCCAAATTTATATTTTGTACTGTGAATCCCTTTTGGGATTTTTTTTTTCTAAATAAATATTAAAGTTATAAGAAAACCGTTCAAGTTTGTGGTGAATGGATGTTGGCAACAGAGTACATGGTACTTGGGTACAGCTGAATACCCTTATCTAACCCTATCTAAAGTTACTGTCACCTCATCAGACACTTGGCAGTCACTATAAAGACACTCGAGGTGAAGAATTCATTACGTAGTTTTTCAGGCTCTTATTACAACACCCAGAGTAATAAACTATATTGTCTTCACACATAAAAAAAAACAAAAAAAAACAATTTTGTTATTTTTATTAATAAGGTCATGTAAAAATATCCATGTAAAGGTGAGTAGATCCTAAAATGAGTACAATACTGGGAGAATCAAACTCTACGGTGCAAAGAGCCCAATGGCGACTCGATCCATTCTTCGGTATTTTGTAATATAGCTGCTATACCAGAGTTGTGAGAGAGTTGACAAATTGTGACCCATGAGGACTGGAGGACGGCACTTGAATCGAGAACAAAGGGCCATGATCGAAGGTTAGACGATAGCACGTTAACAATGTGAAGCCGTACCCCTATACGAAGTGCATTCAGGGAATGATCTTCCTGGATCGGTGGTTGAGGCTAATGTTTTCGGGGCATGCAGTGGCTTGTGATTGAACCACTGTCCTTCCTGGGTCTAAGATCCAATACACTAAGTTTTTTTTAAACATAGATGTGCACAGGTGAGATAAGCAGTAGCTCAGTCATTCTAATTGACTCACGTACTCAAATAGGACTCTCTGGAAAGGATGTCACTGGTGGCATTTGACGATTAGTTATTAGGCGCATCTAGACTATAAAAGTAGGCTGAAGATCAAGCTTATATGTTGCTTTCAAAATAATGAGGGATAGGTTTTTTAGGTGAGTAGTGATTGAAGCCCTTGCATATCGCACAAGAGGCAATTTTATGTGGTCCGAGAATTTGTAGCAAAAGAAACTAGCTTATTTATGGCAGCCACTATAAATTGGTCTCTTGTATAGCAAGGTTGTTGAAAGTGATGATGGTTTCCCCGGCCCTTGTGCGTATCTGTGTACTTTTATTGGAGTCTCATACTGTATACAAAGAGTTATTTTGTGATCAATATCCTCAATCACGTAGGTCTAATATAATTTGTGTTCAAGACTTAAAAATTAACTTTGGAAAAAAAATGTGTGCTAATCAAAGACGAGCTCTGTCCCATAGGGGAACCACATCTTCTTTACTCTGCCAATTACTTACAGGGAAACTACAATGATGCCAGTTTCATCCAGTTATATTGTGTTTATAGTGATAACCGGTGTGTGTTACTTAAATTGCAACAATCCCATTGCATCTCAAAAGAGAAGTGATCAAGCATTTGGACCGAACTTCCTTGTGGTCAGCTTTATGTTGGATTTACAACATATTAACATAATTTTAGTTTGCTGTAGTTCAATGACTCCATAATTTTGTATAGATTATTGTGTTTATGCAAAAATAAATACTTTGAGGGACCATTGAATCCTAACTTTGAGGAACCCTTGAATCCTAAGAAGCAATTGTTTTAAAATGGAAGTAAAAAATTATTGTATCAAGGTATATTCTTTGTCAAAATGCTTTTCTAGAAATGGGTTAGCCAAATTTGTTTGAAATATGGAATTTATTTTAAGAGTATAGTTGGAGGGGATTTCCATTTAGGAGAAAATGTCTTCCAATATGAGGGAAATCCCACTGGATTGCTCAATTGTTAAGTCAAGCTGTGAAGCTGGAGGTAGGAAACTCAGAGTGAATATGAGGAAGTGATAAGAAGGTTGGTGTTTAATTGTAAAAACACTTAAAGTAGCAAAAATAAGATCCCGGATGGGTGGGATAATAACAATAGTGGTTATGTTGAATAAACTTCTAAGGCTTGAACAAACTATGGGCATTTAATCAAAATAGTTTGTACATATATGCATATGGATGAATCTGTTATCTTCTATGAGATTCTATGCTTCTAATGTGTTCCATAATGGCATTGATGCCTGAAAGCTCTAGTACAAGGTGGCATCAATAAAAAACTGTAACTAGAGAAGAAGACAGATGGCTGAGACTTACATAAAGTTATCATTTCTAAATTAAGACCTGTTACCAAGTGATATTTCAGAGGAAGCCTTATCTTTTTATTTATTATGACCCATCCAATATCCAGTTGAGAAAGTTTAGGATAGAGAACAAGTATTAACTTGCTATGTATCAGTGATTTTTTTGAGGCTACAACGCTATAAAACAAAGATTTACAATAGTAACAAATATTGTAATATTTAGAAAGGGATATCATTACTCAAAAAGCAGCTTAGGCAAAAAATGGTTGCAATAAATAGAATTTTCCATACAAAATAAACCTTCAATGGGATTCCTTTTTCCCATACACATTAAAGCCTAAAATATTTGAGAACTCTTGGGAATGTGAATTCTTAGTACAAAGGGATGGTTTTCCCATAGTTTTTGGTCACTACTCCCTTAAGCACATATTATCTAAGCCAGTGGAACATTAATCATTGCCATTAAATTATGGAAAATGATTGCACACCATTTGAATTTCCAATGGAGTTGTATTTTACTTGGATCATATATGGATCTAGCAAGTCAAAGTCTTGAAGCTCTAGGCTCAAGAAAATAAGAGGACGTATTAAGTGAAGAATGGTGTAAACATGAAATAAACTTCAAGGGGTTGTGTAGGACAAAATGGTAACTCATTAAATGTATTTGAGATTCTCGTTAAAGAAGGATTTACATCAACTTAAGTTGTATAACAGAGAAGGGATCAACCCACTGGGTAGCATGATCAGTTCTTATCAGCTCCCAAACTCCAAGCTTCAATCACATTGGTTCCACAGTACGGTATCAAAACCTGAAAGTAATAGTGTTTTTATTGAAAGTGAATTTGCCATCAATAAAAAACGCAGACATGTTCTGGTAATAAGTGTAACGAGAGTGGGCGGCAGATGGCTCAGCCTTGCACACAGTTATCGTTCCTAAATTAAGAGCTGTTACCAAGTGATGGCTCAGGGCTGCCTTATCGTTCTTTCATTATGACAAATCCTCTACTGAGCTGAAAAAAAGTATGGGATAGAGAGCAAATATTAGTTTAAATACATTAAGGTTGTTTAAAGACCTCAGAGTGTGGAGCTCCATCTGTCATATCTGGGTGGTAGCTTCAGTTGCAGAGAACAAGTCATTAGATGTTTGAGGAGGACGAGTTATTGTATTTTGATTGCAATTAATTTACTTGGAAGTTTATAGAATATCAGCATTGTATTAGTTTACTAATTGTCCTCTTGTTTACTCATCTCACATATAAACATGGTGGACAAGTTGTTCCTGGCCCTGTCACATCTCCTCCCACCTTTTCAAACTCCTTTGATGTTTTGTTGTCCATTGTACGTCCAAACTTTCTGTTTTTTGTTTTAATGTTATCTCTGGCGCTCATTGCAATCCTCTACCACCATCTACCTTATGGGCTTTCGCGATGAGCGCCTTTGGCACTCATCGCGAGCCCTTCGCAGCTCATTGCAGGCCTCAACCAACCCGCCACTTTCATGCCTCGCAAAAGGCACCTTCGGCGCTCATCGCGAGCCCTGCAGTGATTGCTCATTGCAGACGTCGTGCAACCAGCCACTTTTGTGCCTCGCGCTGACCGCCTTCCGCACTCATCACCAGCGATGGGTGCCGAAGGTCCACTTTAACACTGTGTTATGGTTTACAGTATGGTAAACAACTTTGCAATACACCTTGTTAAAATACAGTTTCTCAGTGATACCATAGTAATATGTATTTTTTGTGCAACCAATCAGACTTCTTTCACCCTGAATACAACACTTGTTCCAGAGTATATCTGGTGGCATAGTATCTCTGATGATCAGTTAGGGAATTACCCTGATTAGCCCAAGGTGGCTATATCAATTAGCTCTTAATCATCCTTGGTAAACAGACAGCCAAGAATTGTATTCTAACCCTGTGAAGACCCATACAGACCTATACAAGTTGTAAAGGTTAGTAGATTTCCACTGATGAAATGTAGAAATGTGATATTAGATTAAGCTTTCACTTTTCGAATCACATTACCTACACTATAACATACTGGAGAGGGTGAGAGCATTTCTTGTCCTTTAAAAAGGAAACAGCTAAGGTCTGAATTATAGTATACAAAAGAATAAATAAGGATATTTACAACAGGTTAGAGCGCTAAACGGGGCATTTTATCTCTATAGCACTCAGACAGCTCTATGGGGAAACGGAGAGCGCTGAGCTGAGATTTAATGGGCTAAACACAAGGTTTTGCACTAAGCGGGGTAATTACAGGAGAAAAGAGCGATATAGCGAATCAGTGCTCAAATGGGGTAGCGTTAAAGGGATATATAGGTGAGCTGTATTATGAATTTGTCTGATAAAAGATAATTAGTAGTGTATGAAAACATTTTTGCATGAAAATATCCCCATATAAACATTAATTAGCTTATCTTGAAGTTAGCAAAATTTTCTATGTTTTTTGGCATTTGCATTCGATGGTGTAAACCCCTAGAAAACGCCACCTAAATTAGCATAACTAAAATTCAATTCAATTCATAAATTCAAATGCAGAATCAGGATAATACATTGTATCATTCTTCACCTCAGTGGCTTCTGGCATGTGCTCAGCACAAGAACTGCAGCAACAATTATTTCCTGTGCTCTGTACCAGAAAGGTCAAAATATGTACCCTGCTGTATTTCCTGTGTGTACTCGGCTTATGTAAGCGTCCTATGGGTGTGAACAGCTGGATTTGACTTTTGCGCAAATAACTTTGTAAGTAAACCGAACTTTTCTATATAACACACGTTTTCATTTACTACTAATTCTCCTCTATCAGATGAGTCCATAATCCAAGCTCACTTACATATCCCTTTAAGCAGGGTATACCTGTACAACATCGTCCCACCTTGCCAAGTCTCTTATCTCAGCTCGGGAATTAGCAGGAAGAGCATGCCCAGAATAATGACCAATGTTTTTATGCGTCCAAGCCTCTGTGATTACACTACTTCAGTCTTCTCAGCATGCTGTCCCAGCAACTCCCTATGTAAGTGTCAGTGACATGGGTAAGAAACTCTTCCAAATATCTACATAGGTAAAGATGTACCTTATTGGTGATGGGTGGGTGTATTCTCCTTGTACATATTCTCACACTGCTGTAATTATACAGTACATATAACAATTCTACACACACTTACTGTTAGGTGCTGCATATCTATGTTCCTACTCATAGGTGTGATACATAAGCTCCTACAAGTTGTAAACATGTTTTTATCTGAGCTCCTATTCTTCCAGTCGGAGAGGCCTGGCTGGGATCCAGATCGTATTTCTTAGAAGAGATAAGCTGTACCTTTTGCCAGTCAATCACTGCGCTATTCACCACTCTATAGAAACCGTATAGTAAGAGCCAACTGTATCCAACTGCAAGCTCCGAAAAACATATTTGGAGGTTTCTGTAAATTACACCGCCACAGTTGGGTGGTTTTTAAAGCTCTTTTTAACTGCAATGTACATACATGCAAATGGCTCACAAGAATGGAACAGCCTTCCAGGAAAGTGGTAGGAACTAAGGCGAGCACAAACATTAAGAGCTTCCTAGGTAGATAGAATGGACAGGCCAGATGAATCTGATGGATATGTTTAACTTTAAACTAGGTTGTAGATGTGGTTTTACAAACTGATCTACTAAAGCAGGGGTGGGCAAGTCCGGTCCTGGAGAGCCCCACACAGGTGAGTCAATCGGGATGGCTGAAGAAGCAGGGACATTCTCAAATCCTGGCCTGTGTGGGGCTCTCCAGTACCGAACTTTCCCACTCCTGTACTATAGCATGCCACTGATAAAAAAAATAAGCTAAAAATCAGCAATGGTTTATTCATCCAGAACAGGCCATTTTTAATTGTGCTAAAAAAAATGTTTGTGAATCCGAATTGGCTTCCTGATCTGTACTGAATCAAGTATGACTTGAAGCTCTATGCTGAGAGAAGCTACATGACCGTAGAGATCTTCCAAGTCATCGACAGACTGAATTGCTTGGCAACATGTACATTATCTAGATGATGAGAAAATTGGTTTTGTTTAAGTGACAAATAATATTAGGTTCTGAAACACCCAAACCCATTGGATTTGTAGAGGTTGAAGATTCCCTTTAAGAGCAAAGTAAAAAAGAGAGATAAAAAAAAAGAGATGGAATAACTAAAACGGCTAAGAGTGAGACACCCAACTAAATGAACCTGGATTGTCATCAAAAGCATACCAGTATATTTTTATACTAGGTTACATAGACAGCAGCCTTAATGTCCTTCACCACCATGGCTCCATCCTCTGTTGAAATGTGTTTGTTCTTGTACATTAAATAAGTGTTGACCTCAAAACATTCAGAAAACAAGTGCATTTGTTATGACGCCTTCAATAATATTGGACAGTTTGGTTCTGCCAAATTTTTTTTGTGTGGCTTCTGGGTAAGGTTATTATTTTAAACCAAATGGTCAATTCATTACTTTATCGATGCTAATTTAGTGAGTATTAGCAATGAAAAGCAATATTTAAACAATCCCTGATAAGAGTCATATTAGGACGACACAAGCATGGGTATCTGAAAATTATGCAGATGGCATCAGTTGTAGTGTGGAAATGGCCATAGATGGCTGGAGTGAATAACTTCCTTGCCCAATCATGGACATTGTCTGAGGGTGCTTTATCTTAAATATATACCAGTTGGCCTTGATTCCCATTATGGGTTTGACCTAGTTGTGATGCCTACTGTGCTTGCTGCCACTCTTGACATCTAGTTTATTTCATATTTTCTTATTTGCTCACAGCCATTGACCTTCTGCCAGTTGCCTCAACCCGATATCTGCCTCCAGGCCCTGACCATGGACTAAATACAGTGGTGGAGCTACTGCTGGTGCAGTAGGTGCAAAGCCCATAACAGGGTAGGGGCCCTTTGCTACTGGCAGTAAATGAGGAATCTTAATTTATTAGATGAGGATGACTGATACTTTTTTATTGAAAGGTTTTCTGATCACCATAGGGCTGATCATCTACAAATTATTTTAGCTTTTTTATTGACCCCCATAATAAAAAAGAGAAGTTAATTTATTGTTTTAAATTATACCATATTTGGAACATCTGCTGTGTTACTCTAATACAGTAATAAAATGGAAAGTACTTGTAGTAGGTAAATCATCTAGTAAAAGGACCTATAAAAAGTCCAATTGGTTATTATTTTTTGTTATATTCCCCATACCTCATTTAGATTTCCGGTCTAGGTCAATGATAAGGAAAGTCTCTCAATGTGCCCCGTATCACGTACAGCCTCACAATGACACATTAACTAATATGGAAGTGTTAAGATAAGACGTTGCTTTCACTATTTATGGTATGGTACTATAATATGGTATAAATACAAACATGTGATTGGGAAATCCCGTAATCGCTATCTTATCATTTCTTAAGTGGATAATAAAATCAAAAGTTTATAGATTTTTAATCTTATTTTGTTTAGATTGCAGACTTATTGCTGATATGATATTTTAACTGCCACTATTCCACCTCAGAGGCGGCAGTCCCGCTTTCAAGCTCAATGAAGCATGCTTTTTGAAAAAGGGGACATTTTTAGAAAGTTATTCTTAAAATGTTCAATTTACTTTGTGCTAAAAATACCCAAATAGCCTGAGAATCTTACAGTAAGTTTGGATAGAATGCAGTGGCTGATGCTGATGAAACACGCAAGGTCCGAATGCAGTCATTTGGCATTAATTTAAACACTGCTCTCCATATATTCTCTAGGTAGGAGAATCAAGGGATTAGTCCACTGGGTGCATGCGTTTTTATGTAACCGCTCACTTACTAAACAGGACAAAGACAATACACTGTGTCTAATGTTAGGCTTAGGTTGCAGGGTGGATCCCACCCAAGGGATATAAAGAGAAGTTGCAAAGGGGCCAAAATTATTTTGTACTGAGGGCCTTCATTCTCTAACTCCGACACTGACCTCAATTTCCCCCTATGCTAAAAACATCTGCGCCCCAATTCGAGGTCGCTATTTTGATACCCTCTCTCTATAACAGTATAGACATATTGAAAAATAAACATTTAGATTGTGTATTTTTTTACGATTACTATGCATATTTTCAGTTTATTGTGCTAATATATATATATATATATATATATATATATATATATATATATAGAATTGTCCATAATTTGGCCAAAACAATCTGCATTAGTGATCATTCTGCATGTCTTCATTCCTAGCTCTATGCCTCACTCATATGAATTAAAAGCCTGTTCACAGTTACTATAATCACAAGGTGACCTAAGATCACACACATCCCTGGCTTGGGAAAACATCCAGTGCATCTCCGAAGCTGCCTCCTATTTCATGATCATCGTCCGTTGATGGAAAATACCATTGTCTCTCCTCCCGGTGACAGCAAACTGTTTTTCTTCTTTTCCCGGAATTGTGACGAGGATCTGAAACTGAGAATGTCAAAAACAACTGACTGCCGAGATTATTACCATGTACCCTAAGACATTTTGTATTATTACAGGCTCTCTCATATATAATAATAATAATAATTCTACCATTTAATTGAAACATATAACAGCAGTACCCTTTGTCGATAAATTAATAGGATTTAATGACTGGAGGGTGCTTTTACAATATCATACATTGGGTGATTTATGAAAATATTTTACAAATCATCAGATAACTTTCATTCACAGTATACTTTTTGCTTTTGGACATTTTTCCTTTTGTGGTGTCAGATTACCATTTTAGGTTATGAAGCAAAAGTATTTTGTTTCAATAATCCTTTAGTTTGTAAGATTGCAAACTTTCAGTCTTGCAAGGAACTTTGTATAAAGTGTCATGTGTATGAAGGGCAGAGTCAGAGTCGTCAACTACTTTTGTATCAGTCTGTCAAATTACATATTGTGCACCCCAGCGCTACTGAATATGTTGGTGCTATATATATATATATATATATATATATATGAGGTAATAAATAAGTAAATAAGTATACCTACATGTCCCAGGCAGTTCAAGAGAAATGTTTTCCCAGATAATTAGTCAGTGAACAATGTTTCCACTGCTGCTAAGGATTCTGGGTAGTGACATTTTTTAAACTCAGTAGCTATAGTCTTTTTGGATTTTGCAAAGGCTTTTGATACAGTGCCACATGGGAGGCTATTGTACAAAGAAACGGAAAGAGGAATTGCAGTAAATATATGCTAAGACAGGAAACAAAGGGAAGTTGTTAATGGAACATACTCAAATTGGACTAATGTGGTAAGTGGGGTTCCTCAGGGTTCAGTATTAGGTCCACTCCTTAAACTATTTATTAATGACTTAGAAGTGGGACTGGAAAGTATTGTCTCAATTTTTGCTGATAACACTAAGTTGTTCAAGGTAATTAAATCAGAAAATGCTTCTTGGCCAAAGGGTGCTACCAAAGGATGCGATAGATAACTTTAAAAAGGCATTAGATATATTTTTGAATAAAAGGGGCATTCAGAGTTATCCTAGATGACTAGAGATGGAGTACTGATCCAGGGAGGAATCTGATTGCCAGTTTCTGGGGTCAGGAAGGAATTTTTTCTCTCCCCTTATAACATAATTGGCAATGTTTCAATTGTTTTTTTTTCTGTTTGCTTCTTCTGGATCAATATATCCGCATATTACAAAGATCAGAGGAGATCTAAAAAGGTTGAACTTGATGGATTTTTTTCCACCTTAAAAACTATATACCTATGTAACTATGTTTTGCTCGTTAACAAGTAAAGTTTTTCATATTAGCATATTCTAAATATGACACTTCAGTGGTCCTTTAATATGGATGCATTGTTATCGCTCTCTTCCCAGGTTTGGCTTTGGAGTATTTTGGATACCGAAAAACAAGTTGTATTTTAGAAGGTGATCACTCAGCAGGAATACAGTAATCCTCTCTGGGAAGCTGTTTACACATCGGGTGGGTGCAGCTGTCCCTGTGAATCCACTGGCCCATCTCACAGTGGGTATATATCTGGGAGAGGCAGTTCTGAGAACTTGTTTACAGCATTGAAACCAGAGCCGGCGGCTCATCTCCCTACAAGGGAAAGACGCCCATCCTCACAGCCGAAGCCGGCTCCCGGGCAACGTGAGCCCTTTATACAGACACAGGGGGCATCTCTCAGACCGTGCCCTCCACATTTTGGGGGCAGATGACAGGCAGAAAAACAAGAGATCACATAACCACCCAACAAAACAAGTCTATTTCCGAAATTAATCCTACCTGCAAAATCAGCACAGCTTCATTATATCTTAGATTTATGATCTTAAAATACTATTGTGGTCGTTTTTTTTACATGATCTTTTAAATATCTAAACAAGGGGCAAATAGAAAAAATAGTCACAGCCATTACATTTTTAGGAGATAAATATTATTATGCTTGACTGCATGGATCCATTTTCTTTTCCAAACTGATTCTGCTTGCTAGTTTTACAGGAGGGTGTTTGCCTTTAAATTAATGAGCTTTGCATTAGTCCTGTTAAAAGCACTGGTAGTGTTAGCTGCTACATTCCCACTGTGCAGATAAAAGCTTCCTCTGCATTTAAAGCAAAACGGCACAATGATTAGATGGATAGATAGATAGATAGATAGATAGAAGCTTCCCTTGAATTTATAGAAGAACTGCACAATGGATATATATATATATATATATATATATATATATATATAAAAGCAGTATTATGATATTATGACCGTTTTGAGCGAATTAAGGGTAAAATTGCTGAGGTACAAATAGGCATCATCAACTGCAGGTTCTGTACAGAAAGCAACTATCCATACTTTAGATATTAAAATAAGTTTTGCACTGTAGAGATTTAGGCTATTTTGTGCCTTATCTTTGGCTTCACTTGTTGTTTGTATGAGTTTTGTCTTTTCTTTCTCTTTTTTGTGTCATACAGTCCGTAAAACCCCAGGCACATTTTTAGGTCCATGGTCATGCTGATCCACTTGGTTTTCATGGCGGAGATACTGGAGTTGGTTGCCAGTTCCTTCTCCAGTGGCCCACAGCATACATCTGACATTTCTTACACTTCACTTTTGCAAATATGGAGCCTCATTCAATTGCTGCTATTTTCAGATCCGAGCTCGCAAGTAAAGGTCGCAGTCAAATTTGCTATTCAATTGGCTTCTTCTTGCGGGCTCGGATTGGGTTACGAGTTACAAGCTTGAAAAAATGTTGTCCATCCAGCTCATAACTTACACCCTCCAGAGGCGTTTGATGTGTCACTTTTACAGGGGCTGAAATCACAAATCGCTATTTAATTGCTCCAGATCCCCAAGCTCACAAACATATCCAACCGCAAATGGAGGAGAAAATCCTACAGGACCCGCAAAGGGGTTAAACACCAATTCGTAGCACTGTAAATGCAAATAAAACAGTAATCCTGCACATTACAGGAAGAGCGATGAAAGACACCAGGATTAATTGCACAACAGTCTCAAGCCCGCACAACTGCAGGAAATATGTTTTATTTTCATGTGTCATTTCGGGGGTTAAATGATCTTGGGTATCAATGAGTTAATAAATATCAGGCCACCCATGTGGACTAGAACAGTATTGGCATTCATTTTCATAATTCTTCATTTTTAAAGTTGTGCAAGTCTGATCGCATATCAGCCCCCCGAACCTAATTGATTGACACGTAACCTTTATGTTTAACTGCCGTAATTATGACAATTATGACAATGTTTGTATTATTTTCTATTGGCCCGAATAGAAAGACGTGGTTACGGGCTTGGTGGATTGATATGGTTCTCGCCCACAACTGCTGCAAACTAGTGCATGATTTACGAAGCTGGCTTCAGGATCGCAAATCGCCACCTGGAGCAGTTGAATAGCCTCGCAAACGGAGACCACCGGAGCCAGAATCGAAAATCGAGTTACGGGCGTGCAATTGAATGAGGCCCATGATGTTTATGAGACTGATGTAGATCTTTTTCTTGCTACTTACAGGATGGGATTCACTAAAGTTTGCCAAGCCTGAAAAGTCTTTTTACTGTTAAAAGTGAGTTGCAGTTTCTTTATGGAATTAGCCAAACCGGTCAATTTGCCACCTAGGCGTGAGTAAAGGAGAGAGAAGCCTGATGTACCCTTGTCATCGGCCCACTCTCTCTATCTGACTACCATCTCCTAACCTGTAACCTCACCACACCTTCCACTCACTGCCCTTCTTAAACCCCGGCCACCATTACCCACAGAAACCTGCAAGCACTTGACCCACAACATCTTCCATTGTGCTACAACCACTTCTCAGCCCCCTCACCGACCTCACCTGCCCTGACACCTCACAGTATAACACGACTCTTTCTTCCACCCTTGACATTATTGCCCTCATACCCACACGCAGATGCCCTCACATCCACAACCATGGCACAAACGACATAAACACGCTACATCCAGAGGTGCTCCCGCACTGCTGAACGGCTATGGAGCAAATCTCACACTTCAGCAGACGTCCTCCTACTTCTCTGCCCTCAAACTTGCCAAACAGCACTATCCATCATCATTAATACTGAATCTGCCTTCCAACCCCAGATGTTTGCTCGCCACATTCAACACTCTACTCCGTCCATCCCCACCTCCAGCCCCTTCCTGTCTCATGGCTGAAGACTTTGCCAGCCACTTTAAACATAAGATTGAAAACAGTCAAATGTAATTCTCCTCTCAACGTGGTTCACACACTCCCCCCTCTCAACAAACCAACAACACCCAACATTCACCTTCCCCAATCCCACATCCACTATGAACTCCTTTGACCTTATAACAAAAGATGAAGTCTCCAGTCTACTATCAACCTCTCGCATTACAATTTGCCCACAGGTTCCTATTCCATCACAGCTTATCCCTCCCCTCTCTACCACACACACACAGCTCTCACACATATTTTCAATAGTCACTAATGACTTGCTCACTGCCAAGTCAAAGAGTCACTTCTCTATTCTAATTCTCCTGGATGGCTCTGCTGCCTTTGACACAATTGACCACCCTCTTCTACTCCAAATTCTCTGCTCTCTTGACATCTGTGACACAGCTCTCTCATGGTTCATATCATAACATTGTCTCCTTCGCTGGCACCACTTCTTACCTTCTCCCACTGTTGGTTGGCCTACCTCAAGGATCAATCCTTGGCCCCCTCCTTTTCTCCAGTTATACTTCCTCGCTTGGTAATTAAATCTTTTGAATTTCAGTATCATCTCCATGCAGATGATGCTCAAATCTACCTATCAGCACTAGATCTATCCCCCTCTTTTCTAGCACGAGTTTCCAACTGCCTCTCTAGCATATCCTCCTGGATGTCTGCTCACCAACTCAACATGTCAAAGACTGAGCTCCTAATCTTCCCACCCTCTACTACAACTTCCACTCCTCAAATATATCTCACTGTTGAAAATACCATCATCACTCTCACCTCTCATGCCAGTTGTCTTGGGGCTCTAGTGGACCCTGCCCTGTCCTTCATTCCTCATATACAATTATAATCTTATCTTTTCACAAAAGAGTCTCACAAATACGTCACTATCTTACAAAAGAAATAAAATTCTAATCCACTCTCTCATCATATCTCGACTTGACTACTGCAACTCACTCCTTGCTGGCATTCCCATCACCTTTCTTCCCCACTCTTATTCATAATGAACACATCTGCTAGACTCATCTATCGTACTCAACGCTCAGTGTCTGGAGCATTTCTCTGTTAGTTACTCCACTGGCTTCCCCAGCATTAACTTACAAAGCCCTCAACAACAGTGCACCCCATTATATCTCTTCTCTTGTCTCAAAATAATCCCCCACTCACTTTCTTCTTGCTGCTAATGACCTTCTTCTTTCCTCCTCTCATATCACTTCCTTAAGGACTTTTCTTGTGTTGCCCCTATTCTCTGTAACTCCTTGCCTCGCTCCACTAGACTATCCACACACCTCAAATCCTTAAAAAACTCACTAAAAAATCTGTTTAAACAAGTTTATCACCTTCAGCCTTAATATGCAGAACGCATCTGAAGCCCTCCTGTATCACTCAAACCCTAGATTGTAAGTTTGTGAGTTTTCAATCTTGTATGTACGTTAGATTCTAAGCTCAAAAACAGGGCCCTCCATTCTTTTGCAATATGTTAAAATTGTTTTGCCTTGTACTTAACCCCTGTATAGCACTATGGAATATGTTGGCGCGTTACAAATAAAGTCCAATAATAATAATGATAATAATAATATAATCATAACATACAACTAAACTGAATGGGTAGAAGATATTTCTTTCAGCCTTGGCAGCCAGTAACAGTCTAGGGCGGATGTTCACCCTCCAGCAGATGATCGCACATTAACAAAACGGTTCCACCTTTTTTTGTGGGTGGATGAGAAAGACTGAACGACAGCTCAAAATGGCGAACTTAAATCCTATTTTACTGTAGCAAAATGGATATTTTTTTCAATTGATAAAGTACTTGTTATTATATGTAATTTTAAGTTATAACATATTTGGAACCTCTGCTGCGTCACTTTAATACATTAAGGAAATTGAAAGTGCTTGTACTAGATAAAAGGACCTATAAAATGGGCCAATTAGTTCTTATTTTCTGTTATATTCCCCATACCTCATTGGGGGAGGGCCCTGTTTTTGAGCATATAATCAAATGTACATAGTGCTTGTTTCCAAGACACGGACACACAATTGAAAACTCACAAACTTACTATCTAAGGGTTTAGGTGTGATACAAGAGGGTGACAAATACAAAATGGCAACGTGAATGCAATTTGTTTAGTCAATTGGAGGGGTCTGTGAGCTGTATATGGTATAAATACAAACATGTGACTTGGGAAATCCCGTAACCGCTATCTTATCATTTCTTAACATTTCTGGCTCCTACACCCCTGGATCCAACCCTCAGCTTTTTCTGTACTATTTGTACTAATCCATCATTGTTGCTATTCTCTGTATTATTGCTTTACTTTTTTAGGCACTAAAACATTATAGGGGTAGCCATACTTTAATTGCATGGGATCTACTTTTTGATAGTCATCACTTAGTTCTAAGAACTCCCCAAGTTGCTGGTTATTAGTATCTGGAACCTCCCATTTTCTTCCTCAGGATAGCTGCCATGTTTCACAGCTGTGACAGAAGCCTACATCCAGGGGTAAGGGCTTCACAGTACCAGTGTCTCATACTGCTGCAAAAAGTGACATATTGTGTGTCTGAGCCTTATGAGAAACTGATAATGTGTACGTGGCCTTAGGTCACAGCTGTGAAACATGGCACCCTGCATGAGTGCAAACAGGAAGAAAGAGGGAGGTTCCAGAAGATAAACAATCTGTTTCTCTGGGGGCTTTTTATAAGTAAGTGGAGTGTAAATAGTATATGACAATTACACAGAGGAGGATAAAATTACTTAATTAACCTAATTATATTATTTATATAAAAAAAATCAGAAAGAGTTCCTTTAAATGTATGAAATGTGTAGCTTTAGTGTCCCATTAGAGAAAGCATAGTGCTTCTGTTTTATATTTCCACTATATCTACTGAAGAACTACACTTTATAATGGGCAAATTGTTTTAGAACGTAAAAAATGATATGATCTCTATTTTATTACCTTTTATATGCAATTATTCTTCAGTGGAATCTACCATTTTGGTTTCTGCTGATCAATTTCCTGGGGTGACTTTGAATGCAGAGGAAGATTCTGTCTACACAATGGAATTATAGCTGAGAAAGCTGCTGATGAAGTGCTTTCACTAGGACTAATGGAAAGCTAATTTGTTTACAAAGACACACTCTTCTGAAAAGTAGCTTTCTAGATATTCAGAAGACTATAGCGAAAAAACTGATTACACTTAGTCTTATAAACCTCATATTATGCATTTTTTACCATCTCTACTGGAGGTCATTTTTCCAATGCACTACTCCTTTTTCTAGTAGTGCCTCCTCACATTCCCTTTTCAGACATGAGCTCTTGTTCTCACTCTTCCCGTTTTAGGAAGTCGTCTCTGGATTTATAACTTGTCCCAGAGAACAGCAGAAGTAGAGCAAAGGTGATGAGACAAAATGGGAACTGGTTTGGGCAGTTGAGACGTCACCTCCTCAGCCATTGGCTGGCCGGCTGCCGATTGACTCATTCACTATTTTTATGTCAGCTGCTCATCTAGGATTTGTGAACACACATATAGACATCGGAGCTGGAGGCTGAAACTCTCAGTCTGTGGCCCCCCTGTCCCCCGTAAGCAATGACTTGAGAGAAAATAAAATTATTCTTAAAGGATGACTGTAGTGGTAGTTACTGATTAGCCACACAGGGCCATATTCATTTTCAAGCCCACAACTCGATCGCAGACGCCGAATATCTGCGGGTGTGCTGCGGGCTCCCCTTCCTCTCCGATTACGATGCTATTCAATTGCTCAAGCCCGCAAGTTATTGTCCCAAAGCAGAAACCGTAAACCATGCACTGGCATGTAGCAGTTGAGGACGGGAACATGATCAATTAAGCAAGCCCGTAACCTCCCATTTTGAATAGCCAATAGAAAATTAAACATTATCACGCCAGTAAAACATGGAGGTTACATGTCAATCAATTAGGTTCAGGGGTCCGATATGCGTTCAGACTTGCAAACCCGCAAAATAAAGAATTATGAAAATGAATGCCAATACTGTTCTAGTCCATGTGGGTGGCCTGATATGTATTAACTCATTGATACCCGAGATCGATATAACCACGAAATGAAACATAAAAATACATTTAATTTCCTGCCGATTTGCGGGCTTGAGGCTGTTGTGCAATTAATTCTAATGTCTGTCAACACTTTCCCCGTTATTTAAAGTGCAGGATTGATTTTTAACCCACTTGCACACGTAGGATTTTCTCCTTCATTTGCCAATTACGGGTCTGAATACATTTGCGGGCTTGAGCAATTGAATAGCAATTTGCCATTTTAGCCTTGCGACAGTAAAAGATCAGAGGCTTCTGGAGGCTGTAAGTTACGGGTTTAGCAATTGCGATATTTTCAAGGCCGTAACTAGTAACCTGTCTGGAGCCCACAAAAAGACGCCAATTGAATAGCAAATTAACTTGCGGCCTCACTTATGGGCTACCGGATCGCCCGAAACCTCAATTGAATATGGCCCCCTGTTAGGTGTCCAGGAGGTGACCACTGCAGGGAAGGAGGCAGATACACTATGTTTTAATAACAACATTTTAAGGTAGATAAACCATATTTAAAGGCAGATAAGCAATGTTTAAGGACAACAGATGAAGACCCGTATCATTACAGTCCACCTGGGCAGATCTTCTCCGACCTCCTGGCAAACAGAATATCTGCAGAAGTATAAAAAATGTACATTGATTTTATTGCTAATCAGTAACTAAATAAACTAATTAAACGTAATAATATGAAGTCTACTGAGGTCCTTTAAAACAATACAGCACTTGCAAATTTTCGATTCCATTTTTGAACTTTAAAGGTGGCATACAATCAAGAAACCTTTAATTTATTTTGCAGACCAAGCAGGCCCCATATCTGTTGTTTCTCCATTTAATAAACAGGTATATTTTTCCAGCCAATCAGAATCTGTACAGCTGTATGTTGTAAATTGACTGAACAAGCCCCTGTGGTTGAGTGGATATTTGCTCAGAAACTGCAAAACAATGTGCTTTTTAGCAGCCATTACCTCTCCTATCTCCATTTAAACAAGTTTATACAGGGGTCTGGTCTCACCCCCTACCAATATTAGCAATGTAATCTATACTTCTGAACTCGTTCTGATTGGCTAGAAATAAGTGAAAACAAAAGTGATGGGGGTTGGTGCTGTGGTACAGGATAAAATACAAAGTTATTAGACTTCAGCACAAATAAACTACATTTTGTAAATTAAAAAAGTATATTTTAGTTGTGTGATATGAAATTTAAGAGCTCATGTCACTTTAATGCTAGGCATTTGAACAGTTATATTTACTTGTATGGGATGCCGCCAATAAACAGAGAGCCGCACTCCTGGTGTTCAGCCAAACCACTGTTTATATTGAAACTTCGAGAAGCATTAAGAGACTTAACATAGTACAGAAGAGAGGAGTGCTGGAACAAGAGAGTGTGCTCTAAGCAATGTAGGTTGTGAATGATTGTGAATCCTGCTTAAAAAAAGGTTGTTTATTACTGTAGAGACAGCTAATGTTCACAGACTAGAGGCATTCATTCAATTGCATCAGGATTAAACTATTTTGGAGATTATATGTAATTTCTCGTTTTGGGTTAACTCTCACTGCTTCTCCATCTACGTCTAACTTCCACCTCTTATATGTCATTTTTTCCCATCACCTAGTCTTTACTCCTCATGCATAACCCTCTGCTTCTCTCCCTTACTCTCCCTGTTCCTTGGTATCTCTCTCTTTCCCTGTTCCTCTTTCCTATGCCTTTGCTCATTTCCCTCACTCTCTATCAGCTCCTTCCCATCTCTTTCTTGCTAATGTTTCCTATCCCTTTGCGCCTCTCCCTCACTCTCTGCCCCTTACGTTCCCTCGTTCTCTGCTCTTTTCCTCTCCCTCACAATCTGGGCTCCTTTCCTCTATATGCTCATCTATTTCCTCTCCTTCTTTCCATGCTCCTCTCCATCACTCTCTATACTTCTACTGTCCCCCCACCTTCTTTTTTGCTTTCCTTTTCCTTTCCTTCCTCATATCTTGCTTTTTACCTCTCCCCAACTTTCTCCTTGCTTCTGGTATTGCTTTATATGAGCTCTTAGCATGATTCTTTCTGCTCTCACTTCTTGCCATTTTTTTCTCCTTTCCACCCTGTCATGGACCTGTAGGACTCCTGTCTCAATTCTGGACTATTGCGATCATGCATGTATTGGTTAATTTTCCTTAACCCCACTTTGTGTCCTTACCCACTTTCTGAAAAATCCCCAACCGCAAAGTGGCACTGCCACCCTAGCCAACCCCCCTTTAGAACCGTTGAAGGTTAATAATATAGAGTGGCATGGGAACTAGGTTAATAACCGGTTTAGTTATCCAATTGAGTGATTGTTGCGGGAAACAGCAGAGGTTAATGAGGGTTAAGTGTTGTAACTGATACCCCTTTGATCCACTGCATACTATTAAAATGCCTATATAAGGCTGATCCACAACCGGCAGCAGTGCTACCACTAGCCGCCATAAAAACACGGTATTAAACACTATCAGAGAGATGAGTGGGCAAGGATGGGGATGACTGCTGCCATCAACTGACCATCTGTTCCCCCCATTAGCCTGGTTAGAGGTCCAGCTATGGTATGGACAGGGTATCTGGTCTGGAAATCTGGAGGAATGCAATAAAACACCAACACCCTTGACCATCCAGACTGGATGGTGTCAAGACCCAGCTACCTGCTTACTCAGTAGCCACCTAGTTCAGACTCCATATGCCATATCCCTTCCTAATTAGTATTTAATCTGCATATTGCAGATCAGATTAGATCTTAAAAGGTTGAACTTGATGGACTAAAAGTCTTTTTTCCACCTTAACAAACTAGTATTATTATGTAGAGCATAAGAATGTGAGTGATATAATAAAGATTATTTAATGAAGATCAGTGTCTTTGTTTGGTAATGTTAAACATTTGCATCCTATCCCAGCCTCCTTAGTGTTGGGACAAAAAAACGGCTTCCAGGTGACTAACGGGTGGGAGCTCCTCTGGTCCCGGGCGTGACACACCCCTTTATCCAGTTGCTTCCTTCCTGTTTCTGCTGGGTCTTCTTTTCAATAAGGAAGTCAGACATTTTTTATTAATTTATATGTTATCAAGTGCCTTTATCTAATTTAATATGCACTGTTTTCTTTACCATTAGAGAGATTTGGATTTGGAGATTTCTTTACATATGATCTATGTTCTATGCTCTTGTTGTGCTATGAGCATCGTTGGCGGTCGTTTTTTGTATGCTTAATAAATAAATATACTTTACCTATTTTGAAGTAATATATGCAGGAAGCCTTGTGTTGAAGAGCTGACAATCTGTTTTGATGTTCTTGCAGCATACAATGTTGTTTTTCACTGTTGTGGAGCTGATGTGTAAGTGTCAGCAATGTGTGCAGTGTGTAGTGTAAATAGGCTGCGTGCGCAAGGAAAATCCGTTAGGGTAGCTGTGTACTTCCGCATTGTGTAAGTTAGTGTTCTGAAATAGCGGCTAATGTGTATATGGTACGCGGCTGTGGATAATTTAGTCCTTGTTAATAGTGTATCTTGGACCTAGTGCGGCTTTTTCGGAAAATCCATATGTGCTTGGTGGTGTTTTGTGTGTTTAGGGTCCTGTAGCCTCATTTTTTCCGGCAGCCATTTTTTCTCTCGCTTAGGGGATTTTCGTGTGTCTAAACTCTTGAATTTGGACTTAAATTGAGGTGTAACCTCAGTTGCAAAGGTCCTGCCCCCCCCCCCCCTTGGTGTGGGTAAGCTTTTTATGTATTTGGTGTGTGTATTTATTGTGTTTCTATTGTTTTCATGTGCGCGCGGGTCGGGCGTTAAGGTGTATTTTTGCGTCCTTGTTAATAGTGTATCTTGGACCTCGAATGGCTTTTTCGGAAAATCTGTTTGTGTTTCGTGGTGTTTTGCTTGTTTAGGGTCCTGTAGCCTCGTTTTCGTTTGTTTCGGCGACCATTTTTTCTCTCGTTTAGGAGATTTTTTGTGTGGGTAAACTCTTGAATTTGTACTTAAATTGAGGTGTAACTTCACTTGCAGAGATCCAGGGTGCCCCCCTTGGTGTGGGTAAGCTTTTTATGGGTTTGTTGTGTGTATTTATTGTGTTTTTAATGTTTTTATGTGCTCAGGGTTCAGGTGCTAAAGTCGTAAAGTCCTGCGGCTCGTATTTGTGGATGCGGGAGCCTCCACCTTCGCAAATGCGGCCCTTTTTTCGTGAGGGTCCGTATTTGCGGGCCTAAAGCCGTAGGGGGTCGTAGGGATGAGCACCTACGGCGCTCATCACCATCAACTGCGGCCCTTGCTTCGCTACGCAAGCCCGCAGCATTAGCAACAACCCACATGCTCACAACTATATATATATATATATATATATATATATATGTGATGTTCTTTGCATATGTTCCTGTATTAAACTTTATTACATCTAAACTTTATTACTTTATTGTGCTTGTGCACCAAGGGGCGGCTAAGGAGGTACTTCCTGGGGGTGCTCTATCAATCCATACTGAATTGTGTCCAAACTGGAAGAGGGAGACACAGGTTCAAGTCCCAAGCCAGTTTAGTTTTAAAACAAAGCCGTAGGAATGGTATGAGATCTATGGCAGAGAAGGCCACATCAGTCGAAATGCTAAATATAAAAGATCATATACAGTGGATATAAAAAGTCTACACACCCCAGGTTAAAATGTCAGGTTTCTGTGCTGTAAAAAAATGAGACAAAGATAAATCATTTCAGAACTTTTTCCACCTTTAATGTGACCTATAAACTGTACAACTCAATTGCAAAACAAACTGAAATCTTTTAGGTGGAGGGAAGAAAAATAAAAAATAATGTGGTTGCATAAGTCTGCACACCCTCTTATAACTGGGGATGTAGCTGTGTTCAGAATTAAGCAATCACATTCCAAATCGTGTTAAATAGGAGTCAGCATACACCTGCTATCATTTAAAGTGCCTCTGATTAACCCCAAATAAAGTTCAGCTGCTCTAGTTGGTCTTTCCTGAAATATTCTTAGTCGCATCCCACAGCAAAAGCCATGGTCCACAGAAAGCTTCCAAAGCATCAGAGGGATCTCATTGTTAAAAGGTATCAGTCAAGAGAAGGGTACAAAAGAATTCCCAAGGCATTAGATATACCATGGAACACAGTGAAGACAGTCATCATCAAGTGGAGAAAATATGGCACAACAGTGACATTACCAAGAACTGGAGCTCCCTCCAAAATTTATGAAAAGACGAGAAGAAAACTGGTCTGGGAGGCTACCAAGAGGCCTACAGCAACATTAAAGGAGCTGCAGGAATATCTGGCAAGTACTGGCTGTGTGGTACATGTGACAACAATCTCCCGTATTCTTCATATGTCTGGGCTATGGGGTAGAGTGGCAAGACGAAAGCCTTTTCTTACTAAAAACATCCAAGCAAGGCTACATTTTGCAAAAACACATCTGAAGTCTCCCTAAAGCATGTGGGAAAAGGTGTAATGGTCTGGTGAAACCAAGGTTGAACTTTTTGGCCATAATTCCAAAAGATATGTTTGGCGCAAAAACAACACTGCACATCACCATAAGAACACCATAGCCACAGTGAAGCATGGTGGTGGCAGCATCATGCTTTGGGGGCTGTTTTTCTTCAGCTGGAACTGGGGCCATAGTTAAGATAGAAGGAATTATGAACAGTTCCAAATACCAGTCAATATTTGCACAAAACCTTCAGGCTTCTGCTAGAAAGCTGAACATGAAGAGGAACTTCATCTTTCAGCATGACAACGAACCAAAGCATAAATCCAAATCAACAAAGGAATGGCTTCACCAGAAGAAGATTAAAGTTTTGGAATGGCCCAGCTAGAGCCCAGACCTGAATCCGATTGAAAATCTGTGGGGTGATCTGAAGAGGGCTGTGCACAGGAGATGCCCTCGCAATCTGACAGATTTGGAGTGGTTTCCAAAGAAGAGTGGGCAAATCTTTGTCTCATTTTTTTACAGCACAGAAACCTGACATTTTAACAGGGGTGTGTAGACTTTTTATATCCACTGTAAGGTCTGGAGTTTTATATCAAAGAATAGTCAAGAGGTTCTTTTCTAGAGTTCAACACAATGGGTTAATATAATATCCTTTAGTATACTGGGCAACATATCGCCCTAGGCCACAATAAGAGGAAGTGGGCACAATGTCTTCATTCCACAGGGAAAAGGCAACTTGTGACAGGCTTGAGTATCTATTTTCCGTTTCTTGGCAGCTCTGGCCGTGAGAAAGATGTAGCTATTTCACATCTCGAGATCATGTCCCAATTGGCTCTCTGGCGCAGATCAGCTTCAGCCTGATTGGATGGCTGCCATTTTCACGTGGAAGCTCATACACTCCCTGCGTGATCAGCAGCGCTGCTTCCTCTTATGAACAAACATGATTCACCAAGGAGCTTTCTGCCTCCTAATATCTACATTCCTCTACAATGAGCAAGATTTAGCAATAATGACTTTGGACCAGTTTCATTCTGCTTTGAAATATCTTCTGTTGTTCTGTGTGCCATGGTTAATACAAATAATACACACCTGGGAGCTTTCAAATAGATGTCATCATAGACAAGATATTAATTTAATATATAATTACCTATATAAGATAAATATATGAATAAGGAGGGAAGCAAGGTCGAGGAGCATTTACCAGTGGAATTCTGGGACTTGTAGTTCTTCAGGTTTTAAATAGCAGGAGCTCTTAAACTCCCCGATACCCTGCAGTGGGGAGTTTTCAGGAAAATTTGTGACTATTTAGTAAAGACAAACAAAAAATAGAAATACAGATTTAATGGCTCATTGAGTCTCCCCCGGTTTCCCTGGAGGGCCAGTGGTTAGGACTCAGTGCTTCCACTGCTGTCGACCTGGGTTGGATTCTAAGTCAGGGAACCAAGAGGACACCACTCTGAAGCCATGCAGGGTTGGGCCTGGCCAGTACTGGGATAGGAGACTAACTAGGAATGCCAGGAGCTGTACGCTGTGGCCCACTGGAGAAGCAACTGGCAACATATTCCATGAATAGAGTGACCATGGACATAAAGATGTGCCTGGTGTGTTACAGTCCATGAGGTCACAGAGAATTGGAAACAATGGAAAAGTCTGCCCTGAAAGCTTGTCTTAGTTAAGCCTCAGCATATACTTATGTTTATCCCAGGCATGCTTAAATTACTGAACCATGTTTGAACCTTCCACTTGTGCTGTAAGGCTGTTCCATTTATATATTATACGTTCTGTAAAGCAGTACTTTCTGATTCTTCAACCCTCAAACTTTAAGTTATGTTCTATCTTTTTGGCAACTGCACTTTAATCTCAGAATATATATTTAAAAAACCTCTACTACACTTTCAGTAAAGTAATAGTTTGGCCCATAAATTCCCCATCTTCAAGCTTCAAGTCATGGTCCTTGGTCTTACATTCCACTTCTTCCAAAACATATACATGGGGTGCAGTGTACAGTCAAATTATAAGTTCCCTGGTCTGGTAATATATAAGACGTCAATCAGATAACTATTATAAGGCACTGTAAGTTTACATAAGCACTTCAGTTTCTTCAGGGATATTACCCAACTTTTATTAAAATTTTCACACCGGCACGTACTTGCACAGACACGTTGCCACAATTCTTCAGGGGGATCTGAGCCCATTAGTAATTCTTAAGGAGCAACACTAATACTAATATTACTGAATGATGTAAAGATTGGTGGGAATATGGTGATAACTTCTGTCCTATAATGGTACCAATCTAATTTTATAGAGGAGGTCAAGAGTAGTGTCATGCAATGACCAGTGAGTAGCCATGTTTCTCAACGTTTGGTCCTTGGGATAGGTGCTGGTACTTAAGTACTTATTTTCCTATTCTCCAAAAAAAAAAGGAAAATGAGGAGTGGGTTAAAGAATAGACATGAATAATGTGTAAAAAAATAAAAATGAGGAGATATTGGCCCCTTAAACATGTCACTGACAAAGTATCAGGTAGATTTTTGTATAACTGATCTATTGGTAATGGCATGGATCTCAATGGCGGTCCTTGGGAATTTTGGTTGATCGATAGCTGGTCCCTAGCTCCATAAGAGATGAGAACAACTGGTATAAATTCAATGTCAGTTATTTACTCTTATGACAAACATAAATAAACATTTTCACTGAAAATACAGAGGTCACTTGTACCCTTGTGGACTGTTTTTCTGAATGCTTCTTATCAAATACAATGTGGTCTGTCCAGGAGGAATGTCCTGATAGGATCCTTTATCCTTTTTCTTTATTTGTCTACTACGCTGCAGTGGCTATTAAAGGCCAAAACCGACACGAGTCAGAAAAAAAATAGGACAGCCTTCTAGGCAGATCTCCTTCCAAAGAAACCTTCCATTGGGTCAAGAGAGGCAGATATGCTTGAAGCTACCAAAACATGGTGCAGGATTGCTGTCGGTGTAACAGGTTAGGGTGGCACACAATATACACATTTAATCCATTGTTTCCCAAAAATCTTCAAGTATTAAAAGACCACTGTACAATGAAAAAATATATATGTTTGAAAACCTTGTGTGGACCATAATTAAGCATGGAAAAGTTATAATAAGAGGATTTGGTGCTTCTGTTGGTCACTAGGAGCCACCATGATACTTTGGTGGAGGCTGTGTTAGTGAGTGAGGAGTTTACCTTTTTTGACAGTAGTTCTTGCACCTGTTGACACAAATTGTTTGCTTCTGCGCCTGTGAGAGAGAAAGGGTGTGGTGTCAATTCCAGCTGAATATAATTATCTTTCTAATGACCTATCCCTGTTCCCTCATTCCACTATTAGCTAAAGGACCAGATCCTCAGGATCTAGCTCTCAGGAAGAGATTCAACAAACATAAAATGCATGATTGCACTCATAAACATGCTTAAAAAATTCTGATTTTATTTGAAAATCTTTTTAAGTCCACAACAAATTTTAACCGCAGCAACCAAACGCTTCCCGTAAGCGGTTGTTCATGTGCTTATGTTCATTTTATTTTTTTCAAGTTTGGTCCATAAATATTTTTCCTGCATATAATACATTCCCATTATAATCAATGTATGAGAAGGAATATAATTCATCCCAGAGCATCGTCTCCTATCCTGAACCAGGAATGTGTCTTGTTGATGCGCAATGGCTAAGGTTGGGCGCCTCCCGATTGTTGTACTTCAGCTATCTGGTACCACCATGACACAATCTCTGTCCTTCTTGGGCGCTCTTTTCTGTTGTTCATTGTCAGTAGTATCACAATTGCTCATATGATTTTTCTTGTTTGATGCTTGCTCTGACCTATTACTCCAACTATATTGCTTACCGCCTGCCTGATCCTCTATCTGCCTACGTTCTGCTCTTTACAACAGAATTATTAAGAACCAGAACTGGATCCAGGTGTGAGGGAACCTATTAGCTTTACCTCAATGCCACGGGTCCCCTTTTTTGTTGTGCAACCACAATCTTTACACCTTCTCCTAGCCATTTAGAGAATAAGTCATAAGTAAAAATGTCCCAGGATATAACATTTCACATATAATAAACTGTACTCATTTGAGAGCTCTTGCACACACCATTAATTCTCAATAACATATATTTCCCAATACTCTCTTGTTTATTTCTCCCAAATCAACTAATTACATACCATGCCGTACTGACTCATTTTCCATAAACACACAGCCTGCTAGAATAAGATTTCACAATTTCAATTTGAAGGGTAAACAATTCTAATGTAGCCTCACAGAAAAAGTAGTGGAAAACGGATTGGCCTTCCATTAGAAGTGGTAGGGCCAGAGTAGGGAATTCAAGAATGATATGTATAAAATTAATTAAAACTTCGCTTTTTAGGTAAATAGAACGGCGAAGGATAGATTGCCAGCTCTTATGCCGCAGTAAGTAAACTTATTTATTCTTATACGTTTGTGTGTCCCATTAGGATACAATGCCATAAAAACGAATTATTATTTTTATTATTAATTTGGGATATCGCTTGCTGATACGCAGTACCATTATACAGAGTGGCACGCCGAGGTTCAAGGCTAGTGGTGCATTCTCAAACACATCTTTGCATGTGATACAGTTTACATTTGAGGACAGCAAGGAATTATATCAATAATAAGATAACAGTTTTTTTACAGTACACATCCCTGGGTATCACTTATCCTCCATGGGAGGAAACTGAGAGACGGTGCATGCTCATCTAGCTCCTGATTGGCTGCGCTCTGGTGCTGTTGGGTTGCTGATTGGCTGGGCCCGGTGTTCACGCGCTGAGCATTCGCAGCCAGCGTGTTGCAGCTCGCCCTATTATAACCACAGCTGGTAATAAGACATGTTGTGTCTGACTCACAACTTCCTCCCACTGAATCATAACAGAAGACTGGGGAAGTAGCACAGTCAAGAAAACTGTTATTAATGCTGACAATAAAGAAATATGTCCAGGACAACCCTCACTATACAGAAATATGCTGAGCTTGTGAAAATAATTATACATAGAAATAGTTTGGTGCAGTTTTCAATTACACGAGTTCAGGGCGGAAAGGGTGATTATAGAGAGAGAATGAAATAGGATTGGGAGGAGGGGTGGATGGACATGAAAAGAGGAGTGTAGAAGGAGGAGGAATCAAATGAGATAGGAGGGGTACAGATGATGGATAGGGAGGGAGAGAAAGAAGATGGAGAGAATAAAGAAACAGTGGGGACAACATAAGGAAGGAGGAGAGGATGTAGATGCATTGGGTGAAAGGGAAGAAAACAAAAGAGAGACAAAGATGTATGGGCAGATTGGAGAAGCATGGGCAGACGGGGTAAATAATATGGGGGATGAGGGTGAAAGAGAAGGAAACCATTTACAGCAAAAAAGATAAGTGAGAGAGACGTGGGAAAGAGGGACATGGGAAGGAGGGACATGGGGAAGAGGGACATGGGAAGGAGGGACATGCGAAAGAGGGACATGGGAAGGAGGGACATGGGAAGGAGGGACATGGGAAGGAGAGACATGGGGAAGAGGGACATGGGAAGGAGGGACATGCGAAAGAGGGACATGGGAAGGAGGGACATGGGAAGGAGGGACATGGGAAAGAGGGACATGGGAAGGAGGGACATGGGAAGGAGGGACATGGGAAAGAGGGACATGGGAAGAAGGGACATGGGGTGGAGGGACATGAGGATCAAGGTGAGAAGGATTGTGAAGGAGCAAGTACGAAAAGAGTAATACGGAAGGGTATTAAGAATAAATGTGAGACAGGCGGGAAATAGAGATACGGAGTCAGAAAAAAAACAGGCATATGGGACAAAAGAAAATATATGGGAGAGAGACCCTGCAATCTCCTCACATTGCATATGCTCCAATATGTGTATGTGCATTATACATAGGTGTATCTGTATTTATATATATATATATATATATATACTTATTCTGATTATTATTTACTGTGATTCAAACAGTATGAGATAGCATCTTATATACATATATATAATTTTTGGACCATGGAATGTTTCTTTCTGAAGTTACATAGTAATTGAGGTTGAGAGGGGAAGGTGGAAAAAACACTAGAAGCAGTATGTGCTGCAGAGAGAGACCCTTATATGAAAATGCATAGCACATTATAACATGGTGCCACAATACATATCCCAGGCTGCTTTGCACCACAACCAGGAACCCCGGAGTTTGATACAAATCATTCAGCCTTTGCTTCCTCCCGATTGGCCAAAATAGGTTATTAATTTTATGCTCATTTTGCCTGGGTTTGAAGGGGGTGTTTACTCTAATTTTCAACTGTTAGAAATTACAAGACATTTTGCTAACTTCAAGGTATATTTTTAAATATTTATTTTAGTATATTTTCATGCAAAAATGTTTTCTCATACGCTGGTTTTCCTCTATCAGATGCACTCATAATCCAGGAAATTTATAGATGCCTTTAAAGATCTATGTGAGGACCACATGAAAAGTACCTGAGGGTAGCATGTGCCCCCCAGGCCTCCTGTTGTCTATCATTAGTATGTAGATTACATAAAATATGTCTCATATTACTAAATCTGTGCAACACTGTCTATATCCAATACATATTTATGCATTTAATATGTATGCAGATGAAAGATTGCAAGCTCTTCAGTTCAGTGTACTTGACGATTGATAACCTCCTATTTCAAGCAGGGGTCCTTTTCTTGTGTTTAAAATAGCCATATTTATTGCTAATTAAGTGCCCTAGAGACAGACGATGCTTCATCTTCCCTAGACAGGACACAGAGCAGGTGTACCATCTCTCCTCTTACCACTGGATATAGAACATGAGCCTCACAGTGACTTGTAGGTTACCCAAACAAGGATAAAAAGCATGGCCAGCCAGACATTTCATGACAATTATCCAGGAAGCTGGGCCAGGTTAAGTGGTAGATGGCCATTGGCTGTGGGATCAGATGAGTGTGTCTGTGAGTGGCTACTCCAAGGTGATCACTCTCATACTGCGTGATGAGCTGCAGTTTTTGGCTGCTCCTCAGCGCAGCTCCTGTATCCCAATCTGAGAGTGCACAAACAGCACATTCCCCAATAAGATGATATCTGCAGCCTTTAATGGAGGAATGAGCAAGTCATAGACTAACACAAGTACACTTGTCCTGTTTATATCAGCAAATAATACACTTATTTAGTCTGAGATCTGCTGGAGATCAGTTTTATCCATGTGTCCTCTATTCTCCTATCTGTCTCTCTCCTTCCTTATGATGACTGTCTCTCCTCACTAGTCAACACAATATTTCTACTGTCTCTTGTCCCCACTGACCCTAATCTCCCTTCCCCTGTCTGTCTCTCTCTTCTCTTGTTGTTTCTGTCTCTCTCCCATGCCTTCTTCTGATTGTCTCTCGTCTCTTCCCTTGCTGTCTCTCATCTCTTCCCTTGCTGTCTCTCCTCTCTTCCCTTGCAATCTCTGCCTCTCTCCTCTCTTCCCTTGCTGTCTCTCCTCTCTTCCCTTGCAATCTCTGCCTCTCTCCTCTCTTCCCGTGCTGTCTCTCGTCTCTTCCCTTGCACGGTCTGCCTCTCTCCTCTCTCCCTTGCTGTCTCTTGTCTCTTCCCTTGCCCTGTCTGCCTCTCTCCTCTCTCCCTTGCTGTCTCTCGTCTCTTCCCTTGCCTCTCTCCTCCATTCCCTTGTTGTCTCTTCCCTTGCACTCTCTGCCTCTCTCCTCTCTTCCCGTGCTGTCTCTCGTCTCTTCCCTTGCACTGCCTGCCTCTCTCCTCTCTTCCCTTGCTGTCTCTCGTCTCTTCCCTTGCTTCTCTCCTCCATTCCCTTGCTGTCTCTCCTCTCTTCACTTGCTGTCTCTCCTCTCTTCCCTTGCCCTGTCTGCCTCTCTCCTCTCTTCCCTTGCTGTCTCTCCTCTCTTCCCTTGCCCTGTCTGCCTCTCTCATCTCTTCCCTTGCTGTCTCTCCTCTCTCCCCTTGCCCTGTCTGCCTCTCTCCTCTCTTCCCTTGCTGTCTCTCCTCTCTTCCCTTGCCCTGTCTGTCTCTCTCCTCTCTTCCCTTGCTGTCTCTCCTCTCTTCCCTTGCCCTGGCTGTCTCTCTCCTCTCTTCCCTTGCTGTCTCTCCTCTCTTCCCTTGCCCTGTCTGTCTCTCTCCTCTCTTCCCTTGCTGTCTCTCCTCTCTTCCCTTGCCCTGTCTGCCTCTCTCATCTCTTACCTTGCTGTCTCTCCTCTCTCCCCTTGCCCTGTCTGCCTCTCTCCTCTCTTCCCTTGCTGTCTCTCCTCTCTTCCCTTGCCCTGTCTGCCTCTCTCATCTCTTCCCTTGCTGTCTCTCCTCTCTCCCCTTGCCCTGTCTGCCTCTCTCCTCTCTTCCCTTGCTGTCTCTCCTCTCTTCCCTTGCCCTGTCTGTCTCTCTCCTCTCTTCCCTTGCTGTCTCTCCTCTCTTCTCTTGCCCTGTCAGCCTCTCTCCTCTCTTCCCTTGCCGTCTCTCCTCTCTTCCCTTGCCCTGTCTGTCTCTCTCCTCTCTTCCCTTGCCGTCTCTCCTCTCTTCCCTTGCCCTGGCTGTCTCTCTCCTCTCTTCCCTTGCTGTCTCTCCTCTCTTCCCTTGCCCTGTCTGTCTCTCTCCTCTCTTCCCTTGCTGTCTCTCCTCTCTTCCCTTGCCCTGTCTGCCTCTCTCATCTCTTCCCTTGCTGTCTCTCCTCTCTCCCCTTGCCCTGTCTGCCTCTCTCCTCTCTTCCCTTGCTGTCTCTCCTCTCTTCCCTTGCCCTGTCTGCCTCTGTCTTTTCTTCCCTTGCTGTCTCTCCTCTCTCCCCTTGCCCTGTCTGCCTCTCTCCTCTCTTCCCTTGCTGTCTCTCCTCTCTTCCCTTGCCCTGTCTGTCTCTCTCCTCTCTTCCCTTGCTGTCTCTCCTCTCTTCTCTTGCCCTGTCAGCCTCTCTCCTCTCTTCCCTTGCCGTCTCTCCTCTCTTCCCTTGCCCTGTCTGTCTCTCTCCTCTCTTCCCTTGCCGTCTCTCCTCTCTTCCATTGCCCTGTCTGCTTCTCTCCTCTCTTCCCTTGCCCTGTCTGTCTCTCTCCTCTCTTCCCTTGCTGTCTCTCCTCTCTTCCCTTGCACTCTCTGCCTCTCTCATCTCTTCCCTTGCTGTCTCTCCTCTCTTCCATTGCCCTGTCTGCCTCTCTCCTCTCTTCCATTGCCCTGTCTGCCTTTCTCCTCTCTTCCCTTGCTGTCTCTCCTCTCTTCCCTTGCCCTGTCTGCCTCTCTCCTCTCTTCCCTTGCTGTCTCTCCTCTCTTTCTTTGCCCTGTCTGCCTCTCTCCTCTCTTCCCTTGCTGTCTCTGCTCTCTTCCCTTGCCCTGTCTGCCTCTCTCCTCTCTTCCCATGCTGTCTCTCCTCTCTTCCCTTGCCCTGTCTGTCTCTCTCCTCTCTTCCCTTGCCCTGTCTGTCTCTCTCCTCTCTTCCCTTGCTGTCTCTCCTCTCTTCCCTTGCCCTGTCTGCCTCTCTCCTCTCTTCCCTTGCTGTCTCTCCTCTCTTTCTTTGCCCTGTCTGCCTCTCTCCTCTCTTCCCTTGCTGTCTCTCGTCTCTCCCCTTGCCCTGTCAGCCTCTCTCCTCTCTTCCCTTGCTGTCTCTCCTCTCTTCCCTTGCACTCTCTGCCTCTCTCCTCTCTTCCCTTGCTGTCTCTCCTCTCTTCCCTTGCCCTGTCTGCCTCTCTCCTCTCTTCCCTTGCTGTCTCTCCTCTCTACCCTTGCCCTGTCTGTCTCCTCCATGTTTCCCTCAGTGTTAGTTACTGCCCCCTCAATGGCAAGCAGCCATGAGCGCTCTAATTTGTAATGCTCATCACAAGGCGGGACAGGTTAATCTGGCTTTCGGTTCCCAGGTACATTATCACTAATACCAAATACATTCCTAGAAAATGAACATATTATGTGATTATAATTCCAACGCCTCGGATCCACCTCCAGAAAACAGCTTACCACTAAAATACAAATCCAGCACATTGTAATTATAAGTCTAACGAACAAGATAATTGTTATTAGATTAGTCATTGATTGGTTCAAATCCTTAACATCCCTTCTCCAAATTAAGAATTATGGAAGAAAAGGTATAATGCGCTGTATTCACTAAGGTGCGGGGGTATTCACTTATGGCGTGAGGCTTCCTCCATTCGTATCTTATCCTATGGTCCTTTAAGCCAAGTGTAGACTCCATAGAACGACATAGGGACATATAGATAATTTGTTTAAGCAATAAAAAGACTTTGCTGCACTATGGAAACCTCCCAGAATGCACTGGGAGTCTGGGACACAACCATTTTTTCCTCCTCAACATTTAATATTATCATGGATCCTAGACTATTTTATAGCTGAAAATGTATAAACAAAAACAAGTATTTTTTTGTCACATGCACTTCTCTGAAATAGTGATTTCAACTGAATAGAAAGCTAACTTAATTAAATTAGTGTGATATAAATGAGATCTTTACTTAAACTAAAATTCTAAAAGTTACATAAAAAGTAATAAAAGTATATTTGTATAATATTTATTATATTTAGCATAACCTATCACATCATCATGTAACAATAGTTTTTTTTTCAATAAGTGTATATTTGCAAGTAGTTGTTTATTTTGTAATTTATTGTAGATTTATTATATGTTTGTTATGTAATTATGTAAATTGAAAAAGTTTTCATCCTAACTGTAATAAGTATTACATGCACTGAATATATTATGATAATTTTGTCTCTTCACTTATATAGTACAGTGCAATATGAATAAATAAATAATAAGGTCTTCCTTCAAGGCTGCAAGAAACAGCTTGTTTAATTGCTATATATATATATATATATATATATATATATGACCCCTGAAAAGAACTTGACCTCATAACATGAAAAAGAAGGGCGACGGGGGGCATAGGGGCCAAAAGGGGCCATGGGAGGGCCGAGAGGAACCATGGCAGCCATGGAGGGTTGGACTAGGGGGCCAGCGCTGGGCCCTTAAAAGGCACCAGCTGCACCAGCGGTAGCGCCGCCTCTGTCATCTATCCACCTCCGCCTCTGCCAGGCCCTTCTTCGTGTGCCCTCAGTCTTTACCAGAATCAGAGCCTTCTCTATGTCTTCTCATGATATGGCCAAAATATTTGAACTTTAGCCTCATGATCTTCCAGTGAACAGTTTGTCTTGATTTCCTGTAGTCCTGATTTATTGGATCTTCTTGCAGTCCAAGGGATTCTAAGCAGTTTTCTCCAACACAACAAGTTAAAGGTGTCAATTCTATGGCTCTCGGACTTCTCTATAGTCCAGCTCTCACATCCGTATGTTACTACTGGGAATACCATGGTTCTAACTATGCAGACCTTTGTTGAAAGTTGTATATTTTTGTTTTTAATAGCTTGTCCAGACTTGCCATTGCTTTCTTTCCCAGAAGCGAATGTCTTTTAATTTCAGGTACTGAGATTGCTGTCTCCCATGATCTTCATCTTTTTAACGTTGAGCAGCAGGCCAGCTTTTGCACTCTCTTCTTTAACCCACATCAATAGATCCTTTAGTTCTTCCTCACTTTCAGCCATCAGAGTAGTATCATTGGCGTATCTGGGGTTCTTCATATTTCTCCCAGGAATATATTAATTCAGGGTTTGGATTCGTCCAACTCAGATGTATTCCATGTATAAATTGAGGCATTATATCTGCCATGTCTAGTACCGTAAATCTATTTTTTACCTCCACTGCATATTCACAGGGGATGTTATTTATTTATTTATTTATTTAAACCTACTTGGTCTGATGGTTTTCAGTCTCTTCCTCAGTTTAATTCTGAACTTTGCAATAAGAAGCTCGTGGTCTGAGCCGCAGTCAGCTCCAGGTCTTGTTTTTGCTGACTGTATAAAGCTCCTCCATCTTTGTATACATAGTATATAGTCAAAGTATAAAGTCAATCTGATTTCTATGTTGACCATCTGGTGATGTCCATGTGTAGGGTAGGCACCAGGGCTGTTGTAAGAGGGTCTTTGCTACGACCAGAGAATTATCTTGACAGAATTCTACTTATCTCTGACCTGCTTCATTTTGTACTCCAAGGCCAAATTTTCGAGCTATTCCAGGTGTCCTTTGGTTCCCTACTTTAGCATTGCAATCTCCTATGATGATAGTAACATATTTTCTTAATGTTTTATCTATGTGTTGAATATTCTCATAGAATTGGATAACTTCAGCCTCTTCAGCATCCATGGTTGGAGCATAGACTTGGATCACTGTGATATTAAATGGCTTGCCTTGAATTTGAATTGAAATCATTCTGCCATTTATTGGGTTGTAACTGAGCACTGCTTTAACTACCTTTTGATTTGTCATGAGGGCTGCTTCATGTCTTCTGCGTTATTCTTGAACACAGTAGAAGATCTGGTAGTTGTCTGAATGTCCCATTCAATTCCATTTGAGTACACTAATTCCTAGGATATCAATGTTTAACCTTGTCATCTCATTCTTGGCCACGTCTAGTTTGCCTTGGTCCATAGTTCTAACATTCCAGGTTCCTATTCTGAGTTGATCTTTGCAGCATCGGACTTTCCTTTCCCCTCCAGACACATCCACAGTTGGGTGTCCTCTCGGTTTTGGCCCAACCACTTCATTAGATCTGATGCTACTTGTACTTGCCCTCTACTCTACAAATATATAGAACTAGCGACTTGCCCATCAAAAATGACGGCAATAAAATTTGAAGCCTCGCAATGCTGTTTGCCTCATAATGCTCTCCCCACCTCTAACTTGCAACGCTCATTGATGGCCGTGGC